>JBBPDC010000007.1:5872633-5891669 GCA_037974485.1 Hemigrammopetersius urotaenia | reverse complement strand
CACACACACACACACACACACACACACACACACACACACACACACACACACACACACACACACACACACACCCCATCACTCGCCCGTCCACCTTATTGAAATCAGTGTTTAGCAAATCTATTTGTCGCGGTTCATTAATGACAGGTTCAGTCACACATCTGTATGAGAAGCAAATTCATTCATTCACTGTACTCCCCTCACATCCTAGTACCACTCAAATGCCCCACTCATGTGCACACACTCGCGCACGCACACATTTGCACAATGTAGATCTCTAAGATATAACACACTGCATTTGCTCTACCTACGGTTTTCATGGATGTTTGACTGCTCAAAAATAATTGAAATGCATTTGAAATGTGTTCTTTTTTTTGTCATAGCAACTGATAGACAAGCTAATATCAAGCTTTATCAAATTTTCACAAAAATCTCATTAAAAAATGACAGATTATCCCACAAAATCAAGTTACATACCCATGTGATTCATTTCAAATGTGTTTTTCTCATAACAGATCACACTGGCGAAGCTGATATAACCACACGACCCACCCTACCCCCACCTCGTTGTTTTGGTTGTGAAATCCAGCTAATGCTAACACAGTGCTAACACATTTTTTTCATCCTTGCTCCTACTGTCTCGTCTTGATTTGCCACAATAAGAGTGCAGCTCAAAGGCTTTCACAGTTTAAACAGGAACATCAAGGTGTCAAGGTTACACACCAGCTACAATCAGTGCATGTTGTCTGACCTGAATAATCAAGTTGCGTTGTGCCGATTAGATTCTTGCCATCATTCTATAAAGCTTGTCCAACCTCATAGTAGCTGCTAAGAACAAACACATTTGTGTCTGGAGGTCAATTGCATTTCTCCTTAAACGCATGGCCATGCATTTGAAATGAAATGAGAATAAATTATTTGGTCAGTCTGTTTTGGTGACACTGTCCCATAGTGAGAAAGCAGCCCCAGCTGCAGCCCTTTGTGTGCGTGCGTGTGTGTGTTTTTGTCAGCTTGGCCATTCATGTGAGTGGCGATGTGGGTGGCACTGTGAACGGGGGGCTATAAATCTCACTGCCAGAATAATAACAACTCACACAACCAAATAATGAAACACGCTAGATAAACGGCTCATGATAAACAAAGAAAAGAGCTAATTGCTTTCATTCCACTTCAAAAGCCCTGTCTATCTTGCATTGTGCGCATGTATGTGCGCGTCTGTGTGTGTGTGTGTGTGTGTGTGTGTGTGTGTGTGTGTGTGTATGTGTGCATGTGTGTATGTGATCTCAGGCTCAATGTAAAGGCCTGTGACGGTCTGATGTTTTAATTAACCCAACAAGACGAGAGAGACAGAGAGCGAGAGAGAGAGAGAAGAAAGGGCAAAGGAGCATATATCAAAACCAGCAGCAGCCACCATATATATCCTCTTGCAGAAACCTTCAATTAGACAATTAGAACAAAGTTCCATTTCAGCTACACGGAGAAGCAACCTAATGATTACTCTCCCATCCACTCAAAGCGGCTGCTCCGCAGTGTATGAAATGGGTACTAAAGGCAGCGAGAAGACGGAGCTATCGGCTTAATGAGGTAGCTTATTCAAAACCAATAAAACAGACCACAGCATTATGCCAATGGAATTAAGTGGCAATTAAAGGCCTGTGAGAAATCATATCGAATAGACGCTTGTCACTGAAGTAGGAAAGGAGGGCTCCAGTCTCTAAGATCAAACTGTAAAAAGATAATAGCACATTAAACGCTAGATGGAATTAAACACACAATCACTCTAAGGCGAGGGAAAGCCGAGAGGACACGACCAGAGTAAGCGAATCGGTCTACGTCAGAATTTCAAACCAGCTGTCGTTACCCCGAGTGAGGAAGCAAGAGGGAAAGGGGGGGAAGTGATTGAAAGAGACAGAAAAAAGGGAGGAGAATAATAGTTCAAAACTGTGAGAGAGAACGAGAGTTGGGGGGGGGGGGGGAGAGAAAGAGAGAGAAAGAAAGAAAGAGTAAGAAAGACAGACAGAGAACAGAGAAAGAGAGAGAGAAAACAAAGAGAGAGAGAGCGCGAGTGAGTCAGGCTCCACAGTTACAGGGTATGGCTGAAATGGATTACTCTGTCAGGTTGAGTCTCCAGGCTCTGACTGACTGTTCCTTCAGCTTGAGCCATCAGCAGCAGCCTCATATCCAGCCACCCAGAGCCTTTTCCACGCAACGAAACTCCCCTAATGATGATGCATGAGGCTGGAGGCCACACTGCTGGGTGTGGGGGTCGGGGACTGGGCCCAAACACAGATGTGTGACAGAGCAGAGGTTCGAGATTTGATCACAATATGTTGGATGTTTATCCAACTGTCCTAAAGGGCTCTGGCCAAGAAATAAACATTGTTGGTTCCCTAAAGAACCTTTCCATGGATAGTGGCACGGTGGCGCAGGGGTTAGTCCTGGGTTCGACTCCCGGGTTGGGCGCAGGGTCTTTGTGTGTGGAGTTTGCATGTTCTCCCAGTGGCCGCGTGGGTTTCCTCTGGGGACTTCGGTTTCCTCTCACCACCAAAAACATGAAAACATGCGTGCTTTGGGGAATGGGTGAATTGAGCACTCTAAATTGCCCATAGGTGTGAATGTGAATGTGACCCCCCCTCCCCACCGGAATAAGGGGTAGATAATGGATGGATAATGTGCATGTGCTGTAACAAAGAACCATACATCAAGAACCTTTTACTATGGGAGAGATGTTTGTTTATCTACACTGAAAAGCAATAAGAGGAGGTGTTTTCGGGATGGATGTGTGTGTGTGTGTGGGGTGAGAGGGTGAAATGGATCTTGGAGAGGGTGAAACAGATCCTTCAGGTTCTTGAGAAAATCGATTGTGAAAATTAATAAGTAAATTCCCTCCAGTGCGCTCCTGAGCCTCGGACGACTCAATCTCCTTTTCTTGCACCTCTCCTTTCGGAAGCCTTTCAAACGCCGCCCACACACACACACACACCTCCAGACAGCGCCACTGAAGGCCTGACGGGCCGAGGGAGCGCGTGAGCACGTCGAGAGCCAGTAAAACGAATATTAGATGAATAGGACGAGCCAAAAAGCAGTGTGGCGCTCGCTTCTGAGGTCAGAGAAATTGAGGCCTGCACTTCAAGAGTCTTCTGCCTTCTTATTTTCTTTGTTCCCTGTCATTTTGTGTCAGACATCTAATCTCTATCCCTTTCCTTGACTTCCGAGGGTTATCTTTAACTGGAGCTCAATGGTACCAACACAAAGGATGAACATTGTCCCTGGAAATGGAGCAGAAGGCATAAACTAGCACTCCAGGCTGAAGGGCTGGCTGCAGACGGGCCAGAGCGTGTGTGGGGAGGGGTGGTCAGATTAGAGTGAGATTGCTTTACCTGTTCCTGGCGCTCCAGCCAGCAGTCCACCATGGGGTGATTGGCGCTGAGGGAGGAACGTGCACTCTCTCTCTGGAACTGCTTCGCCCACGCTGCTGTGTCACGGGGCAGGCTGCGATACGAGGCCGGTCCCTTACCCTGCAGAACGAACACACACACACCGTCAATGGATTATACTTCTAAATATTTGTCTCTATTTGTCACACTTCTACTTTCAGGTTGCATCTAAGTGACAGTTTGTTAGAAAATTCTCTGTTCTTAATTTCAAACAGACTTACTAATGTGGTTTCAAAACACTGACAAACACTGACAAACAAAGGACAAAAGCAAGATGCATAAACACGAAAACAAAGCATCTTGAAGCCTGATATTTTTCATACCTTTGTTTGTTTTTATAGATAATGGCATAGCATTTAGTAAATATACCAAATTAAAAATTTTAATGCAGATTTTGACATACAGAACAAAAAAGACGAATGATGAATGAAAACGGCACATAAGACATAAAATCATGGTGGTACACTCGCATGAGGCAGTTATTTTTTCCTGATAAAATGTGACAAAACGCAACCGTGTGACACAATATGAGTGGGAACACATTTGATGAATAAATAATGTAAATATGAATAGAGTAAGTTCTGTCTTCATGGTCGGGTCTGAAATATCGGCGCTAAACATTAAAGATCTGTCTGTGAAGATTTAATATGGATATGATGTTTTATGAAACAAAGCTGTTTAAATGTGCTTAAACGTCAGTTCAAATAATAACAATAATAATAAATTGTATTTATATTGCACTTTACATTTTACAAAAAATCTCAAAGTGCATGCAGACAGAAAAAATAACATTACATTAAAAGACAGGATTAAAAACAGAGAGGAGTAAAACACTAAATATTAAAACAGCAAGCAATCATTAAAAACATTGGCTAAAGAAAAACATTTTCAGGCTTTTCTTAAAACATGTTACAGTCTGTGGAGCCCTCAAGTGTGGGGGTAGGGCGTTCCACAGTCATGGGGCTGCGCAAAAGATGCAGGAGCGAGTCCTGGGAGGGAGAGGAAGGTGGGTTTGGAGGAACAGAGAGTGTGTGAGTGGCCGTGGGAGTTCTTTTAAGCATGATGGTGCATTGCCACGCAGACATTGCAAGGTGAGCAGGGAGATTTTGTAGGTGATCCGGGCAGAAACAGGAAGCCAGTGAAGTAAACGGAGCACAGGGGTGATGTGCTCGTGATTCCTTACTCCCATTAGGACCCTGGCAGTGCAGCTTTGAACAGGTTTTGTATGTTCTTGTTAGGGGCAGCTGGTAGCCTAGCGGTTAAGGCATTCGCCCTGCGATCAGAAAGTCCGCGTTTGATTCCCAAGACCGCTAGGCACCTCTGAGGCACTCTGAGCAAGGTACTGTCCCCGTACACTGCTCCCCGGGCGCCGTGTTCCTGGCTGCCCCCTGCTTCACTTGGTGAATGGGTTAAATGCAGAGATTGATTTTCATGCTGTTCACACTGTGTGCTGTGGTGTGTTCACGTATGACCAGATTGTCACATTCGGATTAATCCCAATAATAATGTGAATAATAAAACAATATGAATATGAAATAATATGAATAGAATTAATTGACATACCATCTTAAAGAAACTTCTGAAGACATAGGCCTAGGATCCTAATGCCTGGCAATGACTTAGTAAAGCATGGGAGTGAGATTTTTTATTTTTTTTGTAATGGTAACATTGTGGCCATGCTAAGTAAAGGGCATTTCCTGATATACTGTATTCACACTCTTGCGATGTGGAATATACAAATACAACCATGAAATTAAACAAAATAGCAACAAGAAGCTGTTCAATATTTAAGAGATTTTTTTCAACAATTTTAGCTCCTTTTTGATGCACAGTTTTAGAAACTGCCGCCATTTTAATTTGAATATGTCACTAAAGAGACTAAACATCATATGACTTGTGTTGATGTTGATGGTCGCTTGGTAAAAGTGTATTTTATCCTCAAAGTTGCAGTTCTACAGGGTTAAATCGTTCAAAACCTGGCTAAAAAGTTGCTTCTGCAATGTAACTTACAATTGCAATACACTTGCAATGCAAACATTTAATATGAAAATGCTAAAATAATGAATGTGTGTTTGAAGTGAATGATATCTGAAGATCTGAAAACGTAGTACAGCAGTGCCTTTCTGAATGTCTCCTGTCAGTCGGCCAAACTGAGCTGTTATTAGCACTACTAAGACTGGCAGGTTAAGAAAGCTTATTTTAGACCAGAGTCTCACAATGTCATGTAAATTGCACTGGGACACTGATTTCTTCCCACACTTATTAGGGACTCCATTACATGCTACTAATTCTATAGCCAGCAAATGTCTGGCTATAGTGTTACAACCGCATATTTTGTCTGAAGGTGAAGTCAAAGACCCTGGAACACAGGAGCCGTGAATCAGATCTCCGTTTACTGGCTTTATTGAGCGAGCGGATGGAAAGCAGGTTATTTTTCCACACCTTGGCCTAGAAAGGCCGCCGAGCAGAGCCGCTGGTGGCTACAGACATCACATTAAAAACACAAAGAGCTCCAGTTATAGAATCCACAGTGGATCACATTACTCAGGAGTTCTGCGAAAAGAGTAGGTTCTCCCATTTAAATTAATCCAAAAGATCAACTGGGATGAGGAACAATAATGGGCCTGACGGGAATGGAGAGGACCAGTGCAGAGGCCTGATCATCCCAGGACTCGCCATAGTTTAGGAGGGAAGAGGGAAAAAACCAACATGCCACTTGCTCATTTCTGCCACATAGTAAATGGTGCAATGAAAGCAGGAACAGAGGACATAAATCAGAGAGAAGGGAAAGTGCATTAGCGAGGACTGTCTCTGCTATCAGCGTCTATACAGTGAGAGGAAACAACTTTTCAGACACTTGTTTTTGTTAGCGTGTGGGCATATGTATCCACTTTAAATGCCTTTTGACTTTGTACTTACAAAACTAAACCAAAAGTGTGTAAAGAACGAAAACGACAGGAGAGAAATATCCAGACACCGCAATTTTATGGCATCAGTCCTTTGTTTCAAAGCCATTATTTATAGCAAACCGTCTTCGGGTCCCCAAGGTCACAGCGGCCCCTCTGATGGACTCACAACTTCAAAATCCTGTATATTTGAATTCGTGTCTTGTTGATATCTATCTTCACCTCTTTTTCAGCCGAGGAGATTAAACCCTCCTCTTATATCTCCAAGAACTTCCATTAATGTTTGACATTTAATGTCCCAGAGCTGCTTTCAAAGAAGCAAACACGTTTCATCTGGCTCCCATTTCTAGAATATACCTCAAGGTATGGAGTCCTTGAGATCACAGGTGCAAATTTTTATTTCCTCCACATTGATGAATTATGACTCTATTTCTGTCTCGTCTGACCGGGACACATGCTCCCAAAACTGAATTTTAGACATGTGTATCTGCGCTGCTTTTTTTAGAACAGGAGTTTTGTGTGGGGTGAAAGAATTGGGATGATTATGGTGCAGCTCATTGCTTATTATTCCCTGTGTAACTGTTTTCCCTGCTGCTTTCAGGTCGTGCTGTAACTCTTTTTTGGAGTGAGTGCTTTCTTTACTCTTCTGCGTCTCTTATCATTAGTCTGAGGGCGTCTTGAAATATCTTGACTGGCATACCTGTCTGGGGATGATTGGTTGTGGTTCTATTTCTGTTGGCATATTATCAAAACAGTTTCACCGACAAGGACGTATAAGGTCTTTTCTAGAGCTCAGGAGCTTTATCTATCCAAGTGTTGTTTAATAATGTTGGCCCTGAGAACAGCTCCAGACTGCTATGTGTTGCAAGACCAATCGAGGTTATGTCCCAACCAATGGCAAGATCTTTTATAAAGACACCAGGTGCAATTAAGAACTTATGTTCTACCTTTATTTATGTAATTTTTAACATGATATCGAAATATATTATCAATTTCAATTTATCTTTGTGCTAACGAGTGCAGGAGACAGAGTGAGCGAGAGAGGGAGAGAGGGAGTGAAAGAATCAGATACGTTTTAAACATTGTAAATGCACTGTAACATTGGAAAGCCATCATGCAGAGGTGAGGAGTTTATAAGGCCTGTTTTCTGAATCAAGGCTCCATGCAGATGGCTCTCAGTTGGAGCTAACATACCTGAGCAACGGCTTATAAATTAGACCCTCGCGGTCGAGTGCCCCCTGCCCCAGCTGTGGACACAAAAATGCACATATGGAGAAATGTGGCTAGTGTTTGTCCATGCGCTGGTCATACCGGCCTGACGAGTGGCATTAGAGTGACAGGTTAGTGACAGCTTATCTGAGAAGTCTGTGAAGACTCAGCTTTGCCTGCACAGCTTGAAAAATCTCCACAATAGAAAACTACAAACAGAATTTGATGCTGCATAACAGCCGCATGGATGTCTAGGGTGACCCAAATCTCCAACATCAAAATATTTCCGTCCGTCCGTCCGTCCGTCCGTCCGTCCGTCCGTATTTATTTATGCATGCATGCATGCATGCATGCTGAAGGCAATCAAATTCCCTAATGTTTAGTGTAAAGCTTTCCCAAAAGACCAGAAGCTATTACTGTGGCCATGGGGTCAGATTAATAACTCTCTATTAAAAACTCCCTATGAACCCTTGATTTTAAAAGGAATGCTGGATGAACAGGGGTCGACGTTTAGAAGTGTAGTGTATTTGAAAACAGAGGAGTGTCATAATAGCAGGACAGGCAGAGTGTCTGGTTTGTTATTGGGGGCCTGAAAAGACAAACATAAGAAAAACAACATAGAAAGAACATGTCTAGTCAAGAAGAGACTATTAAAAGAAAATAACACATCCTCAAATAAATATGGATCTTTATATATGGGAATGAGGGAGAAATGTGAAGTGCTTGTAGGTCCTGCTGCTAGTTTATTGGATGAACATCTTCAAAAACCAAAGTGGCCAAGAAGAGATTTGGAATCATATTCATATTCCTAGTTTCAGAGCAGATCTTTCAAGAAGAAGACTAAATGATACCCACCTAACAGATAATTAAAAATAGGCAGAGAAGGAATTCCACAATTTAATGCTACTTTTATTGCCTTTCACGTACTGAAAATAATTTCATTTGTTTAGGGTATGTTTCACAAAGCCAGAATATTCAGCTATTACTGAAATTATCCGTTATTAAATGCTCTGAAGTAAAAAAGATGTCTGAACATCCTCCAAGTGTGGTGATTCCATCATTTTGCTGGTGTCCAGTCTAAGAGGAATATGAAGTTGTGTTCATATCTATGTACTGTCTAGGGAAGCATAGCAAGTAAAGTAGCTTATTTGTGCACTTCTTCAAAGACTTGATGTGATTTTGATAAAGATATCCAATTAAATGTATGGCCATGTGCATATGCATATGTCCCAGAAAAACAGGGACCATATTTGTAGATTCACTGGTTAAATTAGCACAGCAAGCACCATCAACAGGTTATACATGGAGGTCCATGAAGAACAGCCTTATTAATGAACAACATGTCTCTTCAAATAGTGCACATCTGGACTGTCATATGTGAGAACCCCAGGAGAAATGTGGACTGTGTTTGCCGCAGTAGCCTGGCAAGAATAGTTGCTTTATTTTTAGTGTAATTATGTAATTAGGAATTTTGTTGGTGGGAGAAAAAGAGAAAAGATACCTCTAAAGTACATCTGGATTTATATATATATATATATATATATATATATATATATATATACGAGAAAAGACGGAGGTACAGGAAGATATACCAAAGCACACAAGCACAATTCTAAATCAGGAGGCTGCAGACTTCAGGAGCATAACTAACAGTGCCATACACTCACTTCAAAGTGAATAGAGGGTATTTTTTCCTCAGTAATATAAAACTCCTCTGTATGAAGAAAGCAGTGCTGCAAATACATCCAGACAATAGTCTGGCACTATCAGCGACAAACAAGACCTTTCATCCACCTCGAGCCTTTGACACCTCAACCCGAACACAACAGCAGCAGGAAAACAGAAAAGATCATGCGCCTTAAAAAGGAGAAAAAAAAGGTAAAAATAACAGCTTAATTCCTCGGCACCGCTCAAATGAGACTGGGCTGCGGGATTACGGAGGCCGTGACAAGCAGAATGCTTTTAAACACGATTACCAGCGAACGCTGCGAGATGCAGTAATCTCATCGCAGGCTTCTGTGTCACATTCGGAGCACCCCATCCCTCCCCTCCATCCTCACATTCCCTTTCATTTGGAATCTCGTCATTTGAAAGAGTTGTCAGCACAGAGAGTGGAGGGCCAGTGCCAGTCTGAAAGAATAATTAGTCTCTTTTTCTCTGATCGCCATAGGGGTGTAAGGTGGAGGGGGGCAGAGAGAGAAAGAGAGAGGAAGAGACAGAGAGAGAGAGAGAGAGAGAAACAGAGAGCGAGAGAGAGAGAGAGAGAGAGAGAGAGAGAGAGAGAGAGAGAGAGAGAAACCGAGAGATAGGCAGAGAGAGAAAAATAAAGATTGAGAAAGAAAAAAAGAGAGAGAGAGAAAGAGAGCATGAGAAAGAGAGAGACAGAGAGAGAGGGAGAAACCGAGAGATAGGCAGAGAGAGAAAAAGAAAGATTGAGAAAGAAAAAAAGAGAGAGAAAGAGAGCATGAGAAAGAGAGAGAGAGCATGAGAAACAGAGAGAGAGAGAGAGAGAGAGAGAGAGAGAGACAGAGAAGAAGAATTCCACTGAATCATCAGAGGCCAAAGGCGCTGGCCTCACTTCTGAGGCGAACAGCAAAGGGAAACGTTTACAGTACAATAGAGCATTTTCTACACTGTACACAGAACACAAAATCATATTAGATACACCATCAAGAAAAGAGTAATAAAATGGGGGCACCACCACAATCCAAACCAAGCTGTGTTTACTCCAGGGCTGCCAGAGTGAGGAAAGAAGAGTAGAGCAGTAGGAGGGTGACGAGCAGCATTCTGCTAAAATGCTCCTTCCTTGTATGATAAATAGAAAATGTCAGCTATTGTGAAAAGCATTAAAATGTTCAACTGTATTTGAATCAAGCTCCACGGTCTCCTAATTTAACTCCTTTAGAACCTACTCCTTTAGAACCTAATAGATTCATCTGTTCGATAAACAACTCAATGGAACTCACAGTCAGTAAAAGTCTCTACTATCCATGTATGCAGTTCTGTGTGTAGGCATTTAAATTTTATACTCTTAATGGTGATTATATGGATACACAGATGTATTGAGCCACACTCTCGATATTTCTTTACTGCTTTATGAACTGTAACAAACATATGTTGCTAAAGCAATGATCGCAGGCACCCCCGGCACTTGAGGTGCAGCAGTGGTCCAACTATCGCAGCCATGAATGACTGTTCAGTCCAACATTTAGTACCTTCAATAAAAAAATTTTTTTATGAAGACAGATGCCATGTTTTAAAGTTTTTAAAGCCATGCGAAGATGAGCCTGTTGCATTTAACCCCTCGACCACTGTGTCTTCAATCAGTGTGTGGAAGGGTTTCTAAACCTAAACGTTTCTGTTTAATGGTTTATTGAGTTTGTAATGTCGATTCTCTTTGGAATTAGAGTGAAAATTACACACAACATATTAAACAACTTCAGAAACCCACACTTTAATTTAACATAAAATTTAAAGGATGGCAGCATCATTCAGGGATTGTCTGTGGATATCTGTCCAGTACCGGAACCCGAGACTGGTACTTTGCTGACACGACTTAGATTTCACTTAGCATGAGATAAAATACCAGCTGTTTGACATCACTATATTTTCTATGGTTTTATATCACATGCCCATCAAAATGTATATAAAAATTAGTTTGTTTCATTTTTAGTCTCAAACCACATGTGCTTTAGCCCAATACCCGTAGACCGCTCATTTTTTACGCAACTGTGAGGCGTCTGACCTTCCGCTCCAGGCTGTTGGTTCCACTGTTGATGTTTGGTTTGAGGAAGCCTGGTGTTGTGGACCAGCGGGAGGGGTTCTTCCGCGATGGCTCGTCCGGCTGGAGTGAACATTCGGCCGCCAGAGCAGGATCACTACTGCGCCTCACACGCAGCGGCATGGCTAAGAGAGAGAGAGAGAGAGAGAGACAGACAGGGACAGATTTTAATGAATACTTTATATTTTACATGTAAAATGAATAATATACAAGATAACATATTAAATTAGATAGATTTTAGGTAATGTCTACTTTATTGTGTAAATATTACTATAAAATGCCATTATTACACTCACACCCACAAGAGAGAGAGAGAGAGAGAGAGAGAAAGAGACAGACAGAGATAGACAGAGAGAAAGAGAGATTGATACATCATTCTTCTCCTGATATGTAGCTGTCTTGTGGCACAATGGGAGCCCTATTGAGCAAAGCAGGAGAACACATCTACTACACAGCCTGGCTGATTTCACCCAAGACACACTCCTGCTATCTCTTAAACTATGTGTGAGGCACTATCTCTCTTTCACAGACTCCTTACTTACTGGATGGACAGGAAGCCTTATACAGTCATCTGCTACTAATCTTTTTAGCTACGCAACATTTTGGGCTGGCTTATTAAGAACAGGGGGTCCTCAAGTTACAACAGTGATGTATCCCAGATTTTGGCGTTAGTGGAAACACACCCTAGTCCAAGTTACTCACCGATCCTAACAGTAAATTCATAACCTAGAACAAAAAACACAACAGCCAAAGGAAAAGGGATGCAAATATTCTGTACTTGTACACTGGACTGTAGTAACAGAAAAAAGCCACTTGTGCTTTTAACGGTCCAAAACGGAGTAGGTATGTGTACAGGTGGGCGCCAACTCACCGTATGTCAAGACTGTTGTAGCCCGAAGACCACCTGTACACTTTAAGCAGGGGTGTTGAACTCCAGTCCTGCAGGACCGTGGTCCAGCACGTTTCTGTGATCTCCCTGCTCAGAAACACCTGATTCACCTCCCCTGTTAATTGCCAGGTTAGTGAATGCTTTTGAGCATGAGAACCATCATACTGTGCTGGACACCGGCCCTCCAGGACTGGAGCTTGACTCCCCTGACTTAAAGTTTTGTCCAACTATGGCTTTAAATGAGAGGCGATGTCTTCCCATCCAAAACCAAAGCTTGTATCTCACAAAGAACCTTGGAGAAGGACTGATCCAGGCCTATACATTGAGACCTACAACAGTAGCTTGAGACTGACAAGAAATGGAGGCCAGGATTACATAACAGCTGCTAGGCTTTAAGAATTTGAATCGGGGTTCTCAGCCAGGAACGCAAGGCTTGTGTGAAGGCCCTCAGAGGCCATATGGATCCTGTTTACGACTAGTTTAAACTGCTCCTGGTACATTCGTGACTTATGCAAATATCACAGCAACCACCTGCCATCTTTCAACACGTACACCACTTAGCATATGCGCATGTTTCTGATTCCATCTGACTCCATATGCGGCTCCAGAGTAGCCGTATTTTATACAGGCATGATGCTCACGTCCTTCATTTCTGTGCCAATCAATATTTGACTCAGAATACCGAACTGGTCAGGGTGCAACTTGTGTGCGTGTGTATGTGTGTGTGTATGTGGCTAGAGGCAGCCACCACACCTGCACTGTTAGTCTGAAATTACTTCCAGAACTCAATAATGATTTTTAAACACACTTACACCCCCCACCCGTCAGCAGTCAGTTCATGTCTAGTGCACAGCTCCGGTGACACCAGCTCTCAGAGGAATCACAATTGTATAACTATATCCCACAGGCCGGACTGGACTCAGTAATTAGACCGAGAGGCCAAGTCGAAACTCAAAACACGCAAAGGAAAGGGGAAAAAAAGATCAAATTACAACTGCGTACACCAACCTTACCAAATGTCATTAGAAACCTGCTAATGCCAGACACATAATAATGAGGTCTGGCATGTCCGGTACGTGAAAGTGTAGATAATGGATCTGGTAACTAATGCAGTTCTGATATAGTTTTCAGAGAACTGAAAATGGGAAAAGCAGACCTCGACAGAACACTGGAGCAAAATGACAACTGTAATGCCACATTCAGCAAATGCCTGTGAATCCAGTATGATTTTGTGTAGCGATGCACTGCATTAATAAATATTTATACTATCGATATAGACATTAGTTGCCACTTTTACTCTTTCTAAGGATAAAACACAGGAAAATCCATGTACAGAGTGAAGGCAAACAATAAGCATGTACATTATTTGGAAGATGCTCTAGGTGTTGGTAAAGCTAGAGTGTAGCCCAGGGACTGTTATAGGTACAGTGTACCTTGTTTTGGTAGGTGGTATGTGTAACAGCCACATGAATGCGGTCTCTTCCCCAGGTAAACAATGAACAAAAACTCAGTTGCCCACATAATGTTAGAAATGGGATTCATTGAAGCAGGGCACCTCCTTCCACTGCTCCATGTCCATGTACCCATTGTAGATGCTTTCAGTTGTAAACATAGGTCAGCATGGGCACACTGACTGCTCTGTGGTGACAGTGTGCAGTAAACTGTGAAGCACGGTATGCTCTGACACCATAATATCAAAGCCAGCATTGACTTCTGTGGGATCAGGCCAAATAAAGTAGCCTTAGCTCCCCAAATTAATGACCTAATAACTTATGTACCCATGACCCTACAGCCAGTTGGCGGGTTGCCCTTGCTTGGCCCACGTTTGGTTGATACTGACCACTGCATACATAGAATACACCACAAGACCTGGAGATGCTCTGACCCAGTCAGACTCACAGTCATCGCAGTTTGGCCCGTGTCAAAGTTGCAGTGATCCGTACATTTTTTCTGGTTTCAACATATTAAATTTAAGGACGGACTGTTCACGTTTAAGGACGGAGCGCCCCACATTTTGACAGCCATCATTGTAACGAGATAATCAATGTCATTCACTTCCCCTCTCAGTGATTTTAATGTTATGGTTGTATGGTTGTATGGTGTGTGTGTGTGTGTGTGTGTGTGTGTGTGTACAAATAGAAAACCACTGAATGAATGGAGTCTGGGTGAGGGGTTCAGTAATGGATTCAATTCTTCAGAAGAATTGTAGGAGCCAGCTACAGATGGGAACTAAGAAAAGAAGGAGGACGAAGGAGAAGACACTCCTTCTTCCTCTTCCTCTCCTTCTTTTTCATCGCCTTTTTTATCTCTGCAGTGAGAAAATGTGGAATTTATGGTGAGATCACAGCAGGCACCTTTGAACATCAGTCAGAGCTGGTGACCATTCAGCTGGGGCTCATACTTATATCCTCACTGACTTCTGTTTAGAATTTCCACTTGTGAAGCAGATCAAAGTGCCTGAAGTGGATCAAATGCTATATGATAAACTGCAACATGTGGCATTAGTTGGGGCTACTGCTGAGCATGTGTCCTGTTTTCCTAAGGAAGGAAAAGCATGTGAGGTTGGGTTTATTTTGAATCTGTTCGTCATGACACCGCTCTTTTTAGAACACTCGATACAAGCGGGGTTTTCCAACAGATTCATGGCATCATTCTCATGTCAAACGGTCAGCTCCGGCAAAAATACGGCTGCTGGTTCAGTCACAGAAACAGCATGAGAAACAGTGATGAGATTCTTCTGCTGCTCCGTGAAAAACGTCAGGCAGGGACTTTCTCACAGACATCAGAGCAGGGTCTGGGACAGAGCAGGAGATGGAGCTGGACTTATTTAGTCTGAGCAGCTAAATAATAGTTACTAAATATAGTATGTGAACTGAAACAAATATGAAAAAAGCGTAAAAATTGGACAAGCGCGATTCAGTTTTTGCTTGTTACTTAAAAAAAGTACTGTGTGAACATACTATGGTAAAATAGCATGACATTTAATGATTTGTTTTCTCTTTATTTAAAAAGAAGTTTCATGGAGATTTAGTTCCAACAGTAATGGTATATAGAAATATGGAAAATGGTGCTGACTCTTAGAACAGAGGACATGCTCAAACTCTAAACTCCCAACCCCTCCATATTTTCTCTCTCCCTCTCTCTCTCTCTCATATAGGTTCCTAATGTGTGATTGGATTAGCTTTCCTTTACTCCAAAATTGGCTTCTCCTGCGTTTAATAACCTGGACGACCACTTAAAGCTCTTGGCCCATCGATCTCAGGTGTGTTGGGGGACAGCCAGGGCCCCTAACGAGATGGAAGGGCAATTTCACCCCCAGTGTGGGAGCTTAGGAAGCCCGCCCACCTTCATACACCAGAGACCGCACTCAACACACAGGAGAGCACATCTCACAAAGCTCATATTTACATCACTAATCTACTGCCTCTGGCCCTGTGTGTGTGTGTGTGTGTGAGAGAGTGTGTGTGTGTGTGATAGGGATTGAGGGGATTAATCTGTAATTAACACAGAGTGCACACAGATGTCTAGGAAAGATACACAGAAAAGCCTCAACTTAGAAGCTTCATTACTTTCTGATACATGAAAGAGATCCTGATATAACCTTCCTAAAACAACCATCAGATAGAAAAGCTGAAACAAGGCTAATATGCATCTACCTGGATCCTGAAAGGATACTGCCACAGTAAAGCTGCACACATGCCACTTTAAATACTGAATCCATTGTGCTGCTATACATCATCACTCTATCTAGAATTTGACTAAAAACAACTCCCTTGCACTGTCCAGAACCGTCCTCTGCATACTCTGTTACACTGTTTAGTACTGCACTAACTGTACTCTTTTATACTATTCAAGACTATACTTTACATCCTCCTATTTTATGTTTGGGTATTGTCTTGTACCGGTCTATGTGTACGAACGTATGCTGTCCGGTACTGGGCGAAGCGTATTCCCTTACAATGTACAATACTCTACTGTGTGCATGTCCTTTACACTGTCACCTGGGCCTGCCTTCTCCAATACAGGTCTCTCTAATGCATTATATCCTGCCTCCAATCATTTAAATTGGCCGAGTGTCCATTTTGTCCTTGTGGCCGGTTACCCGCCAGAGGAAAGTGTCCCTGACTGGCTGCCAGCGGGCCTTCACGCAGCGGAATACAGATCAGGTTCGGCGAGAGGGCGGAGAAGAAAGTGATGAGCAGAACGGAGGCCAGCGCGATAATTCCAATTCACTCCATCATTGGCTTCTCTCTCATTCTCTTTCCTCCTCTCTCTTTACGCAAATGGTATGATTGGTTAAACCCAGTGCAATTTTATGGATTTTATGGATTCCGTCAGATATCAAGAACATGACCTTGGTATTCTGATGGAAAAATATTATGTGCTTTTTGGATCTGGGGAGGGCCTGGAAATTCGGACGGCTAGAGGGTCTAATTGAAGTCGTCTGAATGAATAAAATATGAAATAATGTCTTTGCTGAGATTTTTTTAAAGAGCTAAGTGTCAGTGATGTGTCCATATTGATGTCCCTGGAGATAAAGGGAGGGGACCTCTTCAAACCAAAGTCCAACCTGCATTTGCATTTGCCTCAAGAGGACAAAAGGTCCTCCAAAGAGGAGTCAGAGGAACTTTTAAGTGCCTGGCAATTGCAATCCTTGCAGGGGAGAGGAATGAAGAAGCAGGCAATAAAGAACATAAAAGAAAGGCTTGGCGTTTGCTCAAAAAGGGAGCGACCAGAAGGGAGTGAATAAACACTGATACATTTAACTGGGCGGGTGGATTAGCTGGATCTTGAAGTTCATCTCCATTAGCGATGAGAAGTTTGACTACATTTCCAAAAATGATCTGTAACTGCCTGTTCACAGCTTTATTCATTGTATATACTTTTCCATTCATGTACAATGAGATTCGGTTCAACAAGTGAGTGTGATGCCCTATCCTTCTGCTCACTGATGAAGAGAGCGTGAAGAAAGCACAAACAAAAAAGCCAACTAGTTACTATACAGCAGGGGTTACGCATGCCTGGAGGCCCAGAGGGGAGAGTAAAGCAACGTTCTTTCTTCTAAATTTGCTGTATATTTTGCATTCTGTGAATCTGTAAGGTTATAAATACTGGAATTTTATCAAAATATGTAGTGTGGTTAAAAAACTGTCAGTTAATATAAAATACTGTATGCCATTTTGGACTATTAGTACGGTAGTCACTGCTGAACATATGGTTACCTTTGTAAAAAAATGTGCTTTTAGAGAAAGCTTTGGTTCTGTGTAACATCTGTTCTTCACATGGGCGCCTAGTGTTTCTCAAATTAGGTAAAAGACAAAAATAGACGTGGGGTTTTCTACTGAGAGTCACAACACGCAGCAAATCCAGTAAGTGTACAGTGTTTCAAAAACATATACCAAAGCCATGTCACTCCTACTTCTGGGCTAAGAATGGTCCACCACCTAAACAATGTGTGGTCAGTGGTGGTCCTAAACCATCTTTATTCCACAGGGTACGCTGTAAAGAGTCAGTTCAAAGGAAGGAGGCAGTCACGAACGGGACATGGCTAAGCTCTGTGAGCAGGACTGTGACCTGCAGACAGGACAGTGAGCTGAAGGGCTGTGGGAGCCACTTAAAGCAAGAGAAGGGTCAGGCTTGTCTGCATGAGACACACACACACACACACACACACACACACACTCCAGTCTTCAACAGTGCTGCCGAAACAGGGATACAGCAGAGGTGCAAGGGAGCATGGGACTGGAACGGAGAGGAGAGAGAGAATGGAGTAAACGGGATTTAAAATATAACTGGAGAGAGTGTGAGGAGAACATGTAAGAAAAAGTGTGAGACAGCATGAGAGACAGCATGAAAGTGAGAGAAAAAATAGACTAGAGGAAGGGAGAGAGAGAGAGAGAGAGAGAGAGAGGGAGGGAGAGGCTGACAGTTGTCCACTGGACCATATATGGGCCACCACTGTGAAAGAGACGGCTAAGGCTTCTTCTCTCAGTCAGGGAGGCAGCAGGCGGTGGACTGAGCACTTTCCGTCTGACAGTTAGGTTTCTGTCCTTGTCCACACACACCAATCAGAGAAAACACACCAATGCCTTCAGGTTCTCTGGGGAGAACAAAACATATAGCTGTGGATGTGCACTGCTCTTTAAATGTTTAGGGGTAAATAGGTTGATGTACAAAAGTGATTTTTTTTTTGTCTGTCTGAAACTATTTAACAAATGAAAAATTCATTTTAAAATGTCATGTACCAAATGCCATGTTCCTGGTTTTGAGGTATTTAATGAAAACTAAAATATAATACTGAGGAGAGATCTTAAGAATTTAAAAACCAAATGACATCACTTTTCTACATGGTCACCTTCCTTTGCGATGTAATTTTCCCAACTTTTTAATGCCATCAGCAAAACATATTTTTGCTTGATGCACTTCTGCTTTCACATCATCATCACTTGAAAACCTTCTTCATCTCCAAGCTTCTTTGAGCTCCAGAAAGGTGGAAATTAGCTAAATGGTGCTAAACTCTCAGACATGCCTAATTACTACTCCTCCAGCTTTCTGCTTTTCCAACGTAAATATAAAAGTACGAATATAGAGGTGGGCATAGATTTTTTTTTTTTAATCTAGATTAATCTCATTGTAATCTTGAGATTAATCTAGATGAATCTAGATGAAAATGCCCCCCCAAAATGATGCCAATGCCTGTTTTTATAGTGTAAATCATAAATATGCCTCCAAATGTTCTCCCAGATCACTTTAATTTCATTTGGAACTTAATACATTACCCTTAAAGAAAATGTAAATATAAACCTGAGGTTTAAAT
>JBBPDC010000007.1:5849290-5861928 GCA_037974485.1 Hemigrammopetersius urotaenia | reverse complement strand
GAGAGAGAGAGAGGGAGGGCGTGTGTGTGTGTGTGTGTGTGTGTGTGTGTGTGTGTGTGTCTGTGTGTGTAAGTGTGAGAGAGTGTATGTCTGTGTGAGTGTTTCTGTGTGTGGGGTGTGTGTGTAAGTGTGAGAGAGTGTGTGTCTGTGTGACTGTTTCTGTGTGTGGTGTGGTGTGGTGTGTGTGTGTGTGTGTGTGTGTGTGTGTGTGTGTGTGTGTGTGTGTGTGTGTGACTCACTGGTGCGCAGGGCTGATGGTGTAACCTCGATCTCGCTGCTGTTGTGGTAGGGCTGAAAGGCTGAGGGGCTGTTGGAGCTCAGCTCTCCTCTGATGAACACGTCTGGACTCTGACTGCCTGTGGAACTTGCACTGGTCCCGTCACCTCCATGGTGAGGGTCTTGCTCCTCATACACCGCCACCAGCTACAGACAGAGCGAGAGAGAGAGAGAGAGTGTTTATTAGCAAACTTTTATAAATAAATGAATTAAGTGTTTCTCAATGGCACACTGATACAAGCAGAGAAAGTCTAATGAAATTCAAAATTGTCGGTTAAGGGCAGATCAACAGATGTTTCAAACTCTGAAGCAGTGCCTCAGATTTCTTTACAGTGATGGTGAGAGGAACCAGCGGTAGCAATGTCTACAATAAAATTACATCCAAGGTATTTACTGTCCATCGCTACAGACAGACAGACAGACAGACAGATCATCAGATACATAAATCAATCAATCGTCAACAACCTTCTCAAATTTACTGTAAAAGAATGTCTTATTGTGCATTAGACGATATATTCGTAACCATATCATGTACTAATTCTTTTCTGTGAGGCAACTCTTAATGGCATCAAACATCAGATGTCTGGTTCCTATCATCACCACTGTGAACAAAGTAAGTTTCTTTAGAACAAAGCATTTCATCAAACTACTCAGAATTACGTTTACTTTTAATTTAGTTATGCGTTTTTGACATTACATGTGTTTGCAAGACGAGGAGCCACTTTAAAGAAATGATAAAGGTCCAGTTTTTGATTAAGACTTCATTTCATTAAAATAATTGGAAAATATTGGAAGTGCAGTTTAAACCGATTGATACAGAATGCAAACCAAATCCAAAAGTAATTAGTCATATACCTATATGACTGCATTTAATTAAAACAGCAAAATGATATTAGCTACGGACTTCAGAGAATTTTCAAAGCATTTCTCATTTATTTTCTTTCCTCCGCTTTTCAGAGTTTAAAAAAGGTGCCACAATAAACTTAAGAATCTCAAAGCCCACCAGATACCACCAACATTCATTCATACACATGTACACACTAATAACACAATAATACCACTTATCCAAAAATAATAATATTTTTTTAAAGGCAACAAACAGTTTATACACAAAAAAGCAAAGCGTACTGTCTGGTGTAAAACAGTGAGGCATCGTTTCCTCTGGTGTACTAACAGGACAGTTATGTCTGCCTGCTGGGTTTAAACCCAACAAAAAGCATGCGCCACACTCCGGTGAGCGTCCCCTGCTAGTTAAGTCGATGCTCGTTTATAAAGCATTTCTACCTCAACCCACACCCCTGCATGATCCTGCCAGGGGGAGCCCAGCTGATCATTCAGCTTAGATGGGGTTAAGACTCTTTAGTGTCCTACACCACTGCCAAGTCAAGTCAAGTCAAGCAGGGGTTTATTTTCAATTCAACCGACTACACTGTACACAGTGAAACCAGACCCTGTTTCTCCAGGGCCACAATGCAACACAAAGAACAAAAAACAGGCCCACAAAGAACAACAGAACACCACTAGACTGCACATGATTCTGTAGCATACAGGCCTCCACTGCCAGAATGGGAAACAGGTGGTGGTGGAGGCCTAGTGGGTAGGATACCTGCCTAACGGTCATGGGTTCAAATCCTACCTTCAGCAAATCACCACTGGGTTCCTGAGCAATACCCTTAACCGCAAGCTGCTGTAGTTTAGGGAATGGAAGTCGCTTTGGATAAAAGTTTCTTATAAATGCTGTAAATGAAAATGGAATTTATCAGACACCTTTTTTTAATCAGACATGTAAATTTTTGTCCCTCAGGCCATCAGACTCCTGAATCTGAACAGAAACTAAAACCATTCCCCTCCCAAACACAACTACTCAGACTTTAATTACCTGTGTAAATATGCATCTATTTATTACACGGCATTCTCCGTACTGTTGTTGCTATATTTGCACAATCATTTATATTTATTGTTAGTGTTGGTCAGCGGCCAGTAGAGGCCGCTGCTTTTCTGTTTTGTTTGGGGTCATGTTTCTGGTGGGTTTTGGGGGCTTTTATTTTGATTTCATGTTCTGTTCATGTGTCACGTGTTTGGTATTCAGCTGTTTTCTGTTCGTGTCTCATGCTTTTCACCGGTCTGTGTTTTGCTCACTGATTATGTTCTGTATATATGGTTCTGTTTGTGTTCACGTTGGCTGTCAGTCCATCGCCTCATTTACCTTGTTTGTAACCGCATCTCGTTTTCACGTTGAAGTTCTAGCAACGGCCACTGAGCCTGGTTTGTTTTCTCGTCTCGGGTACTCTGAATAAAAACCACAGAATGGATTCACGTTCTCACGTCTGGTCCATACTCAGAGGAAGCTCTCGGTCATGGGGGACTAGCCCCCTCGACCGTGACATTTATTGCTGTTTAACTCTGCTCTGCATTTTCTTCATATGCTTTGCTTTGCTGCTAAAATACTAAATACTGTCTACCTGTCAAAATGCTGTCTTCATCCAGACTGTAGCTATTGTCGATTGACTGTTGTCTTGTCAAATTGTACTGTTGTGCTAGTGTTTTTCCTGCACACTTTTTTGTCCTGTCTGCACTTGTGGTGTTCAGTTCTGTTTTGTTCTAATCTGCTCTTGTTGGTCCTGGAGGCACATTGTTTCATTCCACTGTGTGATGTGTGTATACGGTTGAAATGATAATAAAACCTACATGACTTGACTTGAAAAAAGTGTGGGCAGGATAGGATTAAAGAGAGAGTGCAAAAAATACCACAATAGCAGCATTAGAATAATTAGACTGTATTCTATCAGTAGAGTCACTAATGAGCAAAAATGCAAAGGTGAGATAGACAGCAATAAATAATGGTGCAAAGAGAGAGAGAGAGAGAGAGAGATACAGAGAGAGAGATACATAGAGAGAGAGCGAGAGAGAAAGAGAGAGACACAGAGAGAGAGAGAGAGAGAGAGAGAGAGAGAGAGAGAGAGAGAGAGAGAGAGATACAGAGATACAGAGAGAGAGAGAGAGAGAGAGAGAGATACAGAGAGGGAGAGAGAGAGAGGCTGCAAAACCCTGTCAGGCTGCCAGATAGATGGATGTATGTGAGGTGTGGTGTGTGGGTTCTTCCACAACATGACTGAGTGTCTCCTTGTTTTGTGTAGTTTAAATTATAGAACTCTAAATGAAATGTTATTGGTAGAAGGAACAACATAAGACAAGCAGAACCTGCAGTAAGAGCTCTGAGTAAGCCAGTTGTGACGCAGGCCATCGCAACTGCTTCTGAGGTTGGGCTTTGAAATTATAAAATGTTAAAGTATACATAAAAAAGTCCCTTTTGGAAACTTTACCTAATAAGTAAAGGTGCCAATTAGGGATTTCGCTTTCTTTTCTGAAGAAGATACTGAAACCTTAAGCTGATACAGATGCAATTTTGTATTTCAAAACAAAGAAAAATGAGCTTTTGAAGCACTTCACTATAAAGCATCTTAACTGATGCTTTTCTGCCATCTTTAGTCACATTTTCAGTCAACACTGCCTGTGTTCCACTTTAACCTTCAGCCTCAACTCCTCAGCTTTGGATATTAATGCAAGCCAAGTCATAAGTAAACTTGTTCAAGCTCCTTCAACATGCTTTACAGGAATAGATAAAAAAAATATCTATAAATCAGGAGGTATGCAGAAATAAAAGAACACGTAAAAATCCATAAAAAAAGATTGCACAATGGAAGTGCAGATAATGAAAAAATATTTAAGCTATTATTAACATCTGAATGGTAAATTCATAATATAACCGATGCACAAACTTAGTCATGATGTAAGTACAATAATAATCACTTAATAATGACTTCTGCACAAAGTTTGTAATTTAACTTATGGATGCACAGTGCAAGACAATGTGATTATGCACACTTTCTTTAGGAGGTGCCATTATTATCATGATCCTGGCACTGGGATCACACCTGTACAGCCTCACCCGCTGCTACTGCCTCTGCCTGAGACAACTGTGCCGACTGCTGACACCAAGGTACCAGCTTTACACCATGCTGCCAATACACACATTCACACGTATTCATTCACACAGGCCTTTATTTCAAACAGATAAAGATTTTACCCGCTAAAAATAGAGAAATTTAAGAGGTGGAGCAGGAACGCAATAGAAGCTTCTGATCTACATACACATACAGACACGCATATCCAGCGCCTCATATACACTCTGCGTAACGCAGCCACACTCCAGACAAAGGTAGAAAATCAGAATGAGGAGTTAGTGGGTGAGCTTTAGTCTGACCGCCTCGCCATAATTCATCTGCATTCATCTCTGTCACAGTGTGTTCACAGCAGCGGAATAAATAAAGAGAGAGAGAGAGAGAGAGAGAGAGAGAGAGAGAGACAAAGAGAGAGAAAAACAAAGAGAGAGGGAGACTGAAAGAGACAGAGGGACCGTCATACAGCTGCAGGAGAAGGTTTGGTATGTTTAGATGGTAGAGACAAAAAAAAGCCATGTTTTTTGCTCAATCTGCCACATAACAACATACACAACAGCACACATGCAGGAGCTGCAGATCAAAGGACTTCTCTTCTACTATAAATTCTCCCCAGCATGCTCAATCTAGCTCTTTCTCCCTCACTCTCTCACACACTCTCTCGTTCATGCACATGGTTCACATTGTAAATTCACAGTGACAACTCCTTCGAAAAGCTCAATTTTACAATATTAACTAAACACAATTCAGAGGATCTCCAGGAACGCTATACAATAAGACTACCCTTATTTACCCATGCAGGATCATATGAGACATGCATCTAAAACATGGGCGATTTTGACCCTGTTAATAATAAATTCGTTCACTTATAAACCGCAGAGATTGAAATAAGTGGTTGTATGCATTGAAGTAAGTGGTACGCAAAATGCGCACCAGTTCTCAGTCTTCACAGTGCAAAAGCGTACCTAATCTGTGACTTCATACTGCGCACAAACCCCCCTCCCCCCTGGAACCACACCAAGACACAGAGAAACATTTTTATTTTTGTGCGTACCAGTTAATTCCCATTGGTACTCATTAGAGTACTGGACCAAACCCTAATCATAAGGGTAGTTTTGTTGTCATTTTCAAGAGTGTACATGGGTATTTACATGTACATAAATATATATTTTTTTCAGAAAAACAATAGTTAAGGAGAACAGAAAGGAAAATCAAACAATTCATAAAATAGTTAAATTATTGAACATTCAATTGGTTATTTGTTCTATATAGATGATGCGGTAACTAAACACGGGTCAGTGTTGTTTACAGTTTCACTGTTGAATCCCATTGGTCAGGGCTCCCCAGTGGCACAAAACATTGGGGGATCACAAGCTAAACCCACAGAAGTGCCTCAACTTTCTGGGCCTAAACTGCTATAGCCAGAATGAGGAGATATATTTAAATGTGTTGGTTTTGTGGATTTTCCATATGTGGACTGTATGGAGGGTGGGAGAAATATTCACAGCCTTTTTTAATTCATGAAAAGAGACGCTACGGGCCCTTTAACTTCTTGAAAGGCATCGCAATCGAAAAATGCAGCAGTAAAATCGAGTTCTTCGTTCTTGCTGACTGTAACGAGCCTCAAGAAAGAGAACAGATACCACAAACGCCCATGAACCGTGTGCCCTGAGCAACACTGAAAAAGACTTAAGGCCGTTGTTTTCCAAGGTATTTCAGCACAGTGCCTGAACTCAGATTTCAGTTTGAGAGCTTTGATATGGAATTCAGTTTTCCCGACTGACAAGTAGCTGTTCAAGCAGCAATGTCCTTAACATTCACACACTCACATAGTCATCATATTCTTATCACATCTCACTCAGAAACTACACACACCCTCAAACACTTCTCTCAGCTCAAAGCTCTACACACACACTCAGGCCACTCGTCATCAAATGGGCCACTGTTTAGCCATCATACAGCATTTATGAGTCCTGCTGTGGCTCTAAATGGACTCCGGTTGCGTAAAGCGGGCAAGCTCTCCTCTCCCTCAAGCATGCTCTCAGCTCCTCTCAGAGCAGGACTGGACCCAGAGCGAAGGGAGAGGAGGCACTTCATCATCACCCTTTCAGCAGAAAAACAACGCTTTCTGAGGTGGTATGGCGGTTCTCCTATAGTGGGAGTGAGATGTCTAAATAATATATTCACCTTTACGTATGAATAGTATATTCACAATATGAATACATTCAAAAACAGTAAAAATATCATACATTCCAAAGAAAAAGGCATGTTTCTTGCTGCAGCTTGCTGCTAGGGGGCAGCAGCATATGCTGCATTTTGAGGTAGTCAAGCATTTAATTTGGTAATTAGTAGGGATGCACTGAAAACAGAAAATGAGGGAACACTTGGACGAAACCGAAAGACATTTTTAGTATTAAATTATTAAAAGAATAAATCTGTAACAAAACTATGAAAATATTCATTTAGCATTCAAACAAAGCACAATATAAAATACAATTTGAAATAAAATATTTTACGTGGCCCCATTCATGAATAGCCTAAACGCAAAATAACAAACATTATACAATTAAATATCTTCTCTCATAAAATTAGTGAACTCAAGGTCATTTTAACATTCTGAAGGAAGTGCATTCAGAAGAAGTGCTTAAAAACTGCTGAAAGAACAACATTCTCTGTAGACCTAGCCCATATATTAACTGTAATCACTGGAAAACTTTCTTGTCTTTTCAAAAACACAGATGGAGTGGGTGTGCTCAAAGGGTCTTGCCTCTTCTGTGCTTCATACTCTGCATGGCAATTGGGATGTTTTGATTTTATATGATAAATTAATCCAGAGTTGAGAAATACTGTCTGTCTTTTTGGACGCACCCCCTCTAGAGATTTTTGGCATTGCGCGCTTTACAAATGGGACACTCGATACTTTTGTCCATTGAGAGGCACAGTAAATTAAATCAATCTAGAGTTGTCAAAAGTATTGGGATGCATGGCCAATATAGTGCCAGGGAGAGAGAAATCACACACACACACACACACACACAAATCACACACACTTTTGATAAGCAGCTATTCCCATATCCATGCAAAAAAGCTGATCCTAAATTGTTCTGATTTGGTTGAGTAGATTATATTTGTTCAGGAAAAAAAAATACATTTTTACCGTTTTTTTACCGGTTTTAGAAATGTGGGTTTTATGGCAATAGACACACACATTTTCATTTTATTTGCACTTTTTAGTGATGTGATGTTATTTTATTGATTTATTCTATATAAATTTGTGTGTGTGTGTGTGTGTGTGTACTTCTAAGTTCTAATATGTTTGGTTGGCAAAATAAATGCCATGAATTCAAATCTTCCGTGTCTGGAATGGTGGAGCGTATTGTTGAGTCTAGAAGGTAACAATAGTATAATAATAAGATAACCTTGTTTGAATTGTGAGATAGTTTTGACTTTAACATTTTTTTGTCTATTCTACGTCACAGAACCGGCGCGTCGGTCCCAAGAGCACAGACTTTCCGAGCCGTGACATGCCAGTAGATCTCAGTGAGACCTTCCCAACGAGACCTCGTTTACCCTCTAGCCCACGGTGATCCTGAGTTATTCGCCCAAAACCTTCCCCCCATTGATCTCTACGGAGGGAAAAATGCATTGTGTGCTTTTAAATGCACTGCCAAGTTCTGAGTCGGCGAAGAAGAAGAAGAAGAAGAAGAAGAATCATCATAATACATTTAATTTATAAAACCCTTTTCAAAATACCCAAAGACGTACAATTTTGAGTAGACAAAGAAAATGGAGCATTTTGTTTGTCTACTCAAACCTAGCGCCGGAACATTATATAGGGACCCTCAGCTCTCCTCCGCAGAGAACTGCAACGTCCCCTGAGCACACTTTTTTTTTATTAAAAAGTTCCTGTGTTTGTTTTTCTCACCCTGTAGTATCAAAAAGAGTATCGAGAACCTAGTATCATTACAAGCCTAGTATCTAGTTAACTAATCTTCACAACTCCTCCTGTATAACAGACATTTCGGCATCTTCTTCACCAGCCAGCTCAATCTGTTCTTAGAAGCCACACTAATCACAAGCAGAAAAGAATTTCTTTCTTAGCGCACAAATGTAGCCCTCGCATTCAAATACAGCTTTTATATGGAAACTTCCTTTGATTGCCCTTTTGATAAAAAAAAAGATCACCTGCTACTGCCATGATGAATTATTTAACATTGATGCCAAGCCTGAAGCATAATTTAAAAACATAACAGGATGGTGATGGAAATTGGAAACTGTGTTTACATGGAAATCGTGTGATTTTCATGTTCAGGTCATGTGAACCCTGCATGATGAAAAGAGCTGTATTCAATTAGTGAGAGTAATAAATAAATCTGAGGAATTTAATTTATCCACTCAAAACTCTCTCTAAAATTGCATTGCATTTTAAAAGGAAAGAGCCCCCCACCTTTTTTTTTAAGTATTTCTCGATATCGAGACAAATGTCACGGAGTACAGAATATAAAACAAATTCCGATATAGTTTGGTCTGCAATTATGTCATGATTTATACAACAACATTTAATATTAAACCTTCAATAATAACCGTGGATATGAATTAGGGTTAGGTCGCTGAACCTTTTTACTGATTTTGGGTAAAAAATCAAAAGTGGTATTTTATCATTTCCATATCATCATGTCCATTTAACCACCTAACACAGGAAAACTGTGGTCAGACTAGGGCTGGGCGATTAATCGAAAAGTAATTGAAATCGACATTCAGAACCTATGATCGATCACATTTTTCCAGGTCGATTATTTCGATTACTTTCCCTTTAAAAACACTACCGCGTGTGGAGTCACGTGATCCCGCTCGGTTATGTTACATTATTCCGCCGACATGTCGAGCATGGAGAGTTTAAACACTGAGACAACTGAGCAACTTGTCAGTGAACTATGAGGGCAAAAAAATGTAAAATAAATAAAATAATCATTAATCGTAATAGAGTTAAAATGTTCAATTAATTGAGATTTTGATTTTAGGCCAAATCGCCCAGCCCTAGGTCAGACCCACACCACCCTTTACAATGACTTCAGGGTTTATTACTTTCTACATATGTGTCTCCAAATCATCAGCATTCATAAGAAAACAGACGAAAGGGTGCTTGTTTGTTTGTGTTGCAGCAGAGTTTGCATAAAACATCTTTCAAAATGATTCATAACAAACAGTGCCAAATTCAACCCATCATTAGCTTCCATCCCTGGGGTGAGATTTTAAAAAAAGCACATCATGAGTCTTCCATCTCCACAGCTGTCAGTTGTATCCTCCTAGAATAGAGTCAGAGGGATAAAGCAGCATTCTGCTAAAAATGAGACGCAACAGGAAAAAAAACTGCACATGCACAAATCTTCTACCATCCCTACACTCTCAGGGAGCACGAAGGAGTCCAGCAGGTCCAAACCGGTTCTAATTTCGTCTGAGTGGCATGATGCAGCCCAGGGACACACACGCACGCTTACAGTGTACTTGTCCTTGAACTACATGAACTCCAGGAATCATGGCTGACATACACGTCTATGGAGGTTCTTGGTGGACCAAAAGGTTTCTAGAGGTGTTGTGATCATTTTTATTCTACTACAACAACAACAACAACAACAACAACAACAACAACAACAACAACAACAACGCCTCATATTAAAAATATAATCGGAATATAGCGGCAAAAATATATTCAGTAGTAAAAGCCTTGTGGATTTAACAGGGTTTTTATATTTGTGTATACATAAACTAACTTAAGCCTATTTTAATTGTTGACAACAATTAATAATTACATTACTTAATCACTAACATAATAAATATTTACAGCCCTAAATGACTAACACATCACAACACAACATAATATTTAGGAAACATTCGGAAACTTTAGAGTACGATGAATGGGCTTAGTTTTGGACATGGATGCATCTTCCCCCAGACTGCGACAAAAGATATTTCCATTTCCAAATGCGTTTGGCAGGGAGCCTGTGGAAAGCTGTAACTCTCATCGTCTGTTCCTTCTCGTCCCTGCCTATGGACTCAAGAAGATAATATTGGGCCTCTGTGGACGGTTAGAAGTGCCTACTCATCAGTGAAGCGCACGCACACACATACACTTCTACGCTTAGCAAATCAGCCACGGTCCCTCAGAACCCATGACAATTTTCACTTGCATTCCCCCGCTGTTTCCTGTAGCACATGTTGCTAAACGTGTCGGAAGAAGAGTTGTGGCGATGCTGAGAGAGGGAAAGAGATGGTGAGAGAGTTGGAGAGAGAAGTCAGAATAGAGAGGGGAGAGTGAGGGAGAGAGTGCAAAAGCGCACGGCAGAGATATACAGGCCCCTCTGCATGCCTAATCGCTGAATGTAACGCCGTCCTCATTCGCAGCGAGAAAAGTTTGCGGAAAAAGTGCACTTGAGGGGTCAGAAAGCTCTAAAGTGGAGCAGCAGCTGACAGGAGAGACTCCCGGTTGGAAATCCTGGCTACAACTTTGAGAGTGCTAGACTAGTGCTAAGCTCAGAGAATGCTTATTCAGACCCTACAGTGCACACTCTCCGCACACACTCTCCGTGCACACTCTCCGTGCACACTCAGTGCACACTCTCAGTGCACACTCTCAGTGCACACTCTCAGTGCACACTCTCAGTGCACACTCTCAGTGCACACTCTCACCCATTACCAGAGAGAGAGAGAGAGAGACACACACACAGAGAGAGAGAGACAGAGAGAGAGAGAGAGACAGAGGGGGCGAGAGAGAGAGAGAGAGAGAGAGAGAGAGAGGGACAGAGAGAGAGAGACAGAGAGACACAGAGAGAGAGACACAGAGAAAGAGAGAGAGAGAGAGAGAGAGAGAGAGAGACAGAGAGCGAGCGAGCGAGAGAGAGGGGGGGGGATAAGACTTTGGGTGAATCTTGATGATGCCTTTCATGTTGGGTGCTCTTTGATCTCCTACCCTGAGCCATTGGGGGAAGTGCTGGGTGATTATAGCAGGGGCCTGATGTTCGATCCTGTCCTATTAGATATTGCGGCACAGACAGCCTGTGATCAGCCCGATCACGCTGGCACACAGACTGGCACCTCCAACTCCACACGGGAGTCCGAAACGCCAACCTTCGACAGAATTCTTAATGCAGGGAGACAGCTGTGGCCATTAGAACAGGCAGAATCCACTTCAGCCACTATTCTAATCCTGTAACGTTCAGGACAGCAGAAGCAGTAATCCAAAACCATCAGGGTTCCTCATTCACACCCTAATGGCTCGGACAGCAAACAAGATAAAACCAGAGGGGAGAAAAATTCTACGGCAACACCTTCAATTATGCTTTGGAAGCCGTCACCTGCCTGCCAGCCCATATTACACATCCCTCCTCACCTACAGGCCCAGAGGACAGAAAGGGATTAATAAAGTTTTTTTTTTCTTTTTCCCACCATTACATCCTTACCCTCAAACCCCACTTCAATAGAAGTGTGACCGATATTTTATGACTGTGCCATGAAAGTGGACTGGAAACCCTTAGGCGGAGGAGTCTCTCCAAAGTCAAAGTGCCCAGAGCACTCCACCTCGGCTACATTAGCTGCCTGACTCGTGGCAAAACCATCTAATTACACTGATAAACGAGCAGCCAAAGTCTCCTTGGTTTGCTGACTCTAGTTAAGCAGAACAACTAAGCGTTTGGAGGCGGGATTAGCAGAAGTGAATCATTTCCCTCAGTTTGAAGCCTCCCTTACAGCGCCAACGGGCCACAACACCACCATTGCCCCAGAAACCCCACTGAGTCGCCATAACAGCTAACAACCACAACGCAAGTGCCTCAGTCAAACAAATAAAATATGTAAACAAAGGAATTCTCAAAACAAAGATGCTATAACCTATGGGCTTTTAAACTAAGCCACTGCCTTCGCTATGGTCCTATGGCAAAACAAACAGTCAATACGTGCACATACACCGATCAGTCATTAAAACCAAGTGAATATAATGGATCGTCTTGTTACAATGGCACCTGTTAAGCGGTTAAGCAGTGGGGTATATTAAGCACTATGAGAAGTCAGTTCTGGAATTGCTCCCAGTTTGCAGTGGCGAGTACAACATGGTTGACTGGATGACTGGTAAACCAGCGATGGTGTCATGGCTGCCCAAAATCCGTTGATGTTCATGAGGATTTAAGGTTAGGCCAACTAGTCTAGAGCCACTGTAGAACAAACTTCTGAAAAAGTAAATAAGGTGTAGGAACTTAACTGATAGATTGCTGTTAAATCAAGGTACCAAAAGTGCCTATAATTGGCATGTGAGCATCAGACCTGGACCGTGGACCTGTCACACTGCTAAACACCTGCAGCATTGCAAATGCACTTCATGTACACTCTGGTATATACTTCTGTAATATTGTA
>JBBPDC010000007.1:5823238-5840144 GCA_037974485.1 Hemigrammopetersius urotaenia | reverse complement strand
GAGAGAGAGAGAGAGAGAGAGAGAGAGAGAGAGAGAGAGAGAGAGAGAGAGAGAGAGAGAGAGAGAGAGAGAGTGATCTGTTTGCACACAGACACTCGTGCCAGGATGTTCAGATGTGAGTGTGTGTGTGTGTGTGTGTGTGGGGTTATACTTTGACATGTGAATATCCATAGAAATAAACATCCATAAATATCCATTAAACCATAAAAAAACAGGGCTTACGGAACCTCTGGAGTTTGTTTGTTTAAGGCATTACGAAAACTTGCATTGAAACAAAAATCACCATTCATTTTATTTTATGCACATGTCAGCAGTGCATCAGCCCATGAGAGAAGACACACAGCTTTGTTGTTGGGTCAGTCACATTATAAGTTCAAGTTCAGGTTTATTTATATAGCACATTATCATACACAGAAGGTCATTCAATGTGCTTTACAGAATGGAAAAAATTAAGATAAATATAATGAGAGGGATAAAAGAAGTAAAAGAATACAAAAAAGAAAATTAAAAGTGCAGTAAAAGTGCAAATATTTCAATGTATACTTCAAAAGTCAATTCTGCACTGAACCGGGAGACAGTGCAAAGACCTGTGGATGGGAGTAATGTGCTCTTTTCTTGGTTTTGGTTAGAATAAGCCATGTGCTCCTTACCATGTGAGTTCTATTGGTTACTATTCCATTCAAAATCAATTCAAAGTTGATAGTCATTGCCTCAGATTATACAGAAGTGCTTTAGATATGTGCTTTTTGTCCAAATTTTGACACACTCCCTACACAAAACACCAACTAAGCGACTTCTGGAAACCTTTATACTGCATGTCATCCACACCTGCTAACACTTTAGCCCTTTTTTACCACTCAATTCTTCAGCCTCCTTCAGCCTATCAGCCAGGACACAGTCCTAACACACTACACACTGCCTCCCTGCACTCCTCTGGTCGCCCATGACTGTGAAATGCTGCTGTGTACTGTTTGCCTGTCTTCCATGTGGAGCTCCACACTGACAGCATGCAACTAGGGGTTCCACACATCATGACACCAATGACACCTTGTTTCGTTTCTAAGCAGAGCGGCGCGAGTCTGTGTACAGGGAAGTGTCTAGCCAGACAGAGAAAAGGCGGATTATTGTTTTCCAAGGCCCAGCTGCCCTGCACAGTTTCAGCTTTATCCATAGGATTCCATCGTCAATGACATTCAATTACCTATGTCAGACAATAAGGTTTGGTGATAAATAGGAAAATGTAATTATCACTGCCACTCTGACAGTGAAGATTCTGAATTGATGAATTAGTGATCTATTTTTAGCTTGTGCACACACTGACATGCATTTAGTCATGGTTCATTTGATGAGGGACACCCACTCTTTTATAGTCGCTCAAAAGGAGTATACAGGAGAGCACCAGGTCTCGAATATCAGTGGTCTGTGTGTGTGTGTGTGTGTGTGTGTGTGTGTGTGTGTGTGTATGCTCACACACTATCATTATAGTAACAGTCTGTCAGAGATGCACATATACATTGACAGACAGACAAACAGACAGATAGACAGTGTTTGTATGAGGAATTAGTGCTAAAATAGGTTACTGGAGAAATGTGCCACAATTCTCACATGAGAAGCTCCTCAATCTGTGGGTTAAAAGCAGCCTCTCGGGTAATACTTGTAGCACCTCCTTTCTCCTATATCAGAAACAGCTAGGCGGCATCATGGTACACTACATGTAATCTTTACCATACCATTAAGAGACACTGGGCAACAGTTCTATGGATACGTTCACCTAACACTGTCATCCCGGCTGACCTGAATTAGGAGTGTCAAGCTCCAGTCCTGGAGGACCGGTGTCCAGCAGAGTCTGATGGTTCTCCTCCTCAAACACATTCACTAATCCTGACAATTAACTGGCGAGGTGAACCAGGATTTTTCTGAGCAGGGAGATCACCAAAACATGCTGGACCACAGCCCTCCAGGACTGAAGTTCCACAGCTCTGACCTAAATAATGTAAAAAATAATGTAAAAAACTGACTATACTATAACCGTCCATATCAATTTTATTCCCAATTAATCAATAAATCACTTTATATACAGATTAAACAACTGACAATTCCAGAAATTACAGAAACTGTTTTGCAAAGCAAAAAATTGATCAGGAACTGGTAGTGGATTGGCTATAGGTTAAATGCTTATCACATCAGAGCAAAAAACACACATCAGTACATCCCCGCCCTACCAATAAGCAAAAAGTGTTTATGTTGCTTATAACTCTTCCATTTAATTCAAGCTTGTTTACAGTTTACTATAAAAGGTCCAGAGCCTGTAAACTTCAGGGCTGCTGGAAAGGGGGCTGTAGAGCAAAGAGCTGCGAAGCGTTCCTGAGCCTAACACAAGCAGCTTGTGCCCTCTAGTGCACCTCAAAATCACAGCCAGTCTTTCTATGCATCCCTCCCTTCCTCTCTCCCTCCCTTTTGAGCCCTCAGCATGTTGAAAACTATAAAGAGATCAAGTGCGGGGCCCAAGGCCTGGCGTTCAGCAGCCTAACAAAAGGAAATGATACGCAGCAGCTGGAGCAGGCAGGGGTGAAAGTTCACACCGGCCCGTCTCACCAGCAGGATATGCATGCTCACGTCTGATTAATACCGCGGTGGAGAGGGGCCGAATTAAACTAAACAAGCTTTTTTTCATTCTTTAATTAACTGAATTTGTGACATGGAGAGAAAACGGAGAGGAGGGAGACTCCGAGCGATCTGGGGGCATTCACGCAGCGAGCGTGACAGCACTGTAATAACCTCAATTATTCAGAATTAGGCTACTATTGATTTACTGCTGGATCAGCTTACAGAATCTTGAGGTGGGAGGGAAAACAGGACCACGGACCTGTCCAAAAAGAGCCGGGCTGTCACACTTACATGATTACACAAAATATGAATAACTAATTAAAATGTAGACTAATGAATCAGCAATAATTAACAGTTTGCACTAGTAGTGTATGTGTGTCTATCTGTCTCTCTCTCTCGTTCTCTCTCTCTCACACACACACACACACACACAGAAAACATATATATTTTAATTCATTACTAAACTTTATGTATAAACATGCGAAAATCATGTGATTAAATATTTTAACCGTTGCCCTGCTGTTATACATTCACAGCTCAACACATTTAGAGGAGAACACTAACTGCCATTTCCAGCAATTAACAGACACCCATGCTGGCTACTTCAGCACTGAAAAGTATGCACGTTCTACCCATCCAGACAGAGTGAGGTCAGTTATGCTCTTACCCTGACCATATATGGCTGTGTGAGTCTCCGTTTATATAGTCACATACAGCTCCATAGATTCTTCTTCCATTAAAGGTTTTTGGCACCTCTCTTAGACTGTTATTTGTATTTTCTGGCCTTTCTTGCTTAAAAAAATAGCACACACATTAGTCAATTGATTGCTAGATTACAAGGAAACTAATATAATCAACAGTGACCACCCTGAGGAAGAGTGATCATTGCTGTGAGAGAAGAGGAGGAGGAGGAGGGGTGGAGGCCAGGGTGAAAATGTGTAATTAAAAGATCCTTCCTATCAAGCCAGTGATGGATGAAGTGATCTAAGCTCTTAGTCCAAACCAGCGTCTCACACTTTGTCTCTAGCTCTCCTTTCCCTCATTCTCACCAACGACCTTCAGAACTGGTCAGAGCCCATTTGGACAATCAGTCTGAATGACATAGAAGAAAGGCTACAGGGTTCCCACGATGACCCTACCCCCCCACACCAAGGATAAATATATATATATATTTTTTTCCCAGCAGGAGGTTGCCTTGTCAGTTATGAGCACAGGATTAATTGCACGACGACATGGATTGTTATTGTTTATGTTGACAGGAGGGGGGTAGAGTGAAGGCTACTTCTATGTAAATATTACCTCTCAGACCCGGTCATCTGATAAAATGCTAAAATAACAACCAGACCCGACCTCCGCATTTATGACCACTCACACTCCACTCTCTTGCATGAGAACCAAAATGGACTCAAAACAGATAAAGATGTTTATTTACTTTTTCCTTCCCCATTTTTAGAATAATAATTAGACAAAAATATAATAAAATATCCAAGACATACTGTAGTGTAGTTAATGTAGCTAACAAGCAAAGGCAGCTTTCAATTTACATAGTAAAGAACAAGCTTCATTATTTTGCAGTGAAATTATCCTCATAACGCAAGCGCGAAACTGTATTTCTGTAAACGTTAAAGTTTCTCTTACAAACAACATGACAAAGATCGAAACGTCTGCTCTTAAGCTCCTATTCTAAAGTAATTTGAATTAGACTCTAAAAGAGTGGGTTTGATTGATATGGCTGGATGAGCTCAGAACAAAATTCCCTCTCTGCAGAACAATAATGTGGGAATATAACAATAACAGCGCTCCATTAATGTGCAGTTAACAGCCAGTAAGATTTATTGCCTTATATGAAAGTAAGTGCTGGAAGCTGAGAAGCCAGGCCGCAGCAGGCCCTGAGCGCCATGACAGCTATTATTTACTGATTTCTCCTTATTGTTAGTTCTTAAAAGACAAACACTATTCGCTGACTAATATACATGCCTGCACTTCACCACAGCTGCTACTCTTGAACTCATCAATTCAACCCAAACATGCACAAACACAAACCACAGCATCACAGTATTAAAGACTTTAGTCTGAAAAAGATTTTTTTTTTATTTTTGAAGATAAGAATTTGATTCAATAACACAGCCCATGTATCACAACTAAGACACACAGGCCTGCAGAACCTGTTTGGATGTGTTGCTACTCCACACAGTCTGTGCATATTAAGTTACTGGAGTGTAAGCTGCGACAGAAAATGATTAAACACTGTGCTGTTCTTGGCTGCGTTTGTAAGAATCTAAGTAAGTAGATTATCGCAGCCTCTTTCAAATGATCCCGACGTCTGAAAGGAGTGTCTGAAGATAAATAAATAAATGCATAAATTAATTAATATAAGCAAAGTGTAGAATATGGGCTCTGCAAGAGTCAGCTGTGAACCTCAGGATGCCTTTGCTGAGCTGTATGTTTTGTTCGACCTTGAGTCAGGAGTTAGAGAGAGTTAGAGAGACAGAGTGAGAGAGAGATAGAAAGAAAGACAGAAAGAGAGAGCCTGCGAGGTTTTTGGCACAGTGCAGCTGTCGGCTGCCGCCTAATCAAGGCTAATTGGCACTTGCGATGACAGGCCTGGCTGCTGGCGATTGCAGGAGGGAGAAGAGCCCTGCCTGCTCTGGGCCAGGGGTCATCCACTCTACCTCTTACCATCCTCGAACACACTAGGCTGTGTGTGAATGTGTGTGTTTGGGCACCCAAAAGTGTGCTTGCATTTCTGTGCATAAATGCAGCACCTTCTGCCAAGCTTTAACGTCCCTGTGTTTGTAGGATAGAGCATTATGGTTGTGCTTAAGCATCTTCCTGGCTGGAAGCACTTCACAGCACTCCGGCAGGGTGGCACTTTCTTGGCTGCTCTCCCCTGAGAAGAAGAAACGGGAATTTGACACAATAAACCTGTTAGTGCTGTTCCTTTTAAGGCTGCAACATTTCACCTGTGAATAATTAAACCTGTCGATAAGGTCATTGAGACCCATTTCATTAAGACGGCGAAAGATTGATGGAGCTATTTTTAAAGTCTTACAGGAAAAAAACCTTGAGGTGACATTCTCCATGATATACGACACGTATAACTTCTTTTGGCCAAGGGCTCATTGGATAAATATGCCCATCCCCATCCGACTGTTCTTTCCACCCTCACTGCTGGAGGAAAGCCTCCAAAACACTCCTCGTTCAGCTCGGAGACGGTGCTAAAACAAACAGTAATAAAATCTTGACCACAGGACTGGACCGCAACACCGCAGAGGATCTGAAGAGGAAAATAAAGCTCCCTCAGACAGCATACAAAACAACAGGCAGGATTAGTTGACCAATAGTTGGAAAACTAATATATCAAAACTGTAGTAAAGGAGGAGACCATCTTTGCCTTCTAACTTGGTTTCATTCAGCGAAAAGAAGAATAAACAATGCAGCATTTTGATGGAATTGTGGCAAGACCCTTTGGCTATATTATGTTATTGCGTTACCAGGGTTTTGTTCTTTTTACATTTACATTTACGGCGTATATCAAACGCTTTTATCCAAAGCGACTTCCATTCTCTACCTACAGGGGGCAGTCTCTCCCTGGAGCAACTCAGGTTTAGGGGTCTTGCTCAGGGACCCAGTGGTGGTGTGCTGAAGGTAGGATTCGAACCCATGACCTCTTGGTCAGGAGGCAAGTATCCTACCCACTGAGCTACCTCCACCCTCTTGTTGCTGTATTTTTTTTGCTTCCACCATGCCAGAACTGCACTGAGGGACATAATATTTGCCATTATCATGATAAATGATGTCAAAATATGTCTCAACATACTTTTCTGGCTTTCATGAGTGTTGGCCCACAAAGAACAGTGATCAACTGTATGTGCCGTTATGAAATATCGAATAAATATCATGTTAACAATGCTTGTTCTATTTTCTCAATAGCTTTTGAGAGCGTTTTTGTCAGAATCAGAAAACATTATTGACCCCAAAGTTGCTTATGATACTGCACACTCTCACAGAGATGAGAACACAAAAATATATATATATATAAAAAAACCAAATACTTTGTATAAAATACACTATGCTATATACTGCTATGCCTGCTATTTGCATTGCATTGTCTTTATTTATTAACCAAACAGGTTTATTATTCATCAAAAATGGAATTACTGACAATTGCAATTCTACCTTTCACCATACAACTAACAAGGACTTCACAGAGTTCTAGAAGATGCTCATTAATGTACACTGTTGCCAGGCAATGTACAAGGTGATAAAAGAAGCCTTGGTGAATGTCCTCGGGATGAAGACGCTGCAAGGTGATTGTATATTGACATGGTTAATGAGGTTCTCCACTGATGCCTTATAGTCTCACAGAATCAAATGTAACACTCAAGGTCAGGATCAGAGAGAGAAAGAGAGAGCGAGAGAGAGAAACAGAGAGAGACAGAGACAGAGAGAGAGAGAGAGAGAGGGAGTCAGAAATAGAGAGAGACAGAGAGAGAGAGAGGGAGAGAGAGAGAGACAAAGACAGAAACAGAGAGAGAAAAAAAGAGAGAGAGGGAGTCAGAAATAGAGAGACAGAGAGAGAGAGAGGAAGAGAGAGAGACAAAGACAGAAACAGAGAGAGAAAAAGAGAGAGAGAGAGGGAGTAAGAAACAGAGACAGAGGAAGAAAGAGTGATAAAGACAGAGAAACAGAGAGAGAAAATTACTTGTTTGTACACAGTTCAGGACCATGCCAGGAGCAGCAGTGTCGGGGCAGTGGGTCCTGTTGGCTCAAGACACTGCAAATGCCCCCCGTGTACAACACAGCAGTCCCTGTCGCAACCCGGAAGCACGCTGGGAGCCAAAATGTCCAGTCCGCAGCAGGTGGACGTGAATTTGTCTCACACAACGTCTTGGCAGGGGAGGTGGAGGGGTGCCACACAAAGCTCCCACAAACCTAATCTCCTTCAGATGGTATGTAAGCCGTGCGCTTAGCAAACATAATCAGAGGATTTCAGCACCGCTAAAACACTGTCTTGGCTTGTCTCCTTAATGTGAAAAAACACTTGTTAAAAGTCAAATGCCTCTGACTTAATGTGAAGAGGAAACAGTTTGTTACCAAGCGGATTTCCAACTACCTATTTAATGTGCAATCTGAAACTACAAACTAAAAAACAAGAATTTTAAACACTTCGTATCTCTAAGAAGTTCTTAGGCTCTCAGAGTTTTTATTCATAAAAACAGATTATTTCATAAAACTAAAATGGAAGAACATGTTTCGCAAAGTCATACGACACGGAGTTACATGACGCCCCATGGTGGTGCAGCGAGTAGCACTGTTGTCTCACATCTCCAGGGCTGGGGGTTTGAATCTGGGTTCTGGTCTTGTGTGTGTGGAGTTTGCATGTTCTCTTGATGGTGGTGTGGGTTTCCTCTGGGGGCTCCGGTTTCTCCCACAGTCTAAAGACATGCATGTCAGATGAACTGGGACTTCCAAATTGACTCTGTGTGTGTGTGTGTGTGTGTGTGTGTGTGTGTGTGTGTGTGTGTGTGTGTGTGTTTGTGTGTGTGTGTGTGTGTGTGTGTGTGTGTCTTGTGAAGGGCTGGCGCCCCGCCCAGGGTGAGTCTCTGCCATCCACCCCATAGACCCTGTGATACCCAGACCCTAATAAGGATTCAGATGTTACAGAAAATGAATGAATAAATGAGTTACATGATATGACATACCCCAAATACACATCTGTGAATGATGGCTTTCCTCACTCTTAAAGTTCCAGCTGCCTCGGCACAGGTTGCAAGCTCATAAAGAGTGATGGCTGTGTGCTTCTTGGTTGTAAGAGCCTCTCAGGCACAATACAGCCAGTGCCATGAGCGGTAGAACTGTGTTATTAAATGAGTCAGTCACAAGTTTTAGATCCTCAAGACCTCTGTAAAATCACTGCGGACCTCCCAGAAATCCCTGATACATGGCCGCTGCTAAATATAGAGGGGCAGCCATTCCATTATTGCATGCATCGCATGGCCTTCGATTACACACCATCACAGCTACTGTGGTAAATCTGACCTGAACCGCTGTGCCAAAATTGGTAAGATCTTGCAGATCAGTCACCATTATCATGAGAGGATAACGGCCATATTTAATACATCACTCAAAGCAAACTATTTTTTGTCAACTTTTAACATTTTTAACATTTATTTAGTTTAAAACTGCATTGGTATCCTGAATACAGAAACTGAAAATGGGTTTTTTACGTCAGGCCGAATTTGCCTAGAGGTAATTCGCCCTTTATCTTTCTCTCTCCAGAGCCATAAAGTTGCTGCTTATTTTAGGCTTTACATTATGTGCCATTCGAGAGGGCACGCTTAGGAAAGTGGATGATTAAAGTTAGGCCAACCTAAGACCCAGCCATTTAATGGTAATTGTGAGGTCAAGCGCTGATTTGAGAGAGGGGTGAAGCGCTGGTAGCTGGAGGAGAAGAATATGCTCCTTTTGAAAATGAGAGTCATCGGGAACACTGACAGCATTTCGAGCGCTGCTCCTTTGAAGAGAGGGTGAAAACTGACAAGCCATCCAGAGGCCCTGTACAGAGTGGGCAAACTGACAGGCACATCGAGCACCCCGGGCCTCTCATTCAGAGGTTGTATAAGAGTTAAAAAGCACGTACTGCATCCTCAGTTTCAGATTCTCCACTCAGTTGAGTAAAGGTGCAAGATTAAAACTGCAATGTCATATTTGAAGTGTCTCTTCAAATTATTGACCTATTTGGAAGAACATTTGTAAACATAACAAATATTTTAGGTGCATCATATCAAAGAAAATACTACGCAACAATGTATGTATCTCAGAAAACTTAAAACAACTGAGTGACCGAAGCAAGTGCACTGGGCTTCAGTGCAAATCATTTGTATCTAGTATAGGCTACTGGGTGTTGGGGAAAATCTGGTACCCAACAAATAAACGTAACATTCCAGATATGCATTAACGGACACACCCAGCCACACCAGCACCTCCACTCAAATACCAACAGGGTATTTTTTACAACTTTGCCGTATGTGTGGCAAGATGTGTGATCCAGGTTCTTTACTCTTTGCTGCCTGCATTATGAGCTGTGCATCCTCATGTATTTCTAACAATGTGATTTTATTCTGGACATGAATCTGAGGAGGAGAGAGCAGCCCTCAATTTCATGTGCTTTTCTCCAAGCATCTTGAAAGTTGGTACGATACACGAATGCTCACATGTTGAACAAAATGTGAGTAAGTTTAAAAATGGAATAGACCAACCATACTCAAACACCTGGACAGGAGGAGCTGAGGACTGGCAGAATTCAGTTTAGCGTCATGAGAAGAAGAATTAAATGGATTGCAATTGGTGTGGACACTAAGAAATGTCTGTTTAACACTAAGTATATATTGGTGTGGCTGCTAGGGGTCTTGAATTGTAATGCATCTAAGGACACAGTACTGCCTGGAAACTACAGTTTTCTAGACTTCATCTCTTGATTCAAAACAAAAGCTCAAAAGAATGTATGGTTTCTTTGACCTTTTCAAGAAGTGGAATGCTCTTCAGCACAGCAGCAGGGATTCTCCAGAGGGGAAGCTTGGGAGTGTCTTGTTTCCAGAATTGGAACAGTAAAACACAGGTCTTCACTCACTAATACCACCATTTTCTTAAATAGATCCTCTCTGGACTAACTTGCTCCACTGCACTCTCAAGGACCCCAGTCACCAAGCACCCACCACTCGCACTAGGTCCGCTATGCATGATTTAATAGACTGCTCCATTAGAATGTTTGGGTTACACAGAGCAAATTTCTCTCTTTTCTGGAAATGCTAATGATGCTGTAGTAAAAAAAAAGAAAAAAAAAGTAAACAAATCATTGCAAAAATGAACACTAAGGGCTCGCTACAATCCTTGGCCACTTTCTTAATTTTGCTCAGAAAGTCATTTTTACCCTGTGCTGTTTTTGGCTGAAGGCCATTACATGCAAACTTTACGTGTAATGAAACTTGCCTTGCATCAGGTGATCTACAGTTATCAACAGAACAGAAAAAAACAAGCTATTTCAGTATGACGATGCCAAATCAAAGAATGAACCATCAAATAAAGAGCTATTTCTGAACCTGATTGCAATCATTAACTCCTACCATACATCAAGGAGAGCTTTCAGGACATAAAAGCATTCTCTTAAAAAAAAAAAAAAAACACAAGAAAGGTGGCAGGAATTAAGTGTTTAAGGAAAATGTCTGGCGTTAGTCAGCGATTTATGAAAGCACCATTGAGCTGGAAGCCTGTGTTTGTGAGGCTCTGGGGACTGTGAACAGGATGTCCACCCTACTGGGGGCTGGGCCTCGGAGCCACCTGATGGCCAATGTTGGAGAGAACATTCCGAAATGAGTCTTGACAGCTCCCCGCCTATTTATGGCTAACATGAAGCGAGCTAACCCGCCTCCTTTCCAGTTTGCCCCCATTAGCAGACTTTCAAATCTATTAACACCTAAGCTGCTATCCAGGCCTGATTCCAGATGTGTGCTGGTAATTATGATAGTAAACCAAACAAGTAAGACAGGAAGAGATTTTTAAAAGAGGATTTAGGAAGTCTAGCATAATCGTTATATGCTAACTTTGCCAAATAATCCACTTGCTTCCCAGCGTCCCTGAAGGGCAGACACCCAGATAGTCATTGTAAAAATCTCTTAGTTGTAAATAAGTACCACTTAAGATCTTTGTTTAGGAAAGACACTGAGCAAAGGCTGTTAGCATGGGGTTAGCTGTTCGGTGATTAGCGTTTTCTTTTTTCGATTTAGGAGACTCATGGGAATGCCGAGGCACGGGTGCGCTCTGATCCACCGCCGGCCCGGTTTGTCGCTCCATGAGGTTGGCGCCAGCGGTTTGGCTCGGTGATCCGAAGTGGCATTCCCAGCGTCGCCCCCTTCAGCGCAGAAGGTGCGCGGCGGGTTCTGACTCATTAAAATGCTCTGTAAAGGCGACCGCAGCCAAGTTTACTTTGACCGCCGACATAGATCAAAACAATAACACTACATAACAAAGGCAAAGGGCGACCAACAAAACAACACAGCCCGCGTTTGAAGCTTTCCGACTCATGTGTGACATTATCGGAACAATTTATAAGGCAGGGCAGGGCCTGCAGGTTTCCGCTCTATAATACCCTATTTATATATTTATTTACTTCATTTAAGCTGAAGCCATTGAAATTTTCTGAGAATAGCAGAAGTTACCAAAAGAGTTAGTTGGCTTTAATGACATCAACTCATTATCCCTGTCATTCACGCTTGGTTGCTGTAGGCAGATGACACTAGACACACATGACAATGAATAAGAGGCTGACACTCAGCCTTTTCATAATCAGAGCAGGAAGAGTAATCTGTGGAGGTCAGTCTAAAGGAGCAGATCTCATACATCATTTTAAGAAGTGACACATGGTATAGTGCTTTAGAGTGAGGGGGGACTAACTCTCTTCAGGAGAATGTTAATTATTTACGCGAGGCACAGGATAAAGTGCAGTACACAGCTTTAAGTATATAACACACTGTGGAGGAGCACTATTGATCGACTAATTAATTGATTTATGTGGAAAGTAATCGACTACCAAATGATCCATGTGAGGAGCTCATTAGCATGTATTATTCATACCTGGGCCAAGTCATAACGTGTGTGTGTGTGTGAGAGAGAGAGAGAGTGGATGCACATGCAAAACTAAGTGTGTAATGGGGAAAAAAAGTTAACCTTAAACTATGACTTATAACACAACATTTCCATGATGATCTATGTCAGATACAGTGTACAGTCAGAATGATCCCTTTCCTGGGATTCACTATATTGAAACCATCTGGCTTTTCTCATCAGAAGAAGTACTCTTAAACAAAACATCCTCAAGATTTCATTCCTTTTATCCAAGGCAAACCAACACTGTTTGTCTATCCGTTAGGGCCCTGAGGGAGGTAGAGGCTTCTGGTGTCCTGGCCTTCACTGTTGTGTCTCTCAAATAAGGCCAGCCTCTGCACTCTTCACACACTCAAGTTTACCCACTAGGGCCCTGTGAGACGGCTGGGTTAAGCAAAACCTGTACATCTGCTTGGGAAAGAGCAGCGCCATCCTGCAGTCCCATAGAAAGCAACAGCCATTACACAAAATGAACACACGCCCACGCTCTGGCCCGCCATGTCCCCGAGGCTCCGGGTTGCAACACAATGGGTAAGTGCAGCCAGCTTGGAGCAATTTCATACGGATCTCATGCATCGCTCCAGCGGCTGATGTTGGGAGGAAAAGCCCTGGCACACGCTGCGGCGCTTTGCTCTTTTACTGCAGTGTTTTGTAAAATGGAACAAATCCATGGAGCATGTGTGTAGGGGGAGGCAGGCTTTAGTAAATTTCATGAGATAAATGTCACATTACAAATCTCCTACATTATTGCCCTTCACTGTGCTTCCAAAATTTGCTTCAGCCTAAAAAAGGAAAAGTGTGAGATTTTCCTTTCCTTCACCATTCTCATTTCCAGGAGGCCACCTCAGTAGGTGACAAGTCCAAATGTCAGTGCTCAGATACTGTTGGGGCAGTGATGTTAAAGACTCGACGTCCTACACTATACATCCTCCATCTCCGCCGATCCTGCCCGGCCTTACGAGGTCAATCACACACAAGAATTGCTCTCATACCAGTTAGAGGAATTACAGCCACAGCCATTCACTGAGGACTACAGACAGACATGAATGAATTCAGCCATTATAAGTTAATGGCTCTAAAAGGCTTGTAGAGCGGTGTGAAGTCAAGTGTGGATGTTTGAATAAATGATGACACTGAGCATGGCTGGAGTGAATTAGGGCCAGATCGAGCATCTGGCTTATGGAGAACAACTTCAACACCTCCGCACATGACATCAGCCCGTAACTTCAGTTCATTAGAACAAGAGGCAGCCATTTAACATAAAATCACCACGTTTCGGTGAAGTGGAAGTGGACTGAGCGCAAACCCTGGCGGTTTCAGAAGCACCACAGAGAGCTCTGAAAAGGCTCCTGAGAAAAAAGAGTGAACTACACGACACCTTCCACACCAGAAACGCTCCAAAAAGAAGAAAAAAGAAATGTAAAAATACAGCTTTTTCTATGACTGCATGCACACCTGCTGCGGAAATGACAGCCTGCCATGTGCCGATGGGTTTTCAATCGGAACAGTTTGGCTATTTTCCCCCGTCTTTGTTAAGTTGTACAATCAATTGGCTGCAAACAGGTCTCCCACATCTGTGCAGGATTCAGTATTCAGTCCTGGGCTTCTGTGTTGCACAGCTGAATATTCCCCTTGTTCTGATACTGTTAGTTAATTATAAAGCTTTTCTCAACATGACAGGGGAAAACAGGGGAAAACAATACACCACCTCCTAGGAATCCTCAGGACCGAACAACAAGTATTACAATAGGAGCACTAACATGCAGTGCTCAGTCTTCTTATAATGACACCACTTTGAGATGGTCCTAGACACTCCAATACCCAACCCTGACCCCAGGCCTGGTGCTCATCCTAACCCTTACCAAGACCCTAATAGAAAGATAAGCTTTATTTTGAGCATGAACAATCTGCCAACACCAAGTAAACATTTCTCCCTCAAAAAATTGAAACTTGTAAATCCTAACTTTGTGAAACTAAATTGTGTTTCAGGCATTTAGTATAATAGGAATGGAATTTGTATGCACAGTTTAAAGAGGACATTTCATCTGGCAGGTCGAACCTTGGTTCACTGAACTCGGTTCGCTCTTTTTCGAATGCATGGTTCCAGAAAAAACTCTCATAAGCCTTCAACTCAGTAAGACCACATTAACAAGATTTCTGCGAGCTGCTGACATCCTGTGTTCTCCGTGGGAGCAGGGCAGGGAAGTGCTTTTAATGGTGGACTGAACAACAGTCACACTTTGTAGAACATGTGGCTTTCTGACACGCTTTGGCGATGTTTATTTGTAGGAGGCTGAGGCCGGTTCATTAAATCTTATGGCCTCTCCTGACTTTTTATACTAATGTTGGACATTTTGCCTCTTTCTTCAAACCACAGAGTAGCTGGGACATGTGCAGGTATGCCAGAGTGGTCTTGTCTCTATTACCCACTTCCCCATGGACTTGTGGCAAGCGGCGGCCTCTGCTACTCCTGCCTGCCGCTTTCTGCCATTTATGATTGGGACCCCCTGATTCACATGGTCAGAGGGGTCAGAGGACCTGCTAATAGGGGTACAGAGATTGCCAGGGTAGGGATAGGGTGTATCCCGAGACAAGCATGGGACCCGTTTAATTGGGGTGGTTGGGTAAATAGACGGTGGATTATGACCTATAAATGAGGATTTATGCGCCCATTATATGTGTCGCTGATTTACTTAGAAACGGTAACACACTCGTTAGCCACGCATTCGTCTGCCATACCATCACTTCCTAATTAGCACTGATGTTGCCCAGGCTGCACTCCGCTCTCTCTCCCTCTCTCTCACTCACACACACACACACAGATGTGTATTTTCCTTCCAATTAAGCAATTCCATTTTGGGGTGATATCATACTTTCATGGCTAACAATGATTGCAGGAATAAATTGGAGTCTGGAGGCACAAGTCGCATGAATATGAACGTTTTCTGGCAAATCTTTCAGTCCGCTTCATGAAACTTTTGAAAGACACATCAGTATAAAGCTTGTTAGTTATTAAAAATGCTTGGATATGCTTCAGTGGAGCGTGAATGTCAAAAGGTCACGCAGCGTGATTCAGAGGCTTTTCCAGCACTCGGGAGACGCGGCAATATCTCTGGCATTGATCGACTTGACTAAGGGTTTGGAGACAGACTCAAATATTTGCACACAAAGTGCAGGCGTAAGTCCTGTGCTATTAAAGAAGCACAGCTGAGGGGCCACTGAGAAATAAAAGACATTTAATGAATGTTTTTCCCTGCGAAAACCCAGCGAGTTCTATGGCCCGTCGGCACAGAGGAAAAATGGTCCACCCTGGCACACAAAAGTGCACAAAACAGCCAGAAAAGCATCTTACAAAGGAAAATAGAAAAAGAATTTAAAAAACTCTGTCTCCTCTTCAATTTCCTGCCAAAACAGGGGACTGGGGCAGATTCTTTCTGCCTTTGTGTCTCTCTGGCTCTCCTTCTCTCCGTTGCGGCCACACAAAGCTCGGCTGTATTCGTCCTCATGAGGGAGGCTCTTTAGCGGCCCATCAGGCAGCAGGGCGCCCACAGGAAAGCAGCGGGAGGGGGCCAGCCTGTTAAATGCACTTCACAGCTGTGTGTACACCTCACAAATACACACAATTACTTCTTTCTCTCTCTCGGCCTCTCATTCTGTCCCCCATCTCCCTCTCTCGCTCACACACACTCACACAGTGGGCTTACAGAAAGATGAGAGTGATTTATTTGAGCATGAGAAAAGAAGAAGGTGGATGGGGGTGCAGGGTACAGGTGAGATGAAAAAGGAAGACTAAATCAAATCCAGCCTCCCCACTCATTTAGAGAGATAAAAGCTTGGGGTAAAAGACAGTGCAGAATAATTTGAGGGAAAAAGTAGAGGAACAGCAATGATTTTAATACAACCCAAAAGTCAACTAAGAGCTTGATGACGGCAAAACCTTTGATCTATGCGAAATCATCCCCCTGCAGTTCCACCTTTGAGAAGAGGTTAAATCAGGAGAGCGTGTGCACAAGACCCTCGCACAGAAGATATGAGTGAGGAATATGGAAAAATAATAGGATCATTTATTTATTCAGTATAATTGATTATATTTAATAATGTTGCATCTGTAATGGACAAGTACTGATGCTAAACGTGGCACTTAAATGCAGTATCGTATTCTCTATTGTTGATGCTGATGCTGTATTTAAGGGCCACAACGGCACCAGAGCATTTACAGTATTGACGCAACGCTAATGAATGAAACTGACTGTATTACGATGATGCAATTTCTGATGTACATGCATTCTAGTAGATGAACCTAAACAACCAGTGATGGGGTTCATAGCAGGCAGTAGTAAAAATGCTCATTTCTAAAACTAGCACAGCAGGTAATACACCAAATTAAATCTTGATAGAATTCCTGTTAAGTAAACAATAAAATAGAATAAAGTACACAGTAAAGTAGAAAATGTAATACAGTATAAAAAATCTAGGAATATAAGTATGTATGACTATTGTAAAAAAAAAACAAAAAAAACATATATGTATGTAAACTGTAGCAGACTAATTTACCATAAATTTACATTTACGGCATTTATCAGACGCTTTTATCCAAAGCGACTTCCATTCTCTACCTACAGGGGACAGTCTCCCT
>JBBPDC010000007.1:5745062-5755927 GCA_037974485.1 Hemigrammopetersius urotaenia | reverse complement strand
TGATGTAATGAGCGGTCCTGGTCACGTTTGGGCCGGCGCAGAATCCCGTCAGCCCCCGCACCCCCGAAAGAACGATATTAAGTAGGGCACGATACGACATCGAGAGCAGCCCCGGCCCAGAATCTCGCCCCCCACCCCCTCCCCGCTTTACAAACGGCTTTCTGCGTTTTTGCATGCCGAACCGTGGAGAGAGATCGGTTCGGATCACGGATCAACAGTGATCCGTTGCACTGACAAGGTGAACGGTTTTCAGCTAATAATGGTGTTCAAGGCGTCGTTGGAAAGGTGTCACGAAGCCCCATCTAACTGTGGAGTTTCACATTTAGAGTGAGATATATATTTTTCATATTTAACATTCAGATTTAAGATCATTTAAGGCAAATCCTCCATGTTGGTGAGGCATATCACAGCACACAGTCCAGCCCCCTGTTAAGTAACAGCCAATTAGCATATCTTCTAAACATTTAGAGCTCAACATTTAGAGTCGCCGTTTGAGACCTCACTTGGACTTGGTAAAAATGACTTGTGAAAATCTCTGCTTCAAGTTGCTGTATACACCTGTGGCCATGGAAGCGATTGGAACACCTGAATTTAATTATTTCATTGGGTGAGTGTATAGTGCATGTAAGTCTCATTTTCTTTTTTTTTTTGCTCAACATCCTATAACAGCCATGTAGACAAGACAACAGTCTGTGGTCAGACTGCAAAACATACTGGTTTGAGGTATATTATAGATGCCATGTCAGAGGTAAAGAACAGGACAGCTGTATGCTCACACACATGCTGCCTTTTGTGTTTTAGATATTTTCCCATAATAGCTGGTGAATGCAGAAGGAATCCAGCTAATAATACTGCTGAGAAGCTCTGACTATTTCTAACAGACTAACCTCAAAGCACTTCAAGATACATCATCAGGTGGGGGTGGGGGTTCTAGTCTGACTAAGGTGTCCTTTTAAATGATATTGAATAAGGTTACATTAAATACAGCATATGTAGTAGAAATAATGCAATATAGCCCTGTCTGACAGCTTATCTACAAGGCTATAAGAGTAACCTTAAACAACAGGCTAAATTTCAAAATTAAAGACTTTTTTACTACCAAACTGAACAGTGATGCAAGTGTGCAAGTTTCTTGAAATGCATGTTTACTTTCACCAAATGAGGTCACTGAACAAATATGACATTTTTGAATCAAGTGGTGGGATTAAATAAGGCTACGGAGGAGCAATCGTCCAGAAAACTCAGGCTTCAAATTTGGAAAGACACGGACCAGCACACTCATTTGTCATGCATGAGAAAGAACACATGACTGACTGAGCAAATGTTAACATCATCAAAGTTTTAACGTGGAACTGTAGCGATGCGTCTCCTCCCTGACTGGAAGACTGCCTGAGAGGTCCTGGTGGAGGCTCTACTCTCTAGTCCCCAGGAAGAGCTCATCACGGAAAGGGTCCAGGACACATGCAAACTCAGTCTCTCAGAAAAAAAAGGAGTGTTCTTCACTGGCATGTTCACAAAGCCCCTGGAACTGGGACATTAGGGACTCCTCTGCTATAAATAACTGGCTTACTCTTAAAAAATGAAAATACAATGTCTGTACAGCAACACCATTCACCAATCCAATAACTCATTAATGATGGCCTTTTCTGTAATTCCACAATTACAATCATGTACTCTGTTTCGTCAATCTGGGTGAACTCAATCCCTTTGGTCTGAACACAAATGTGCACTAACGGTCAAAAGCTTTGGCACACACTGCGATTTTCTACTCACTTAATGTTTTACTAAAAAACACTCAATATTCTTTGCTAAATAAATACATTAATAGTATGTTCACCTACAACAAGCCACCTAATATAAATATAATGTGACTCACCAGACAACTGTTAGATGTTTAATGAGCTATTAAGCGATGCCCAGTTGGATGAAACAGTTAACAAGTGCATTTAAAGTTAAAGGACAGTTTAGAATTTGACTCTGCATCACCACACAACCAGCTAATAGGATGTCCGACATGCACTGTTACACATTCTTCTATCTCATAAAGGAAACCTGTTTTATTTGACATTTTATTTATAGTTGTTCACTCAATAACGCTGCAATGATTAACAAGAATAAACATCTACAGTTTAAGAAATACGTGGTAAAACCCTGTGATGTGCAAAAACTTTTCACTGATAGTGTAGACTGACTGAACAGCCAAGCTAGCAGAGTCTTAACTGTTTATAAAAAGCCAGCATACTCTGTTTACATGAATGTGAGTTAGTGTTCTGGCTAAAATGACATCAACCAACTAGAGGAATATAAAACATTCTCTCCCAGTGGCAGTTACAGTACCATTAATCCAATAACAGGTATATCAGTGGACATAAAGCACACACAGTGCTAGCAGGGGCTGTAGCAAAGCCAGAGCAGCACAAATTCTGGGGGTGTGAACGTTAAGGAACTTTAACTCTGATAGCCAAAGATATCGGCGAACAATCCTATAATTAACTATGGCCAAGAATTAAACACTAAACCTTTATATCACTGGCCAATCCAGATACTGAAACATTACACAACAACATCCGCTAGACGTCTCTACATATTTGTTTTGCAACCACAAAGTCATTTACAATTATGGTTGCAAATTTGCTTGTACAGTTACAAAGAGCTCAGATGCATAAGTTTGTAATTAGCTCTCTTCCCTCAAATCCCTCCTTTCTTAGTGACAAGATGAAAGGCAAGTTTTCTCCAAGCTGTTCTGCATGCAAGTTAATGCCCAGAGCAAACGCAGTCATGTTTCCTTCCTTCACCTCCTCCTCTCCAGCTGTACCCTCCAGCTTCACTCACACTCAATTTCCTCTCTGCCTAGGGAGGACTCCCCAAAGCCTCCGGACAAAGGTCAAGGGCTGTCTTGGAGATAGAGAGAGTGATCAGTGGACACCAGGGGAGCAGTGAGAGAGGGGGGGGCAGGGGAAAATGCTGGCAGTCACTGGGGAAGACCAGAAAGAGTGATGCGAGCTCGTTCTGAGGAACAAAAGGAGCCGACTGTGAGAGGGCCAGAGGGCTGTCTGTGTGGACATACATGGGGCGGTGTTACGAGCCTCTGCTGAATGTGAAGGCAAGATGAGGGTGGTTATAAACACTGGGAGGTCCAGCACGCCTGTCCGGTGGAATAGATCCAAAGGCCTCACACAGAGACTGCCGTCAGAGCCGCTATGAGAAAGAGGACGAGGGAGGAAAACAGCTGAAGTTCATGGTTTTGTGACCCTGTGCTGAAACTGCTAGTCGGGGAGGTTCAAAGTCATGGTGAATTCTAGGTGTAACATGTAAAAGCTACAATCAGAAACTGCCAGAAAAGTACCATACTCAGAATTCATGAAATCTCAAATCTCAATTCTGTTTAATAATTTGCTGTATGGATTATTGTTAGAATTGTTTAAAACATTTAAAAACAATCAATGCAGCTGAATCAGCACCATCTTTCACCTTCCCACTTTCTACTCTTGGTGATTTGGTGTGTTGGTCCTGGTTTCAACCACAATCCGCTAATTAATCCGTCCAGCAATTTTTCAAAATGTATGCATGCACAATTAAATGGTAAGGATTTTCACCATAATTAATATAGCAAAACCTCAGGGGACATTTGTATGTTCACTGGTCATTTTGGATAGCAAATAAAATGGCCATGTTTGCACTGGAGACAACTCCACACCAACGGAGAGAAACGATACATCAGGAGCTATTTCACATTAAACCATTCTGAATGAATGTTTATATTGCAACTATTTTATTAAGCAGAAGTGGTGGAATCCCCTTTAACTGATACAGCTTGACTGGCTGTATCAGAAAGCGTTGGGTAGGTGGGAGGGAGAGGATGCACCAGGTTGAGAGAGGAAAGTAGATCTCCAGGAGGAAGGTTGGTGACCCCTGGATTAGAGAATGACGAATGCTGCAATCACATGAATTACGTTTTCAGCGTTTTAGTAAATCAAGGTTCACATGATCCACCTCTGTAATAGTTCTTCACTCGCTGGCCCAGAACTACCATAAATGGAAAAAAATGGAGTTTGTTGAAATCTATCTGCATGTGGTTACTGAGGTCACAAGAATGCCGGACTGTGAAACAGACCTGAAATAACCAGCATCTTGGCACCTCTCTGATATCTGTCCAGGGAGAAGACTGAAAATGGAACTGAAATGCACACTGTGGGCACCGAAATAACTTGGAAGCACTTTTACTTTGAATCAGAGCTTTCTGGTGGGTCTGAATCACAGCTGGAGCCTCTAAAACTACGGTCTGTTCAATCAGCTGCTCACCTCAAAACTCATGAGGTCAAAACAACACTTGCACAACCGTAGATTTATTAAACAGTATATTATAAACTTAATGTTCAAAATGCTGATCAACACGTCTGCATTTTCTTTAATGACAATCATGTACACATAAAGTATAGTTTAAATGGCACACACTGCCCCATTCCTATTAAAGTACTGTATGTTGTATGACGTGTCTGAAGTACTTGAAGCTGTTCTACATTGTAATGGTGCATTCATGTGGTGTCAAAGTAATTGGAAAATCTGAGTTCTTCACGAGTCGAAACAACAACTTGGAATGTCAGCGAAAATCCTGCCAAACTGTTGATTTCAAACACACAGAAACATGGCAGATAAAAATGAATGTTTTGATGATGTCAAGAGATGCTTGATTAATTGTGCAAATTTACAAAATGCATATAATTTTCATTAAATTTGTAATATTGTACTTGATTGTAACAGGTAATCTATGCAGAGGGACCTAGATTAGTTAGAAAAGATACTTAGCAATTACCCAAATAGGCCAGGAAAAGCACCTAATTCTATACTTTTGAGACAATACAGACGTTTTTATGATTAACCTGTATATACTTTTAATTATTCAGGCCATGGCTCATCTGATCTGATTCCTTTGAATACTGGAAACAGCTATGAATATGTTCAACTGCTCTGATCAGTAATCTTTGTAGTGTCCATGTTGTTTCCATGTTCCAACTCAAAAGAACATGAAAATACCAAAGACCAAGAAGGACATCACAACTCAGAGAACTGGGACCATCCAAGGAGCACATGAACGCAGTATGACACTGTTACACTGGAAAAAGGGGCAGAAACATGCCCCTACCCAAGAATGTGCTAACCTCTAATGAGCTTCGACACCCCAATAACTACATATGTTTAACCCACCAAAGAAATATGAAATATGACTTATACCATCCTGTGTGAGTAACAGATGTTTAAGTGTAAAGTGGCCATTTGCCACACGTGAACACACCACTGCACACAGTGTGAAATTCTTTCTCTGCATTTAACCCATTCACCAAGTGAAGCAGGGGACAGCCAGGAACTCCCTATCCCGCAGCTGCCTCTAAAAACACGTTACAATTTTACACATCATCCTTGCGCAGGGCCATGCTACTTGTCTCTGTAACATTTAAATATATTAGCTGATGTGAATGTATGCTTTTGATACGCACTATAAGCTTTTGCATGAAAACAACCAGCAACTGCCCTTAGGGTTTATCCACAGTGCCCCAGAGCCTGACGGCTTTCAGCAATGATTGCAGTAATCATCGCTGGTCTGTCTGGCTACTCAGGTTGCAGCCTACCATCATGGGACACAAAGCAAGAGTGCAGACACATTAAAATATTTCACCTAGAGCCATCTGCACAATTAAGGCAAAATTAGCTGCACAATTACCTTAAATTACGTCTAATTTAAAGAATGGCCCTCTCCCGAAGAACACCAGGGAGCATTCTGCACACCTGCAATCTGAGACGGCTTAACGTGCTCGTTTACTCCAACCTTGCACTGACCTTATCATCAGACTGGCAGGAAATTACAAAAACAGTCTTTAACTTCTGAGAGTCTGACATTATTAAACTGACTCTGACTGAGCGTATCTGAAGTGTAACATCCATGACTGTTATTAAAAAGAGCAAAGCAGAAGAACCAAAAGATGGAAGCAAAATATAAACACAAGATCATGTTGCTACCGAGACACACACCATTTGCAGCATATGGGTGGGACACGCCGAATTACTGAAAATCAAGCCTGACACAGCAGACAGTCAGCACGGCCTAGAGGTGGAGGCCGTCTATTTGGGTTCATGATGATGAGCTCCACAGGCCCTGACTGCAGGTTTAGTCAGTCTACTTGTGGGCAGCAGGACAATATTATTATTATCATGATAAATTACATCACATTTTTTTGGGATACATCACATATATCATAAGAACACTGAACGCAAGCAAGGGCTTTTATGAGATCAGATATTTCTGACATCTGGTACAGAGAAAAATAATCACTGCATTTAAAATATACTGTCATATACGATTAGTGCAACGGTGTTTATTCAAGACGCAGGTGGTCTACTCATAATATCACACTAGGCTCAGAAAAGTATACTGTAACAATGTAACTTATCATCATAATAATATCATCACAACCAAAACTCCCACATCAGAGCACAGACCAACTAAAGAGATCTTAAAATAGCAACCAGTGTAGAATAACGGTATAAAGCTCATCTTCAAAAGTAACTAATTGGCTCATTTTTCTATTGTCTTATTTGATGGTTACTTCTTAAAGTTCAAACCAGATTTAAATATAACAGTTTTTCTAGCTTTTCATAGCCTCTTTTAAAAGTGACATTACTGTTCATTCATTTATTCGCACAATATTGATGTGTGAATTCATTTTGGCCTCATTCATCCTTAATCTAGCCCACTCTTCTCCTTTAAAGCCAGTAAGCACTTAAAGAAACCACATTGTGGCTCTCCTGGACCAGCTTGGTGTCAAAAAGAAAGTTTCACATCATGGGTCAGTTTCCCAGACAGTGACTAAGCCTAGTGACGGACTATATTTTCTTTTCATTGGGAAAACGTCCCATTTAAAATCCTGCATCATTTAGGACTAAGTTTAATCCCTTGTCTGGGAAGTCGGCCCCAAATGTTTTAGTGTGCATGTTACGATTCAAATCCCTCTGCTGCTTTAGCATTAAAGACTGGCCTGCCGGTTGTAGTGACTAGTCACTCTACGTGGGGGTTACAAACAAAACCCCTGCTTCAGCATATCTGCCCTGAGGCCTCTTGTGAGTGGGCTGCAGAGTGGAGAAAGCCCTAACAAGTCCACAGGGAATTCCTACGCTGAGCCGATCAATCGGGCAGCCGCCGCCGTTCTGCAAAGCCAGAGGTCTTTAGTGGGCCAGACGGGACTGCAAGAGCCCTCGCGAGTGTCCGGAGTCTGAGGGACAACCCTGTTCAGTTTAATGAGAATAAGGAGAGAGGATTCCTCTGTTAGGAGGAAGCAAGCTTTTGTTTAAGAGACATTTTGAGACATGAGGTCTCTCCAAGGCAACAAGGCTCCAGTTTCATGCTGCAGTGCAACAGGGCTTGTGGCTTTGAGCTACAGCACTTCCGCTAGTACTGAGACGTCACTAAAGTCAGCTCTAAATTCCACGGCACACTCTTGGCTTGACAACACCAACCCCAGACATCCACAGCGTGCACATTCTAACTAGAATTTCAATAAACAGTACGATAAATGACACTGAATCCAACGCTGCTCTAAACTTACAGCACCAGGAGTACCACCAACTTTCCACACAAAGAAGGCTATGCTGTTTTTTCCAGGCTTTCTAACAGGAATGCAGGGAGCAAGACCTCTGAATAATTTTCCAAGCTAAGCCAGTGAGATCACCGTTAAAAGTAAATATATAAATAAATCATATAAATAAAAAATCTATATATATATATTTATACACACCCTGGCAATACCAGCACCGGTTTACCAAAGTATTTGAAGCTTGCAGCACAGAAGTTGGACCCGACAGCATTATTAACAGCATCAGCTGTTGGGAACTGGGAAGCAAGAATGGCAGACTATAAATGAGACTAATGCTGAATATTAAGTGATTATAGGACTACAGCATATCAAGGGCTTCTGCAAGGATCAGTATAGAATATTTTTTTTACATAATTACTTGCTATCTTTTGCTTTAACATCACAATTCATATTTGGTTCAAACTCCTCTCCCATAAAATGTTTTTGATTAAAAGTATTTTGTCGCAGCACCACCTGGCTCTTCCACAGGTCAATAAGAGGGCACAAACGTTTCTTAACACTGAAACAGTGTAATGCAATTTAGGGTACATAAAGTTGAACCCCAAGTAAAAACATTCAGGAGATCACTCCAGATCCTGACCAGCACTATTAGGATTAGATGCAATCCTGCTCCTGGTGTAAGCAACTCATTGCACATTTTAGTGTTTTCCTTACATCAACACACCCATTGTAACCCCACAAAGGGCTTGTTGAGTTCAGTTAGGCATGTTTGAAACAGGGCAACCACGACAGAGTGCACAGCAACACTTGAGGACTATCACTGGGAAACACTACAGTGCTTAATGATCCACAGACTCCCATAATTCCCATTTAAGGACCAGATCATGGTGGGCTACAGTGTCTCTCAGTTAGTCAAGTAGGGTTTATTGTCATTTCGACCACATATACACAGTACACAATGAAATGAGATAATGTGCCTCCAGGACCATGGGGCAACACAAGAGCAGAGCAGAGCAGAACAGAACAGCACAAGACAACAACTGCAAACAGGACACAAGGTTATACAGATATTCTTTAAGCACAGACATGCAACTAAAGCTGCAGCATTGGTTTGGTTTGTTACGCACAATGTTCATAATGGGACTTGTAACAATAGGATAGCATCGCTACACAGCAAAAATAAGGAGTGCCTGAAAATCTGCCTCAGGTTAATGCTTATATTTTAGCTTACTACAGCATGCAAAGCTATACAAGCACAATCGTTTATAATAATAAGCTACTGTTAGCCTCAAGCTAATATACCTGTGTGCCTTTCATTTTTTTTTAATAGATGGGGAGTCGGAGCATGTTCCTTTATTTTTATTTTATACTCAGCATGATATGATCAGCATTAATTAACAGTACATTATTATTTGATCCAACTTGTCAAATATATTGTTTGCCTCCCACATAGACTAAACTGAGATGCTTGTACTGATCGACACTGTTACTCTGCTAATTTCTTTAGAGCAGGGTCCCTCAAACCTAATCCTGAGAACGCCAGGCTCAACGCATGCACGTGTTTTCACAACTCAACACCCCAGACCCAGCCCAGGAGGAGCCTGTTAATCAGTTACTGAGGTGATTCAGGTATGCTAAAGGAGTTGGGTACCCTGGACACTAGGTTCTCTTAACCTCAGACAGGACCACCGAATGGTCTGATCAGGTGTGTAGGTGTGGGGGACTATGTAGGGACTAGGGGACTTCAAAGCTAGGGTAAGACCAGGGGTTAGATCAGGTTTCCATTGCAAGATTAGATTCAGGAATTCACAGAACCACCCCACTACCTTAGAAGATTCCTCAAACAAGGCTGCTGCATTGGCTTTGAACTGAACCTTGAACTTACCCAGTCTGTAAAAGAGTTTTACTCACACTTACAGAAGTGTGTGGATGTTGCAACACAAGCTCTATACACCTAGCTATGGAGGTTTCTTCAACTCTGTCGAGAAGTGTACAGGCTGGGTCCATTTCACCCAGGCAGTGCTCTGATCTCTAACACACACATGCAGAAGTGTGTCTATGTTGTGTTTCTAGTGGACCTCCAGTCAGCACGAGCTCATCCTTGCAAGCAGTTCCGTCAAGTCTGAGGAGAACCAAAGTGGGTCCATTCCACACAGTCCATGCTCTGATCTCAAATAGACGCTGTACCACACCGCCATGGGTCATCGGGAGGTTAAAAAGTGGCCAACTCGTCTCAGCTGATGTGATCTGAAGTTTTCTTGCCTGCGCTGGCTTAGAACCCTCACACACAAACGCGGTCAAGCGAAAAGAAATCAGACTATCTCCATTAAACACTCCAGAAAAGTAGCAGGGCTAAAGCTATATGCACTTTTCAGTGGAGTGTCCCTGTCTTTCCTACTCTGTTCTGTTCTTCTCCAGAAGAGGAGCGCCATGTTGAGCGCCCGGACCCCCACCTTTGGAGCGAGGAGCTTACCTTGGCGATGGCTTTCTTGTAGCGCATGGCCGCCTGCTGGATGAGGCTGTGGACCTTAATATTCCCATCTCCACACGGCACGACCACTCGGGTCCTGCCGAAACACACTGTCACTTTCATGTTGGAGTCCCGGAGAGTCCGAGTCCGAGCCCTCAGCGAGTGCGTGCGCAGAGCTCCCCGTGGTCACGCACCTTCAGCCTCGGACGCATTATCTCCAGGATCCGCGGGGGACCCTCAATAATCCTGCAGCACCAAGAGGGACACACACTACCAGACCCACCTGTTTGGAGACTGTGTGTGTGAACACTGACGGGGTTGGGCAAGGCGTACACTGACTCATCGCCACTTCACTGAAGCGTTTTCCCTCCTCCTCTTTCTCTCTCGCTCTCTCTTACACACACACACACACACACACACCTCTGATCAACTTTTCTCAAGTCTGTTCACACACTGCCTCCTCTGATGTATTACTAATAAGGCACAGACTAATGAAAGGTCATGCAGATGATTATTTTCCATCTAAAGTGTATGAAATTCCTAATAAGGTGAGATCACGTGGTCTTTTCTACATGTATGTGCTATACAGTGCCGAATGTCACGTGACTAACTCACCTGTGCAGTTCAAGTTTTTCCTCCATAAGGAGTGCCTCAGTATATATTAATTTAATGTATATACACACACACACACACAAATATATGTATATATACACACACACACCACAGCCCGCATATACACACAGCCCAAACCAAAGGTCACTTCTGCCTCAAGGTCACCCTTCTATCAGAGAACAGCCCCCCCGAGCTCC
>JBBPDC010000007.1:5716784-5731857 GCA_037974485.1 Hemigrammopetersius urotaenia | reverse complement strand
TCACACACTCACACACTCACACACTCACACACTCACACACTCACACACTCACACACTCACACACTCACACACTCACAAAACCGTAGTAAAAATGCAACACTTCTTGGATTTCGAATGACTTCAGCCATTATGAACATTAACTTTGCGAATGTTTATAGTACTCCAAGTTAACATGCAGTTATATTTTGACACATGCCAACAACTGAAACTTTACACACATTCTGGAAAGTAAAAGTAGTAACTAAAGAAGTAAGAATTATATTTCCACCAGAGATTCTGGGCAATGTACTACTCTGGTCAAACACTGCAGTATGCTGTCAGAGCTATCCTTATCTTATAATGCAGCCCATAATGCAACACTTAAAAGCAGCTGTCAATGGTATATAAACTATGTAGAGGTTTAAAAAACTGAGGTGACGACAGTCCTGCCCTATATTACAGTTCATGATGGTAACTGTCGCACACTGGTTACTCCACTGCGTACTGAAATGAGAAGGGGCATACAGTGTAAAAAACATACTGATACAGTATGCAGTACACAGTACATAATACAGAGTGAACTACTTAAAAACACAACCAAAGTCTTCTATTGGACTTTAAAGTGGGAGGCTATGTGCTTTTTAGTAATTACATAAATCAGTTAGTTGTATTTTTATTTTGAATCTTTTTGGCCAGTAGAAACACTTACTAAATATTAAACAAACTGGAGTTAGCCATAAACCAAACAGAATAAAAATCGACAAACATGACAGGCTGGAAATGATTCACAGATATGCTTAAACAAAATGAGACAGAGGTATATCTGGTAAAAAACTGAAAAGACATTGTGACAGTTTAATGGCTCTTTCTGTGACACAAACTGGTCTGTTTTTTGCTGTAAGTAACAGCAGTTATTCAGGGCTGTGTTGTTTGATTATTTTTTCAATAGTTCAGTTTATTACTCATAAATATCTACTGATTTAATTACTCTTCAGTAACACATATGGGTTCAGTGTTCATCAGGAATTGTTGAGTTCATCTTTAAAGTGAACCTAACAAGTATCTGTATGCTGAAAGATGTTTAGTTAATAACAGAGCTTTGATTGTCTTTTAAAGTTAGTAACTTTTGTGTTAATATTGTGGGTAAATACTCAAAAGTATTAAAAAGACTTCAAATGAAACTTGGAATATTGGTAACTTCTGAATTCTAATTTCTGTATTCTGAATACATATTTTCTCTATAATTGTACTCCTTAAATGACCATCATTACAACATCTATTCAGTGGTATATGACGAGTATTACAAGTATTTTCTGTCTAACATAAAGCTGACAATAGACTAAACAAACAATACCAAAAACGCATACACAATAGCCAGACTAAGTTCTGGCGCCTACAGACTGCTTCAGTGTGTGACAAGGATCTAATAAACTTAGGTATAACGTCAAGTTTGATGCGTGTAGAACACTGAAAAGAAAATCATATAAATATCATCCATCTGCACCACTATAGTGCATCATTTTATGTTGCAGTTCTTGATTCTCTCGGCTGGTCAGTAGATCATAGCAGCACTCACACTGTTATATGCTGTTCCTAAATTTCTGGCAACATAAGAATTAGTCCCAGACTATCTTTGGTTCAAGACTAAGACATTGACCTCTCTCAAAGTGTGACATAGGACCGCATTTGGGAGCCATCACCAAAGATATCATTTCTTCCATGTTAGTTATCTTGCATCTGAGGCAGCTCAAAATCGTACATTCTATTGGAAATTGGTCTATAGTCTTATTAGCCTGCATGCTAGCAGTGTGCTTAACCGACATTTGTAAAATTGACATTTAGAAATATTTTTATTAGTGCTGGGCCGTTACTCTTATCGCATGATAAAAAAAAATATCGCAGATTTACTCTCTCTCTCTGTCTGTCTGTCTGTCTGTCTCTCTCTCTGGTTCGTGACTTTTCCGGATCGCGCCCGTTTTAAACGTGTCTCGCTCTCTCTGTCGCTCTCTCTCTCGCGCGCGCACTCTGTGCCTCTCTCTCTCGCACTCCCCGTGAAGAAACTGCAGGTGGTCAGCCACCATTCTCTGCTGGCATTCATGAATGACTTTGCTGTAGGAGCTCGGGTGCAGGTACTTCCGACATTGGGCTTTTCCGGATCGCGCCCGTTTTAAACCTGTCTCGCTCTCTCTGTCGCTCTCTCTCTCACGCGCGCACTCTCTGTGCCTCTCTCTCGTTCGTGACTTTTCCGGAGCGCGCGGATCATCTCTCTCTCTCGCTCGTGCGATCAGCTCTCTCTCTGTATCTCTCACTCACTCTCTCTTTCTCTCCGACTCTCTCTCACTCTCTCTTACTCTCGTTCCTGACTTTTCCGTATTTAAACCTCGGGTTTATATTTACATTTTCTTTAAGGGTAATGTATTAAACTGAGTTCAAAATGAGATTAAAGTGATCTGGGAGAACATTTGGAGGCATATTTATGGTTTACACTATAAAAACAGGCATTGGGATCATTTTGGGGGAGGGGAGCATTTAATTTCTAGATTAATCTAGATTAATCTCCAGATTAATCTCCAGAATCTAGATTTAAAAAATTAATCTATGCCCACCTCTCATTTTTATCCATTTTTTTAGCAGTTGTGTAGCTTTTGATACCAAGAACGTTTGCAGTTGTGCTGTTTTTCTTGGCACAGATATCTTTGTGGAGTGCTGTGAATTGCTTTCAGCAAGAAATCCTGACCTCCACTTTCACTGCTCAATACAAGCAAACAGCTCAATACAACATTCCATGAACAGAACGCCTGAACTGTCGTACTTGGTTACATAGAAACATAGATTTTGAATAAAAACTATCTCAGCCAACAGAATGACCACATGTGTCATGCCTCCTTTATGATGCGCTTCAGTATAAAATAATGTGCTTTTCTTCATTAAAACACACTGTCTAGGCTTTGTGATAAGAAGAGGCTATTCCTTGAGTTGTAATATATGGCAAGTGTTGTGCCCCAAGCCATTCCATTCCTTTCCTTTCCAGCTATTATAGCTTTTGCCTGTTAGTTTTGGTGTCACAAATCTGACAACACACTTGGTACTGCATAGGCTTAAGTAAAAATTCATTTGTTCATTCATTTGTTGAAATACATACTTAAATAGTCCAGAAAACACTGGCTTGAAGTGTGTTTAAATCTAGCATGTATTTTGCTAAATGTAGCATCTTGTATACTGGACTGAGCAGTTGTAGCTGTAAGAGTAAAAGTGTCCTCACCTTCTCTCTTCTCTTGTCTGACAATGTTCTGGCACTCCCCGTGAAGAAACTGCAGGTGGTCAGCCACCATTCTCTGCTGGCATTCATGAATGACTTTGCTGTAGGAGCTCGGGTGCAGGTACTTCCGACATCGGACCTCTTCATCTTTCAATCGTCCCAAAACCTTCAGCCAGAAAAATTACACAAGAATCAGAGATCTTCGTCACAGACTCCTTGTTCACAGAGAGATGTAAAGGCCATGCTAGGAACACATTTCTACAAATCTGAATATGTGACTATCATGTCTTTGCTGATATTCAATGTATTGAAAGGCTGTGGCACCATTTCTGCAAGGCCTTAATCCAGGTCAAGTTTAGACAACTCCAGAGTGTAATAAATTATGTGACCCTCTGAAAAGTTCTTGTGCTAACACTCAGCAATCATGAACTACAGCGCGAACTGATGATCCAAAACTAAACAAAACCGATTGTTACATATTACTTATCTAATAACATATATCTAAACATGTCCTTTTTTATGCTTTTATATAGGTTTTAGTGGTCCCCTAATACTGTGTCTGAAATCTCTTTCCAAAATTCAGCCAGTCCCACAATGAGATTTCCCACGGACGCAAAAAGTGGTCAAAACATGATAGAAATGATAACTGCTAACCTGTAAAAAGAAAAATCTCTGAATAACAGCTCATAGGTGAGTATAGTCTTTACAAGGTACATACTTAAAGGGTACATAAACTTATGTCCATGTTACATTTCATTATTACAAGATGATGCATTGAAACTGGACCAGTGGTGCCCAAACTTTCCGTTACAGCTGTATTGTAGTTGTGACTGCAGAGTGCTACAGCTGTAGAACACAAAGAATAACCATCACAATTTACCCAAACTAATCTGATCAAAGCTGTGCCAACATGATTCTGGGAAGACTGAGACAAATGCGTAGGAATTGTGAACTTACACTAAGCTTAAAGTTATTTCAACCATGAGGAAAATCTTTTGTCTTTAATAGGGTGATCAAAGTCCCATAGACAGAAGAAACTGATTACTGTAATATAATCTGAAGCATACTTGGCTTTACCCATAATACATGTACACACAAAAAAATATATATTTAAAAAAATCCTATTCTAAGCCAAGTTAGCAAAATACCCCATGTCCTAAAGCAAAGAGCATATCAGCAATCAGTGGTCCATGTAACCCTTTAAGTGGAATTTCCACTGAAGCACAAAACAGCCCTATCTATGTGGATTCCAGAAAAGAGAAATCTTTGGAGAGATCATAGAAGCTACCTCACAGGCATAACCGTGTCTAATAGCATTATTTAGAATAGTATCAGACACCTAACCATCTTAAACACAACAACCTCTCTGATGCAGGCTGACAGAAAGAACCACGCTCTTTTGCCCAATACAAACAAGCATACAATTCTCTCCCATCAGTAATATAGACCTTTGTATGAGATTAGACCATATCAGGAAGCCTCACATGAAAACATTATTTAAAATATATAAATTATATAGACCAACTGCAATGCATTTGAAGAAATTGCTATTGGCTGTGCTTTTGGAAATGCAGGTTGACCTCACTATAGTGGTATTTATCCAGAAAAAATAATTACTAACCATCAGAATAAATTTCTAGCTCACATAGTTCAGAACAGACATGAGATGAAGATTACCTTTTCCATATACTGAGAACAGTTGGACTCTTGCAGTAAGTTGGAGGCTTCTTGTTTGTAATACTCTCCCGTTTTTGTCAGAAACGGCCCTTCGAAGATCTCCTGATAAAACTAGAATGCAACAACACAGGGTGTGGTTCCCAAGTGAGTTGACAATTTGCAGAAAGACATCCAGACCACAAACACATTTTCCATTTTTCTAAAATATAATATACTATACTATAATACAGTATATTCACAAGCCCCTTTAAGTTTGCTTAAAATTACCTGCTCATAACCATGGCCAAATGTCAAATTCACACTGTATATGGTTGAAAAGGATGGTATCTCATCATAACAAGCACAGTAGCTTATGATTATTACAGTGGTACTCACCTTTAGAGGAAACTTTTTCTTGTACTGTTCAACATGAACAAAGGAGTTGATAACCCCATGGATTACTTTCTGATTCGGATCTTCCCCACACCGGTCACTAGGGATAACATACATGATTTTAAAACAGGATTTTTGACAGACAGAATCCAAAGTAGGCCAGGGCTATTCTAAAATGCAGACAGGTTAAGCAATAATTAATCCATGCACAATTACAAACAACGCATTCACACACGCAACAGTGCATAAAGCAACATTATTTCAATCAGATGGTTCCACCTACTTCTTGATTTCCTTCAGAAGCATTCGGATCAGCATAGCCTGAAGTGGCTCGATCATCAGCTTCCTCCACATATCAAGTGCAAGCTGGAAGCATAATTAACACAATTTATTGAACATTAATTCTTGATTTAACCAAGATGATTCACGTCCCAGCACTGGAAGACAATTAGATAGGTGACACCAAGTTGTGAGAATTTTGAATTAAAGACTCCAACCTTCACTTCTTTAACAAGACTCAAAATCACACACACTTAATTCATTTACCAACATCCATGTAAGTCACTGTTTCATTATAGCAAAACAACAGGATCTTCTTTGAACTGTTTAAACTTTGTGTTTACCTCTCCAATCTCCATCAGTGGTTCATTCATATCGACCCCACCATAGCCATACTGCAGGTCTGCTTCGGTGAGCTTATTTTTCTTTATAAACTGTGTGTTGAGATACCTAAGGCATAAAAAATAATGTATAAGCAGTGGGATACATGTAGTGGAAAAAGAACACATTGATGTGCCTCCACGGTACACAGAGCGTTCCACAGATCAAGCAAAGTCACTGGGTGAGACTGTAAAAACGGCAAACAAAAAACAATTACAAAGTTACAATGAACTACTGTTGGCTAGTTGTTTACTTCCACAGCTGCCCAGTCTGAGCAGGACAGTGACACTGCCAGGACGCAAACCAGCACTGTGAACTCCAGCCCACTGAACTGGCCTTAACCTCTGACTGCGCATGCAGGACACATATCTTAGAAGAACATCCCAGAATCAAAACACTTAGAACAAACAAAATACATGGTGTTCATTTCAGATCTAGATGATTTTACACATTCATTTGAACGCAAACTGAAGGGTTAACCAACTTAATATTTTTACATCAAGACAACTGGTCTACTGGTGGCTAGATATTCTTCAGTGATCTCACAACACCTAACCAACTGCTATACAATTTCAGAGAATCAAGAAGTATCATCATTTGCCTCTTTCAGTCCAGAGCATCCCTACTTAAATATAACTACAGAGCACCAGATACTGTTTCGCAGGCAAAATATCAAGTTTGTACACAACATGGACAATCACTTTTATTCGCTGCGAGTAGTGGGATTACCAAGAGACTAGAGGATAAAAAGCTTCATTTCCACAGAAACCAGACAACCAACAAAACACAACGACATTTGTAAACACACTTCGGAACTGGATAAGCATGTTGAGTATGAATCATATCTTACATAAGGAGCAAAAGGAATTAAGCTTAATGGCAAGCATTTTAATACAACTCCCAGTAAAATGCATGTCTCATGAATACAAGTTGCACCGACCTGTACAAGCAATCCATGTAGTCAGCACCCTTACTGTACTCCTCCCAATATCTATGATACATCAGCAGGACTTTCTCCTCAGACTCCAGCACCTTCTGCAGAGAGAGACACATCTCAGCATAACCTCCATCTGTGCATCTGACAGGCGTGATCACCATCATACTTTACAACAAGACAAGGGCCTTAACCATGCTTACCTTATAAAGCTGACGGACATGGTTTTCCAGAAATATTTTTGTCTCTGTGTAAAGCCGTTCACCCAAGGGTTCTGGGTATGCAACACACAAGGCATAAATATCACTGATTACTGGGTTAAAGAAATTTTGGTTGATTACACAAAGGGAAAATAACTTGCAAGACATTAAAAAGTGCAACTAAAACTTTCATTCTATTATAAAGGACTTAATACCATTATCATGAAAGCAGTAAGCAACAGATCAATAATTCTTATTTTGGTGCATAACAAAAGCTCCTTATAATCATTTTTGAAATATTAATACTGAAGCACATGAACTATCAAGTATGTGTATGAGAGTTTAGTCTAGTAGTTGCAAGTCAGTTAAGTCCTATTGCCTCCATTTGGTTCTATAAGACACCTAAGGAAAAAATCCTGTAACTTAAAGATAATAGGCAGGATACGAGAAGCGGTCATTCCATGTAGCTCTCTCCACGTAGTCGAGCATCACCACAGCTCTGATGGTTGTCAGCAGCTTGTTCCATGTCTCATCAAAATCCACCACCCGCGGCTTTAAGGACATCGTGTGTGGCTTCCACTACAGACTGCTAGAGGAAGAATGAAACCAAAAGCCAGTGTGTCATGTAAGCCCCCTTTTTGCTGCCGAAACAGCCTCTAATCTACATTAAACATTGCTGTGAGGAGTTGTTTGCAATCTGTCACAAGAGCATTTGTGAGATCAGATACTGTGCACCACACAATAACATGGTACACACTATGCTTTAAAACTGTACCCCACATTATACACACTCAGCTGGTGACCTAGTAGTCAGGGAGTTGCCCCTGCGATCAGAAGATCATGGGTTTGAACACCAGGACTGCCAGTGGCACCACCGAGGTACTCTTGAGCAAAGTAATGATCCCAGGCGCTGTGTCACTGGCTGCCCATGGCTTCAGTTTTGGGACAGCTGGTGGCCTGGTGGTAAGGGAGTTGCCCTGTGATCAGAAAGTTTTGGGTTTGAATCCCAGGGCTGACAGTGGCATTACTGAGGTACTCTTGAGAAAGTTCCCATCCCCTCACACTGCTTGGTGAATGTTTACACTGTGTGGTGTGGCGTGATGTGGTCACACATGACTATAAAGTGACCATACCACAGTACGCAGTATGAAAAGTGTGATACTATTTCTATGCATTTAACCCATTCACCAAGTGAAGCAGAGGACTGCCACCAGTGTGTGGGGACAATACCTTGCTCAATGGTACCTCAGTGGTCCTGGAATTCGAACCCACGACCTTCTGATCATTGGGGCAACCCTGTAACCACCAGCTGCCCTACTGGATTAAATGCAGTGGAAGAATTTCACACTGTTCACACTGTCTGCTGGTGGCTATAAGGACCCCTTTACTGCACTTTACTTTCATAAGTCAGCAGAATCCAAGCTACAGCCCAGGAGAGAAAGAGTGTCAACAACAAGCTGCAGTGTGAATGTGTGTGTGTGTGTGTGTGGTTGTGAAGCAGTGAGTGTGAAACTAAGGTTGTTTACATTCAGAAAGGACCTGAATTGACCAGAGGCCTAGCTGGAGAGCTGGTTAGCCGTCCAGATAGCCTTGACACTTAATTTCAGTTTCGTTTACAGAACTGGAGCAGGTTGTTAGTGAGGTTAAGAGACTGAAACCCGAGTGTGAAGTGGATCGTTATGTGAAATGTGAAGTTTGTAGAGTGTATTTTCATCTCAGCTCCTCTAAGCTAGGAGGCTAAAGCCTCGTCTGTCTGTTTCCAGCAGGGTATGTCTACTTTAACCGTCTTTTCCCGCTCCCACGCCGCTCCACACACGCCTAACCATCCTAAAATTCCTGACAGCGTGTAAATGTGATTACCTCGGGGCTCGGAGTCAGTAGGATGAATAAAAGTGAAGTTTTTCTCCCCGCTGTCAAAAAAACCGACACCGTTCACTTACACCATTCCATCGTAGAAGACCTAGGAACGCAGTATCCAATCAGCTGGAGGGGAGTCCGGTTGAAACGAAAAGATATATTTGACTATATCAGTAACAAAAAGGCCAAAATTGTATTAAGATAACATTTACTGTGGTAAAAAATGTGCATGTATTCATCTGTACATGTTTTATCAAAGTAAATGTGTTTTTTGTTTTATACGTTTTACATAACTCCCCCATTTGTAGATGGTGTGGTCTAGAACTACGGAACCCGACTCGGGACAGTAAAGCGAGGCGTTCGAAGGCCCTATGAGCAAATGACGTCATTCAAGAGAAAATCGTGACTTTTAGTCTTTTTTGACTGTTTAACAATCCAATAAAATTTCTATAGTAGGAAATTAGTGAAGCGGGTTTGATGAAACATTCTCAGAAAACACTTTCATAAACAATTGTGCACAATTGATCTGCTGGTACACTAAATCTTTACACACTTTGCACACTTTACACACTTTTATAATAATAATATTCTTGTCACTGTGTTGCACTATTGTTTATTGACTTTTTTTTTAATGTATTGCCTTAATATCTTTTTTTTTATTATTGTTGCACTGACCATGCTAATGACAAGAATTTCCCTCTGGATAAATGAAGTTGTTTCTTGTTTCTTGTCTCATCATATTTTATATTATTTTATCTCATTAACCAAGGTTAAATAATTATGCATTCCTGTTAATTAATAACTACAATGTTTCACACCTGTGAATAATAATAACTACTACTACTGCTAGTCTTATTGTTGCTACTACTTCTGTTCATATTACAAATAATAATTATGATAAATTATGATAGTAATAGAAGAAAAATACATTATTGATGTTAATTAGTAACTATTATTATTTCCATATTCATTCATAATCCTGTTCATATGAGTGTTTCACAAATGTGAACAATAACTCTACTCTTACTGCTAGTCTACTACCACTAAGAATAAGAAAAATAACAACAGAAAAAGAATGCATTATTAATGACTGTTAATTAAAACTCTTACTACTATTACTACTGCTGCTACTACAACAACTACTACTACTGCTACTACTACAACAACAACAAAATAACAGTAATAAAAATCGCTGTTTTTGAGATGTTTTGAGAACGAAACTGATCGTTTTACGCAGAAACCTGCAAATATTCTCCGCATTTTTTTCTCTAGCAAGAGAGAGAGAGACAGACAGAGAAAGAGAGAGTAAGAGAGAGAGAGAGAGAGTAAGCGAGAGACAGAGAGACAGAGAAAGAGAGAGTAAGAGAGAGAGAGAGAGAGAGAGAGAGAGAGAGAGAGAGAGATTTAAATATGGGCAATCCATGCATTCAGGTATTTAAACCTCTCTCGCTCTCTCTCTCTCTCTCTGTCTCTCTCACTCTCTCTTACACTCTCTCCTTTAACATATTCGTTAAGGGTAATGTATTAAGTTGAATTTAAAGTGAAATTAAAGTGTTTCAAATTCACTTTTTCTTAGAACGAACTAATAATCTTGGCAAATTTGTGGAAACAGCAGATACAATATTTCATTTTTCATGTATTTTAGTGCCAGTTATTAATACAATACAATTTGCCGGAGGATGAACAGAAAATTATTGAACTGTAAAAATGATTACTCCTACATATTACATTAAATTATTACTGTATTTACCCTACTTGTACAAAAGGACATGACAGGCATACCAAAGAAAACGCCCATGTATGAATTACAGTGCCGTCTGTACAAAAGGTAATATCTGTATTTACATTCTAGGACTGCTGGAGTTCAGTGTAAACTGTACAGTACAGTACAATTTATCTTTACATTTTCTTTAAGGGTAATGTATTAAACTGAGTTTATAATGAAATTAAAGTGTTCTGGGAGGATATTTGGGGGCATATTTAGGGTTTACACTATTAATAGGCATTTTAATAAATTTTTTGACCAAAACACAACAACACGGTTTTTCACCATACGCTGGTGCTCTTGGAACGTAACCCCTGCGAATAGCGGAGGATTACTGTAACAATAATAATAATAAAGCAAAATATAGGTCAGATGATACCCCCTTGTCATTATAAGATAAATGAAAGTGGACGAACCAAGTGTGCAGTAAATACTTGCAGCAGGTAGCTGTGCATCACTGCATCATGTAGCTCATATAGACACCCACTTCACATGATGTGATCATTGACTAATGCCTCAAAAGCACCCATTCGGATCACTGACCTGTCAGACAAAGTCAGTGATCTGAAGTTCATCACTGAGTTGGGCTGCCTGACATGAGCACAGATCAGTGACTCTCAGCACCATTCAGGTTATAAAATAGGAAATTTTGGTGCCCGATGTTCTATTTAGCAGTACATCTATCTACAGATTAACACCTGGTAGTTGAAATAGACAAGGTGTTCTTCAGTTCATTTATACAAACGAATAATTAAAATAATTTCAGAAACATTTCACCATTCCAGATGAAGAAGTGTAGTAGGATACTGTCTGTCGGTGTCCCCTGAAACCAAATCCAAATTATGCGAAGTAAAACTTAAATACTTTCTGTAATTTCAGTTTTTGAGCAATGCCCTAAACATTGCAGGTGTTTGTAGACGTTCCCCTAGACCTGCTTTCTGGTATCACATGGCAGTGCAGCCAGAGGTGTTTCAAGAGCATCTTCAACAGGTATTCTACCTGTAGCCTAGCAGATGCTCAGGGATGCTGCAGGGTTCCAGACCAACCTCAGGTAACACAAGGACATCTTCAGTCAGTAAAAAAAACCACACCCATGTCTGATGGTTAAGAATGTGACTTTAAGCAAATGTGTGCATATTTCCACCTGTTTAGTATGTTTCTTACTGTCAGACATCCATTACACGTTGTAAGCATGTAGAGAAAGCAACATTCAGGCAATGTATGATCTGATGGGTGGACTGTGGGAAAGTAAGTGGATCAGTCCATGTAAAGTTACCAGAACTGGTTTTTTAGATTAGATTAGATTAAATTAGGTTCAATTTTATAATAAAAAATAATTTCCAAGCAAAGTGCAGAGTAAATAAAGCAGCATAGCTAGACTACAGCTACATTATGTACAGATACATTGTACATGAGGTGAAGAGGACCGTCTGAAGGAGGTGATATTATAGCAAGGTGGTGCTACAACAGACAGTATGAACAGAGTTAAGTAAAACACAGATTAGTAAATACCAATAATACTTGAAAATGTGAGCCAAATTGTGAGCCAGGCTCTCTCATCCAACATCAGTGCGTGACCTCAGAAATGCTCTACAGAATGAATGGACACATATTCCAAATCTTGTGGACAGCCTACTAAGAGTGGAAGCTGTTATAGGAAGGATTCCATATTAAAGTCTATGGATATTAATACAATGTCATTAAAGTCCCTGTTGGTGTAAAGGTCAGGTGTCCATTCGTGTATATAGATTTACATTTACAGCATTTATTAGACGACTTCCATTCCTTAACTACACGGGACAGTCTCCCTGGAGCAACTTACGATTAAGGGGTCTTGCTTAGGAACCCAGTGGTGGTGTGGTGAAGGTAGGATTTGAACCTATGACCTCTTGGTCCAGAGGCAAGTATCTAAGAAAGAACTTTATTTATCCAGAGGGAAATTATTTTGTCATTAGTATTACAAGTGAAAGTGACAGTCTGGTCATAGGCAGTACTAAAGGCAGTTCTTACGTACTTACTTACGTGAACACACCACAGCACACAGTGTGAACAGCACAAAATTCAACCTCTGCATTTAACCCATTCACCAAGTGAAGCAGGGGGCAGCTACAAACACAGCTCCCGGGGAGCAGTGTGTGTGGGACGGTACCTTGCTCAGGGTACCTCAGCGGGGCCTAGCGGTCTTGGGAATCGAACCTGGACTTTCTGATCGCAGGGCAAATGCCCTAACCACTAGGCTACCAACTAGTGGTTATTTTTGAAATAGACAATAAACACAATTATAGACATTATTGTAACAAGATAAACTGTAACATATTGCTGTGTGTAAGTCTTCTAGTGTATTTAGTCTTCTAATGGCTTAGGAAAGTGACTTAGTGTTTGTGGAACAAGAATAAAAAATAAATGGAATAAGATAGCAGTAGATTATGAAGAGATGAGATTGAGATTTTGTAACATTCAGTCCACAACTGAGTTATATTGGGCAATCCAATTTTGACCAGATCACCTACAGAACTGGGAGGAGTTATGGAATTTTATTGTTGCGAGTAGAAGGGATTTCCTGTGATGTTCAGTTTTTTTTTGCAGCAATGAGTCTTTTGCTGACAGATATTATGACAGATACTGTATTCTAGCAGCAGAGCTACTCTCTCCTGTATAATTTTGGGTGGTGGACCAAACAGTGACTGTAACACACTCACCATGACGACTACCATCTCATCATAAAGACCCTCTCTGGATGAACTGCACAGCTCTCGCTGTCTCAGAAAAGCAGAAACATCCTAAAGGACTCCTCACATCCTGCTCATGACTTATTCCAACTGCTGCCATCAGGCAAAATGTACAAAAGAAACAAGGACTAACGGACTGAAACACAGTTTCTACCCGGTCGCTATCAGGGCACTGAATGACACCTAATCACATTCAACAACTTGAGTGCAATAGATACAGTCTCATGCAATATGTTTTTATGTTCAAAAAGGTTTTGTGCTGAAAGACTGTTTGTTCTGTTTCATTTCTTATTTTATCCTTTTGTTATTATATTTATGTATATGTTTGCATCTGTATATTTTTTTCTATTTTTATTTTTATCTTATTTTATTTTTTATAATTCTTTGACGCTGCAAGGACTGCACCTAATTGCTTTACAATTCCGATTCTGATCTGTAGTGAAAATGATCCACCACTCAAACAGGATCTAGAGAACAGTGATCCAGAGGTGGTTTCTCTCCCTTGATGGAAAGGGGAAAGATATATATACCGTCAAGCCCAAAAGTATTCATATCCCTGGCAAATTCTGACTTATTTACTTTTATTCAACAAGCAAGTTTCTTCTTGATTGGAAATGACACAGGAGTCTCCCTGAAGATAATAAGACGATGTATCACAGGCATCATTGTGGAGAAAAATGTTTCTCAGCTTTTATTTACATTGAACAAAAAGTGGCATGTCCAACATTATTCATAACCTTTTGCAAACTGTCCCAGTCTGTGGGAAAATACCAGTGGAGACATGCAAAAAGGTCGTCAGCAATTATAGGAAGCATTTGATTGCTGCAGTAACCAATAAAAGCTTTTCTATTGCTTATTGAGAAGCATATGAATAATGTTTTGGACATGACACTTTTTGTTCAAATCTAAATAAAAGCTAAAAAAAAGAAAAAAAAAGAAATATTTTTCTCCACAATGATGATGTACATCGTTGTCTTTTCTTCTGTGAGATGCCTGTGTCATTTCCAATCAAGATGAAACTAAAAAGTCCAAATTTGCCAGGGGTATCAGTAATTTCGGGCTTGACTGTATGCTGACCTCAGATAGTTGGAAAAAAAGGAAGGTGTAGAGAGAGGGAGTTAACAGTTTGTAACCGTTAACTGTAAATCCAGTTACAGTTTGGCTACAGTTTGTAATCGTTAACCTATAAAATACAGAAGTTTGGGCTTAGCTGAAAAAAATTATATCTAGATTGTTTAAGTGAAAAGAACACAGATGCTTTAATTACAATTAAAGTTTGATGCTTAAATATCCAGCATATCCAGTCAGACTGCTGTGAACACACGCTTGTGGTAAAAAAGTGCTAAATTGTTAATTGTCCATAGTCTAGCAGAACAGCAAATCATGCTTTGTTTTACTGGCACCCCTTTAGACAAAATGACAATGATATTTACACAAAAAAAATTAGTTCACTTTCCTCCCACTCATTGTAAAGAAATGGAGTCAATACAATTTTTTGTTTTGTTCGCATTGCTTATTTATTTTGTTTGCACAAGACTACAACGTGGGCATTAATAAAAAATGTGTGGAGGTAGCTCAGTGGGTAGGATACTTGCCTCTGGACCAAGAGGTCATGGGTTCAAATCCTACCTTCAGCACCAC
>JBBPDC010000007.1:5705297-5716684 GCA_037974485.1 Hemigrammopetersius urotaenia | reverse complement strand
TGGTGGGCCGCCATCCAAGAGGAAATATCGGCCAGACAGTCCGAGATGCGGGTTGAGGCCTGGTTGTCATTGGAAGGAAAAGAGAGAATAAGTTGTGGTAGGTAGACCTTGATGAATACTCAGCATTTGTGCATAAATGTTGACTCACATTTACCAGTCAGCAAATAATGTTTTAAGCGGAACAGGAAATGGGAATAGGAAGCCAGCTTCAGTTTCATGAAAATACAAGTATCCTCATGTTCTGTGTGAGCCTTGTTGTTCCTGGGATCTCAGTTTCTAGAGAAGCTACTTTAGAGAGACTTGTGTTGGAGTGACAGTCAATATTGAAGATATTTGGCCTTGATTGTTCTCCTTCTCCTTTAATCAGACAGGTAATGCACGCTGTAAACCTAGGACTGTGAGACCACCAGGGAAGACCCTCCGTAGATTAAAGTTCTTCACGACCAGCCCGCTTCATTATTGGCCATCACTGCAGCGCGTCATAGCCGGAGATTACGAAAGGTCCCAAACAAATACTCAAGGGTTGCCATGTTTTTCAGAAATACCTTACTGACATTAATGTTGCACCTTTTCAATAATGCAATAATGTTCCCCAGACATGATGGCAGAAGCAAGAATCTTATATAGCATTTATCTTATAAAGGAAAATGGTTTTATTTTCCATATATTTGGCACACACACACACACACACACACACACACACACACACACGTACACACACACACACACACACACACACATACATCTTTGTTTTAATTAATTATTTTATATTAGTCTTGCTGGTCTAACCACGTAGCCAATATGTTACTATAGATATAATTAATGCTTACTTAAATAATGCGATGATTCGATGATATACAAATAACACTATTGGTTACGTTTATGTTGCAAATGGGGGAGCCTGTTTACAATATCTGGCAACCCTGGTTTGGACAGGAGGTTGTGCAGCCTATCCGGTATCTCAGTGTTTTTCCACCTTCAGGTTCAGTCCCTTCCAGTTCAGTGGGACAGAGGGTCTTTGGTGTCCTTCAGAGGGTCAGAGGGGTAGAGGGATGGCGTGTGTGTCTCCGTTTCGGTTGTTTGCTCGTGTGTCCAGCAGACAAGTGAGGAACCAGTGGAGAGGCGTGCAGCAGCGCAGAGGTGTCCAGAAGATCAGCAGCCAGGTGAGTCCCTCAACCCCAGGGATCTTCCCCCTGTTCACAGCTCTGCTGCTCCTTCTTCATTCTAACAGCAGATTAGAGTCTTAGCAGCCTGGTGAGAGTCTCTCACCCCCATATATCTTCACCATTTCACCTCTCTGCAGCTCCTTTATTCTAACAGGAGTTCAGAGTCCCAGCAGCACTCAAAAACCTTACCGACCACTTGCTGTCAACTCCATCTGACATTTGCACTACACTGCACACCTGAGACACACTACATGGACAAAAGTATTGGGACACCTGACCATTACACCAACGTGGACATTGTATTCAAATACAGAGACTTTACTATGGATTTGGTCCCCCATTGCAGCTATAGTAGCTTCCACTCTTCTTGGAAGGCTTTCCACAACATTTGTGCCCATTCATTCTGTAGAGCATTTATTAGGTCAGGAGCTGGTGTTGGACCAGAAAGCGTGCATTCCAGTTCATCCCAAAGGTGTTGGGTGTGGTTGAGGTCAGGGCTGTTTGCAGGCCAGTCAAGTTCATCCACATCGAACTCATCCAGCCATGTCGTTATGGACCATGCTTTGTGCACTGGGGTACAGTCATGCTGGAATAGAAAAGGTTCTTCCCCAAACGGTGTCCACAAAGTTGGAAGCATGGCGTTGTCCAAAATGTTTTGGTATGCTGAAGCATTAAGATGCTCTTCACTAGAAGTATAAGGCTTAGCCCTGAAAAGCAGGCTTGTCCCAATACATTTGTCCATGTGGTTTATATAGAATCCTGACAGCACTCAACTAAGGATATTACTAAGTAAATGTAGGTGAAAGAGCATCACTATTATTATCTTAATTTACTGCTACCTCTATTCTGCATTTTTGCACAGACTGCTAGAATACATAATCTATCACACTACTGTATTCATTCAATCTGCCCTCCATCTGTGCTTTTAATTTTTTTTTTGGTTTTCCATGCATTCTTCATTCTTCTATTCCTTTTTTTTTTTTTTAACTTCAAACTATTTTACTGTTTGTTGATTTTTTAATATTTACTTATATTGCTATAGAGCACATTGAGTGACCTTAGTGAATGATAAAAGGCAATGTAGATAAACTTGACATGACTTGACTTTGTTACTCTTGTGTTTTTCTGGCACTCTCTTTTGCTGTCTTTGCACGCTGTTTATGCCTGTCCTGTCTGTACTAATGTAGTCCTGTGTTGCATCATGGTTCTGGAGGAAAGTTGTTTTGTTTCACTGTGTACTGTGTGTATATGGGTGAAATGACAATAAACCTATTTAACCTACTTTAAATTAGTGCGATCCTTTACCACCTGTGCTATGGCATTTAGCAGGGAGATATCTATGCAGAAACAGAACCCAATCAGGAGGTCAAATGTGCTTTGTGGATTTCTGACATTATGTTTGAACTCTATTACTGGCTTATAAATGCTTTAGAATAGATCAAAGTTCAGAAGAGACTAGAAATCCGAAGCGGCCTGATATCCTTTGTTTCTATCCAAGTGTGTGCTTGCCATCAGTGATGAGTTTAATGTTTTGTGCTCTGATCTAAACTAGGCTAAAAGAACGACATTCCTGACTGCACTACCTGCTCTGTCTTATCTGGGGTATGAGGCGTGCAAGAAAGTGTCTTGTTCAACCGCAGTCTTTGCACTTGACAAAGGTAGGATTGTTCAAGGACGTTTCTAATGACAGATGTGGTTATAAATATGTGTCTTAGAGATAATAAATATGCATTTATTGTCACCCCACCCATTCAGCTGAAGAAGTTCTAGAACAAGCCGACTACTTGTACAGCTGTGGAGAGACAGAGAAACTTTACCAGCTGCTGCTCCAGTATAAAGACAGGTAACCGCTGGCCTTCTGGTGGTTCACATGTGACTAAATGTAGCAACCTGAATGTTACTATCGGTCTCTGTCCCTGATGGTGAAGGTGAGTGTTATTTGTGGTCAGTGTCCTGCAGTACACTCAGAGAGGGCTCTGTTTTGAGGGAGGCAAGGCTGAGACAATGGGCCCTTTGTGGCCTTTCAGAACTTGTTGAGTTTGGCCCATGTGGATCACTTGAGGAGAATTCAGTGCATCAAAAGTATTCATACATCTAGAGCAGAGGTCCCCAACTGCCGGGCCACAGACCAGTATCGGGCCGCACAGAAAGACAGAATAAAAATATTTTGAAAGATAGTCTGAAAGATATTTCTTTTTTTTTTGAAGAAAAGGTACATTAAAACTTTAGCCCGTGAGCTAGCAAAAATTAGTAAAAAGGAAACGCACTTTGTTTGTATTTGTATCTATACTGGTCCGTGAAAATATTGTTTTACATGAAACTGGTCCGTGGCGCTAAAAAAGGTTGGGGGCCGGTGTTTTAGAGCAGCGGTCCCCAACCTTTATTCGTCACGGACCGGTTTAATATAAGAAACTATTTTCTTATATTAAACCGGTGGCAGATAAATATACGTATTTATACAAATAAATGATACGCATAAAAATGGGGATATTTAAAAAATATAATAATAAACGTAAATCCAGTGTGTACTCGCAGCTTTATTAACAGCATTTTCTTAACAACGAGCCGACAACAGAACACGGGTAACATCCACTCAGCACGCTAGTGCTCTCTGGTCGCCATGGTAAACTTTGAACATCTTGTTAAAATAATGAAAGATTTACCACAAAAACAAATACAACACGCATAAAAAATATTACTCACCGCAACGCTGAATCAGTGAGAACCTTGGGCGTTTATCTGCAGCGAGCTTCTCTCATCTAGGGCTGATGGGACTAAGGGTCCCGGTCATTTTTCTAAATAAAACATCGTTTAGACTCTGATAGTAAATAAAACGGAAATACTGTAATCTGTGCAGCCTGCGGCCCGAGGGTTGGGGGCCACTGTTTTAGAGGATATTGTGAATTGTATAAAATTGTTTTAAATGTATGTCTGAAAGTTTGTGCAGGAATAAGTGTATTAATTATCTAGGAAACCACTCCATAGTGTACTTACATAGATATACGAACCTGGTTCCAATTCAGTTGCAAAAAGGTAAACCATTTAGGCAGTGTGTCCTGGAGATGTGGGGACATATTTTGTAGATCAGACTAAGTTTTTGTGGATGAGGTGTAAATGTATGCCACCCACAGAAAACGGAGAACATAGTAAGATATTCCAACATAACTAAAGGTCTTTGATACTCTTTAGATCATCTAGTAATAATTAGGGTAGTAATTACATGTGTCCTTATAGCACAGATATCAGGACTTCTCAGTTGAACTTTCAGTTTACTGAAACAGAACAGAGGGACGTTCTGTGAAATATATCCCAGAACTCAAACGTTGGTGAGAACTGATTTGATCGCATCATGTCATGCAGGCTTGTTTTCCTCCTCCTCTAGTGATGATGCTGAATTCCTGTGGAGGCTGGCGCGGGCCTCGCGTGACCTTGCTTTGCTGCCCAACATCGCCGCTGACCAGAAGAAAAGACTCACCTATGAGGCCTTCGACTACGCCAAAAAGGCCCTGGAGAAAAATGACGCCTGCTTTGCTGCACACAAAGTAAACCAGAGTGACTATGAGGTTGTCCTACATCAGTGCTTCTTTATTTAACTAATATATTCACCTTTTATTTTCAGTGGTATGCTGTCTGCCTCAGTGATGTGGGTGATTATGAAGGGATCAAAGTTAAAATTGGTAATTCCTACATCATTAAGGACCACTTAGAGGTAAGCTGATATGAATAAAATTGACAAATGCTAATTCATATGCAGAATGCTCGAGAAATCTGAAAAGGTCGATTTTTTAAAAAGGTGATTATTCCAATACAGCTCATTCATTCAGCTGCCCATTAAGAGACTTATCTGGAGGATGAGCATGATCATTTTACTGCTTTAGATGGACAGCTAGATACTGTCTGCAGTTTGTTTGCAATGAGTTCTATCTAAAGTTCATAAAAAAAAGTGTCGATTATCATAAAACTAAGGTAGAACAAACATCTATAGTCAATGGTATGAAAATAATTGGGGTTTTTGTATGGAAAACACTCATTTGCACGTGAAAGCAGATTCCTAATGCAAACAGATAAGTGTAGCAGTAACACTATGTTGTCTCCACAGCGAGCTATAGACCTAAACCCAAAAGACGCAACGTCTATCCACATCTTGGGTTACTGGTAAGTGTTTGTCCTCAGTTGAATGAAGCGACATATTAATGGCACCACAAATTACATCCCATCACTTTGATTGAAGATTCTTTTACATGCCTTTTGAACTTTTGTCATAAGTAATTTATTTATAAAGCGCTGTACAATAGTGAAACGAACTAAAACAGAGACTAGAGATATAAAGCATAGTTGGCCCTGAACTATTGAATGCGCAAAAGTTCAGCTTTTGTTCTTTTTTCATTCAGGTGTTTTGCCTTCGCTGAGTTGCCATGGTACCAGCGTAAAGTCGCAGCAGTTATTTTTGCATCGCCACCCACTGCTACTTATGAAGAGGTAAAATGCAAAGTGTAGGTTTTAGGCCATTTGAACTGATTGTGTTCCAGTTAGACATGTGAAATTGTAATATGCAATGACATGACTGTCCTCAAGTCACCTGACATCTTTTGCTCCTAGGCATTGGTTTACTTCTTGAAAGCTGAGGAAGGTGCAGTATTGACACTTTTCAAAAATATACACAAGGGACGTTCAAAAGGTTTCCGCACATTTTAAAACTCATTTCTACTTTTCAGCCTTCAGTGTTTCCTACTAACTTTTTGAACGTCCCTTGTATATAAATTTTTTATATACATTTACCTAAAAGCTTTTGGTATTCATCGTGAAGGGAAAACAAAAGCACTTTTTTCTTTTATTTCTATTCAGTTGACCCAAATTTCTATAGCAAGAATCTTCTGATGCTTGGGAAGACATATATGATGCTTAAGGACCAGGAAAAGGCTCTTCTGTGGCTCAGCAAAGCACGAGACTATCCTGCCATAACAGAGGAGGATAAAGAGGTCGGAACACCCTTTCAACCTCACTAATACACAATAACGACTGCTATACACACACACACAGTCTTTGTCGCATACAACACACTTTGTTGTGCTGTATATGTTCTAAATTTAAATTATGATCTCCATTAGGTTCACAAAGAAGCGCTTGACCTGTTGAAGAAAGTCAGCGGATGATGGAGGGATCCGTCATCAGGATCCAGATATTCCACAGATCTGAATAAAATGCCTTATTTTTCAGTCTGTACATTCAATTCTAAAGTGAATCCTAACAGCCTTAAAGGGGAACAAGTCATCCTGAATTACTTCTTGTTGGGCTTAATCTTTTGAGGTTATAATAAAGTGTAAATAGTTTTAACTACATTGAATGGGGTGCAAGTGTGTTCTACTTGGTACTCTCTTAAATTTAGCTTATTTTAGATTGTGACATTACTCTTACTACTCATACCATTCATGAGTTTGGTGGTTGAAACAAAGTCAAATCCAATGTAAAGATGGTCATATACATTTATTAAATATGGTTCTCTCCACAGGCAAGATCCAACCAATAACCCCCTTCCCTCCCAAGAAAAACAAACAAACAAAAAATCTAGAATAAAAACAGCCAATGCGTCCCACCTGCCCATGTGTCTCTTCCCACAGGACAAAAATGGAGGGTAGGCTTTCATTTTACATAAAATCAAATTAGTCTATTAAAATGGTTAAAGTAGATTAAAAATTAATGTTTTATACACAAGTCTCCTGCTGGGGGCATTTACAGTGTTTACAGTGTCTATCTACACATGATATGTTACAGTTCATCTGATAGGAACAAGGCGTCACAGAGCCTGTTGATGTTGCTGCTCCAAAAACAACCAATTAAGTACTTTTCTATGGTAGCTGTAAGATTTCTTGTAATCCTTGATTTTTTTTTTTCATCAATGGAAGCACAGTACCATGGTGATGAGATTTACTTTGCAAGTGCTGTTGTTCAAGCCAATAGTTACAGACGGAAAGCGATGGAGTCCTCTTACCACAAAGTTTCACTTTTTTTAGTGAGTAATTAGCTTACATTCATTATTTACAAGAATGAACGGCCTGAATTTGGCAGACGATGTTGAAATTTTACTGTGACAATTTGACCGTAACACAGCAGCAGCTTGCCGACAATCCCACTGACGTGGACCGAGCAGCTCCCTGCTCTAGTAATCCGACAGAAAGCACCAGAGGCAGATTTTGGTAGTTTTCACATTTAAATGAAAAGCAGAAAAGTAAAATACCTATTCAAAAAAAAAACAAAAAAACCCCCAATAAATACAAATGAGAAACAACCCAGCTTATACCAAACAACCTCTGTCTCAGGGAAGAATGTGACAATGTATTTAAAAGGAATTGTGGAGACCTGGGGCAACGGAACAAAAATAATTTTAATGAACTTTCTAAACCCTTAACTGTCGGATGTGAAAAACACTCTTCTAGTGGTCTAAGTACTGTGGAGGTCCCATTGAAATAATACCTGGTGATTTATACACACTATATATCCCAAAGTATCCACACCTTCTTTAAGGTGCACCTATTGCTGACAGGTGTTCAGTGGCAACTTTGACGGGATGTTCTGAAACAGCTGCACATGAGAATAACGTGAACTGCAAAAACGTGAAAGTATGCATTGTAGGAAATTATGATTTGTGATGTAACTGCCATTGCTTATAGTATTAAACTAGTCCTAACTGATGAAGTCCAGCACATTCATGTAATTTCATATCTGGTTTCATTAGTAAGTTGTGCCACACTATTCCTTATTTAAGTTTCACTCTGCATTTTGTGAGAAGATCAAATTGTACTTAAACCGAGTGTATTGTTAAAACCCCTGAAGGTGATTATGCCCAGTGCCAAGCCTGCATGGTATAAAGCCCCCTGATCAGTGCATTCTCTGGAGTGATGAAGCTCCATCCAGTACTTTAGTGGGAGCTGGAGCGGCATTTGTGTTCCAGAACTAATCATCTACTTATGGCTGACTGCAATCAAATCCTCACACAATGCTTCAAAACCTAGTGTAAAGCCTCCTCAGGAGACTCAGGAGGCTGTTACTGGAGTAAAGGATCCACCACCTCCCTGATTAATACCCATCCAAAGAAACCGGTGCACAAGTCTACAAACTTTTGGACATATAGTGTGAATTTTTTCTGTATGTAATGAAGTGCATTACACACAAAACTGTTCACATGTTAATTAAGGATACAGGGTCCTTGTGTTCACTTCTTTATCTGTTTAAAATCAAGAACAAGATTAAACAGACTAATAAATTAACTAGATGATAAAGGAAAAGGAAAACAAAAGAGGTGAAACAAGTTAAGCGAGACTTCTGCAACAAGCAAAACTACCCCCCTTCAAACCAGAGGGACCAAACACGTGTCCAGATGCATTCTTTTAGGGCTGTTGCCAGGTCGGTCAAGCTTTACAGAGAATTGGTATATTTAAAAGAAAAACTAGAATAAAAAAAAAACAACTAATGATAAACTAGCACTAGTCTCAATTTGCAATTATCATATTTTTTAAACATTATTTCTGCACTGGCTAGAATGACATTGTAGCACAGACCTGCAAACCTAGCATAGGAGCTTTGCATTGTTGAATTATCTTCAGTTATCAAAGCCGGTAGGATGGTCAGAAACAAATATGAAACAACCGACCGTAGCTTTCGTTTTGAGCTTTCTCACACAACCTATTGAAGCCCCTCTGGATGCAGAAAAATCTATTTTCTTCATAATAATTCAAATTCTCCAGAAGGGGGAGCTATTAGCACAGAAGTCGATTTGTGTTCATCAGTCAATAGAACAGAAGCGATATTGCAGCCACGGTTATTAGTAACTAAACTATGGCATTCATAGGGAATTTGAATTAAATCAGTTTAAAAATGTGCATAAAGTTTTATAGATGACCAATAGTTAAGCTGGGGTTTAGACCGCTGTGTTTGGTAAATGCACACATCAAACTTTTTAGATATGTACACTAAAGATACAATACCCCTCTCTCCCACCTTTCCAGACCAGCATGCTTCTTTTTTTCCTTCAGGGATGGCAGGTCTGGAACTGAAAACCCATCCTCAAGTAGAAAACAAAGTGTGCTAAAACATCTCATGAAGGTGAATGAGATTTTAGTACAGTATTCTGTAAAGCTTGTCCAACCTCTCCTTCTCAACAGCTGCTACAAACGCATTTATGGTCACAGCAAATTATATGTCCTTATGAAACAGTCACCCTTCTGTTGGTTATTCAATGGGGAAGATTTAGAGATTTTCAACCTTAATATTTTCTAATAACTACACAGCGAGTTTTCTTCTCTAGCTGTGTAGTATCTACAAGAACACCTCAAATATCTGTGGGCTAGGAGGGACAGGGCATATGCTCCTCATTCTTTCTGCTTCAAGAGAGTCCAGCGTGAAGGCCTTCTGCTGTTTTTAGAGCCAAAAATTCAGTATACAGCTGTAGAACTACACTGACTTAATGGGTCAAAATTAGTCTGATATGCCAAACTGAATGATGTCAAATGGTTCAGGAAGAAGTGGAGTGTTGTTTCCGTCAGGCCTACCACCTAGTCTGAGGTTACCCAGCATGACAAAACGACTGGCCCAACCCTGACTGTGTAAACTGGCTAGTGATTCTTTTCCCTTAGTAGCCCATGACGGGTCGAAAGGAACCCACTTTTCAAGAGGCATGTCATGCAAAGACAGAGAGAGAGCAAATAAGAATGAGCTCCTTTAAGAGTTTGTACTCAGAACTAGGACAGCAAAACTACTTTCATATGAAACCTCTAGTATGCAGCAGCAAAGTGGAGGAGAAAATACTTTTTGGTCTAAAGTGACAACAGCAATACTGTCAGACAGAACCCAGGTCTCTTGGATGATATGCCGTAATGGATAATGGATTCGGTGCATGTGTTTGAGTATCTCAGGGTAGGAGGGAAGGGGTTTGATCTTCTCTGGAGACAGCCATGCAAGCGCAACACAATCACAACTAAAGATCCAAAAGAAAAAAAAATTAATAATGAAGAAAACCCAGGCACCAGACCAAACACTACAATCATCCTTTAAGAGCTCTATAAAACTAGAGCTGTACGTATGGTTTAATTATAAAATCCACTCTTGATTTTTTTTTTTTTTGTCAATCTCCTTTAAAAACAGCCAAAAGGAAAAGCATATTACTGTATTTAGATTTCTGCTTTTAAAAGATAAGAAAAAGCTGAAATGCTTGCATAATCATGGGGAATAATGTTATGGAGATTGCTAAATGAGGTTTTGGATTAAGATTTGGTTTAAAATGACAAAATAGCTTATGTACATTGGTAGTTATCTGTGCAATTGTACTTTTTTGTGGTTTTTTTTTTCTTCTTCTCCCCCCTCCCGTTCCCCAGGGCACCGTTGCAGAGAGAAACTGCTAGCTACTCTTGGCCAAATCCTTCTGTTTCCTCGATTGCAAAAAGCAGCTTTTCTTTCAACTGTTCAAAGCTTTTGTAGGGGGGCAGGTCTAGCCGGTTAAAGCTGCAAATATAAGAAATGAGAAGTTATCCAAAGACAAAGAGGGTAAAATATATTTTTGGTTATCAACAGAAGTAAAATAGGCAATGTGTAAACCCAGGACTCACCATGTATGACTCCTAGGAAGCCAAGTGTCCTTGCCGACCTTCTCAATACAAAATTTCTGAGGTCCATTGCTCCCTGTTAAAATGGTGAATATCAAAGAGAGAACATAAATTTGATAGAAGACAAAATATAAAAGAGAGAACACAACTGTTAGAAAGGGAAAACATTTTCAGTTACTACTGCATTTTCTTGCTTGCTTATTTTCTTTGGATGTGTGTGTGTGCACCTCACCCATGAGCTCAGCGAAGCCCCCCAGAGGCAGCCTGCAGGTGCCTGTGACAAACTGCAGCAGTCGGAGACGAACCTCATTGTCCACCTCTTTCACAAACTGCACACACAGCACATTTTACATTAGGAAATAGTTTAAATATAATGAAAAAATGAGTGCCAGAAACTGTCCATGAGCTTGTACGCAAGTATAACATATGCACTGCACCTGCCAAAACCACATGATCTGTTTGCTGTTCCTGGTATAGTGGCGATACACAGTGTTCCTCTGCCAGTCCTGGAGATCCACCTCCTGCATCCCGCAAAGCATAACCTAACATGCGTACACACACACACACACACACACACACACACACACACACACACACACACACACACACACACACACACACACAC
>JBBPDC010000007.1:5675730-5686396 GCA_037974485.1 Hemigrammopetersius urotaenia | reverse complement strand
AATGTCCCCTGACCTGAACCCCATAGAGCACGTCTGGGACCAGTTGAAGCAGAGACTGGATGATCGTACCCCACCCCTACGTGACCTGGCAGAACTGCGTGTGGCACTTGTGGAAGAGTGGAACGCATTGCCTCAGAACAACATTAGGGAGGGGCATGAGACCTTACTGTCAAGCTGTCATTGCAGCAAATGGTGGAAACGCCCGCTACTGTTATTTGTCCCTGTTATTGTCTAAATTTTTGGGGTAATAAATATTAAACTAATGAAAATAGTGTTTCATCTCATACATTATTAATAATATCAAAGGGAACTTTTACTTATTTCATTAAAGTTCAGAGTAAATAGGACTAGCACTCATGTAAATAACAATATCCCTAACTTATTGTGAGTAGAGTATATGCACTAGAGTGACATTATTTATGCCTTTCCCTAAAGACCACATATTACAAGTATCAAGTGGAGGTGGTGGCCTAGTGCAGTGGTTCCCAACCTGGGGTCCGGGCCCCCCCTTAGTGCGGTGCTAGAGATCTCAGGGGGTGCGCAACTGAGGTTACCAAAATTATATTTGTACACATTAAATTAATAAAATCCCAATGTCTGAGAAACATAAATGTAAGTGTATAAATCTACAATTGTTTATGTTTTGCAAATAAAAGTTTGTAATTAATCACTTTATTATTATTGTGTGTCTATGCGAGTAGGAGTTGGGGTTGGATGGGGGCTGGCATGTTTTGGACACAGGCAAGGGAGGCCTCGAGGAAAAAAGGTTGGGAACCACTGGCCTAGTAGGATACTTGCCTCTGGACCAAGAGGTCATGGGTTCGATTCATAACCTTCACCATACCACCACTGGGTTCCTGAGCAAGACCCTTAACCCCAAGTTGGTCCAGGGAGACTGTCCCCTGTAGGAATGGAAGTCGCTTTGAATAAAAGCATTTGCTGAATGCTGTAAATGTAAGTGTATCACACAATACACAACAAGAAACGATGCTACTGCATTAGAGATCATATAAATGAATAGTTACTACCATCTAGTGGCAGAAAATATTTTGCAAAAGAAAGCTTATAATAAACAGAATCCTTAAGAGACGTAAATAACTCAGCACATTTCAGCAAGGTGAAAATATCTCCACTGAAAACATTTATTATCCCACAAAAGATAATCTAATATGCGACCAAAACATTTGCATAAGTTTTAATGATCTTAAAAAGATGACACTTCCACAATCTTATCCTACATTTCAATGATGGGCATTGGTGGGGGTGAGGTGGGGGGAATACAAGTCTATGGCTATTTGACAAGACAAAAAAAAGAAAAGAAATAACAGCAAGACAAAGTGTCAGATCTTTAAATAGTATCTACTGAGAAGTTGCATAAGATTCATCCGGAGACTTTTAAAGGTAAACTCTCATCCCAAAGACAGGAATTCCTCGACTTCACTTAATCATCAGGAGACAAATTTTCATTGTCATATATTAACAACAACAAGTCAAGTGTTAAATGTGCAGTTTAGTTAAATATTGAAAGAATAAAAATCCTACAGATCAGATTTCTGTTTGTCAGGAGTGGACCGAGTATAAACACAGATGGTCACCTTGCTTTTAGCTTCTGGATCATTTAAGACATCACAGGTTGCTCTCACCTAAACAGCTACCTTGTCAGGTGGCATCAACCCTAATGAAGTGGAACAAGAGACAGCAACTCAATTTGTGAGAGACAGGGAAAAAATGAAATGAGGGTATGAGATGCAAGGCACTGTATTAGCAAGGATGCTGAGGTTCTGGAAGGACCTGCGTATACACACACACAAGGACACATATATGAACAGCAGGGAAAAGGCACTGCGCTTCATTTGAAGCTAAAAAGTAGCATTCAAACATAAGGAAGCTTCGCCTACTACACTAGAAGCAATGTACACCACAATCCAATAATCCTCCTGGACATTAAAGTGCAACATGTGACTTGCTGCAGCCATTTACTAACCTTGACTCAGCAGTTTTCTACCTTGGACTGTGCCAAGAATGGTCACTCTCTAAATACGTGAACACAAAATACTACACTGCCCCTACAAGTGTTAGCCTTCAACAATCCCTACACCATAGAACTAGTGTTTGAAGCATGTCTCTACTTAGCCCTGTATTGATTCCATTTGACATCACACACATTCAAGACACCACACTCTTGTTCACTATGACTGTTTGAGGCTGCAGTGTGGCCTATTATGCTCTGCCCACAAATGTATTTGTGTGTACCAACTGTAAACAGTGGCAAATCACTTGTTCTACTTTTTAAAAGTTGTAGCCTACAAATAAGTCAGTCAAAGTGAATTTGCATCCTTAACTTTAAGTGGTACTTTGTGTGTCAGTCCAAGTCGTGTAATTGAGCTAATAGTAGCATAAAAGTGCATGTGTTAATGTTGTTTCCAGCCAGAATAGACACAACCAATAGATGACACAAACCAGCTTAAGAGCAGATTGTAATGACTCATTAGCCTCAATTGGATTTTGGTCAACATTCTGTAAAGACCGTCCACAATGCAACAGTTATGACGCAATGCATTTATAGGCAGAGCTTAGATGGGTAAACTAATGAAAGTTTAAAGACTGTTTTCCAGCATTTTTGTCTAAGAATAGTCACAACAACAGACACCATGGGCCATAATAAGTTTATAGTTCCATTCTAAATTACACTCATAAAAGTGTGTGACCCTAAAAGGTTTAGTCACGTACTGTGTTCATGCTCTTTAACAGCTAAAATGTTCTCTATAGTGCAATGGAAATTGGGAAATTTGGCCTTAGTGTGACTAAATCAAGAAGTGTGGGAGACTGGATGACCATCCAACATCACTAATGCAGACCAGTATATCCTGTAGAGTGCATCCTGTAGTGTTCACACAAATTCAGCTCAGCAGAAGCCCTGCAGATAAGGTTGTTAAAGTTCACTTAGTGTTTAGACTTTCACAATTACTGTGTGACTATATAAAAAAAAAAAGTGTTGTTTTAAACATGTCATAAATTCATCACAGTGAGTGAAAAGTAGAAAAAAAAGATAGCACTCAACACACAATCCAGGCTCATTCAAACAAGCCACATTTCTACTATACAAATATTACCTGTTTTCCTGTCGACAGAGAAGCAATGGCAGTGCAAATTAACATGACATGAGCGGCACAAATTGAGAGGCAGACTAGAGTTCATCCGACTGGAGTTTTATAGTGTTATACATTGGATCACAACCTGATGATACGACAGCAGCACAGGGGAGATCCCAGTCTTTGTCACTGTCCTTCCTGAGTTGATGACCACAGAAGCTATTTTAGTCACAAGGAGGCTCTGTCGTTTACAGTCACAAGAAATCGCAAAAGAGAAAATGTTCTTGGTTTCTAGATTGTCAGAGTTGAAAATGCGTATTTGTCTCTAGTTTTAGTAGATTAAATAAAGTGTGTCTCTGTCCATATGTTTTGGTTGGGAAACTCTCTTTGGCTGGCTACCACAGGGTAGATTACAGTCCTCAGTCAATGTAGGTTTGAAGTCCAATAAGCCTTATTGCTCTAGTAAACCAAAGACTAGAAGAGCTTGAAGCATTTATCCTTTTGTTTTGGAAAGTCCATTTGGATTATCCACAATGCATTCAAATGTTCTCCTGTCACTGGAGATGTTCCAGATTTCAGCACACCCACATACAGGTCACTGCTTTCCTTCCATGAGTCTTACGGGTGAGCATGCCTGTAGTTTCTGATGCTGACTGCAGACAGACACCACCTCTCTTTCTGTCACAGTTCATCAATCATGAAGTTAGGAGAGAGTAGCATCTCACTGCAGCATAGTTGAGCGAGAGTGCAACGAAATGAGTAAAAAAAAAATGAGGACAGTGAGTAAGAATACATGTGAGATACAAAACAAAGGAAGATAAAAAAAAAATGCAAAAAAGAGGGAAAAATGAGGGAAAAAGAGGAAACAAAGTGCAGTTCTGGTGCAGTTTACTTCTCCAGCTGAGTGACCTGGATGACTGGAGGAGAGCGGCTTATGCCTGGCCCACACCAACATGATGAGGAGCTTCGTGTCGCCTGCTGCTCACAACTGCTGAAAGAAAAGAAACAAACTAATTTAGCATGCAAAAACAGCATTCACACAGACAGCAAACATGCTGCTAACTCTGCAGTGGACACAAGTCAAGGCAGTCTGGGAAAGACAAACACCAATTTGAAAGGTCTCTGCATATATGAGAGTAGACACAGTCATGTCATGAACAAAACAAACTACACTCTGAAAGAGAAAAAGAGAGCAAGTATGACATTCTTAAAAATTAAGGTTCCTAATGATTCTTGGCTTTGAGATATAGTCTACAACATACATTGAATGGCTCTTAATTTTTCAAAGGAATCACTCCAAAGAACCATTTTTGGCACCTTTATTCTTAAGAGTGGACATTCTGAGAGCAGGAGGAGAGAGAGAAGGGGAATGTGAAAGAAAGCATAAGTTGTCAAGTCTGACCACAATGACTGGTTTAAGTCTTTAAACAGGTAACAGTAATGATGACAGGTCTCTGGGAACGTATCATACACACAACTGTTTGACCAAGAAAGAAGGTACAAACACAGGAGTGTAAAGACATTGGGTAAAAACAACATGTAGAGGCAGTCAGTACCTCGCACTACTGCATTATAGGTCAAAGAGGCTCTGCCTGGTTAAAGAAAGACAAAAACAGAAGAATTGAAGAAGGAAACAGTGTAGTCTGGGACATTTCATATCAATCTTAAGCTTAGTTTCAGCTGAAATAAGTAATGACGTCATGTATGGATCAGGGGCAATGCTCACAATTAAATGACATAAATCTAATTGGCTATGCTCTAATTAAGTGGAGAAAGGTGTGACTCTCAGCAAAAAATCCTGCTCCATCCTGTCTGGGTGGCTATTTGATTTACTTGAGAAAAAGCTGACTTGAAATGCAGTCTATCCACCCCAACACCAAAAAAAAGGGCAAAAAGACTGCAGTGATGGCATAGTTGCTCAGAAATGGAAGCTAATTCAATATCAACTGCATCACTCTCCAGCTCGTCCACAAAAATCTTTCCATGCGGCATGAGATCAGAGCACAGGGCAATCTAGCAGTCTACATAAAAACTGAATAACTAAAATGAACAATCCTAGAAAAATGCTTATGGATCTGGTCTATGGGTGGATCATTACAATGGCTGAGCCTTTTCTCTACAGCAGCATACCGCCTCTTTATAGCCCCCTGTCCTTTTCACGCAAATAAGATATATGAACAATGAGTAAGGAGTTTGGCACAGCCATGTTCATATTTTATCATGCAGCACATAAGCTGCCTAACTTATTACTGTGAGTGTGACAGCAGGACAAAGGCATAAAGCCACAAGCATTAGCTAAATTGAGTTAAGGGATTGGAGTGCGTGTGCACATGTGTGTATATGCGCTGGGGGGGAAGGGGGTTGTGTTCTATAAAGCTTTTAGGGTAATTTGTGCAGAGGAGAGGTAGGTTTTGAGGCCAGTCAAACTTTGAGCACAGCTTAATTGAACCAAACAATCAATAGGGATCAGCGGTGTGTGTAGGCCACAGTGGGAACAAAGCTGCAAGTGTCTTACAGCTGCCTGGGAAACAGGCATGCTGCCAGCCACTGCTGAAACTGTTTAGCATCCAAAAGACCCACAGACGGAAGACAGTGGACTGAGGAAAGAGCCTGAATATGAGTAGCTACAAAAAACGATTAAATGTTGCTGAGTATGTACGTGTGTGTGCACGTGTCTTGAGTAGTGGAAGTAAGCCGTACCCGTTTTCCTCTGGCATGTCCTGATCCGCCTCAGCTGTAGAAGACTCCACCTCTCCATCTGCATCCACACTGCTCTCACTGCCTTGAGCGGACAGACCACAAGGACTCTCCGGAGTCAGAGACTCACCACTGAAACCACATACCCACACACACACACATGCATCAGCAAGTATAGACACACTGTATGCAAGTATACACCAACAAATACAGAGACACACACATTCACATAAGGGGTTAAAGCCATTCATGTAGCTGTGAGAAAACAATCTAATGTTCAAAAACATAAATGCTGACACAGTGACACAGCTAAGACAGAGCAGTCTCCAATTTGCAGTGAAAAAAGACACGATATAAAGGACAGTATATAAAAGACAATATACAGGGGGTCCTCAAGTTACACCACAGACTCATTCCTTCGACAGTGATGGAACATGAATTTTGGTGTAAATCGAAACACATCCTAGCCTAAGTCACTTCCTATCCTAACGCAGTTGTAAAATCATAAAAACACAACTAAGACACAGACAAAGGAAAATGATAACTCCCGCGCTCATACGCCACCTTTCTCTGTATTCTTCGGCTGCTTGCAATCAAACTAGGTCACTCGCGTAGTCCGTGAGTACCAGGCTAATTAAGTGGGAGTGAGCGTTGTAAAATGTCATTTGTCGAGACTGTTGTAACTCGAGGACCCCCTGCATATGACAATATAATGCTAATGCCTTTACTTGAGCCTTTTTTCAAGCAGGTGTATGTAGAGCTCTTTTTCCTGCAGCCTTTTCTTTAAGGAGCTGATCTCTCTCTGTTTCTCTAGAAGCTCTTTTTGCAGTCGATAGTTACTCTCCTCCAAAGTCTCACAGAATGCCTGGAAGAGAGTTAAAGAGAGAAAAAGAATGCAAGATTGTAAGAAAGTAAAGAAAAACACAAACAAAAAAATAGAGTGGGAAAGCGATTAGTAGTAGTGGGTCCAAAATAGCTTCTTTCTGTCAGCACCATCAGTCTAGAAGCTAAAGAGACGAGGACAGGCTGCTGAGGGCTATCCATGCTAATGAAAGAGCTGCCCAGCACTCAAATCTGCTGAAGCACTTTGGCAGACATGCTGACAACAGTGGGAAAATATTCACTAAAACTGTCAAGATTTCAGTGTGCCTCTGCATGCCTGTGTCCAAAGCTGGCTAGTCTACAGCGCTATATGGTCTCAAATCTTACCCGACTCTCCTCCAGACTGTCAAAAGGGCCTGGTGGATCATCCAGACAAAGGAACTCTCGTACAGCAACACTGCAAACATGCACACACACAAACAAACAAATTCAACTACTGATGGGGATGTACTGATCAACTTCAATATCCCAAATACAACAAAGAACCACAAAATGAGTTTGCATTAATAATAATGATCCCACGATTTCTTTGTGATGTTACTCTTATGGTGACAATTTGCTTTGACTGGACTGTAGCATTTTGTTCTGCTTTTCTTAAAAAAGACAATAAAAGGGAATCTTGTCCAGCACAACAAATTTAACTATGCAGAAACCCTATTTACAGAAGGAAACCTTAATAAGTTTTATGCATTTTCAACTGTTCTTGAAATCAATGAGGCAGTTATGTTTCTGTTAGCAATATTGCCATAACTAAATATCAATTTAATAGTTCAACAATATCAGTATCACGACAGACTATATCTCCCAGCACTTCACTGGGTATAGTGCAGAGTGTTTCAGCCAATGGCTGTAAAAACTTTAAGGCACAAATGCGACACATTCTCCTTCTTCTTGTGTATGAAACAAGTGCGTCAGCCCAAATGACGCAAATATGCAAAACATACGTGAAGAGGCGACAAAGAATGTTTTCTTATCTGAGGTAAAATGCTTTATCTGGAAAGAAGGGGTGGTAGTTGCCTAGTGGGTAAAACACTCGCCTGTGAACCTGACGACCAAAGTCACAGGTTCAAACTCCCCCTCTTTCTACCGCTGCACCACCTGAACAAGACACTTAACCCTCAGTTGCACTAGGGGGACTGTCCCTGTAACTAATGATTGTAAGTCGGTCTGCATGAGGCTGTCTGCCAAATGCCACTATATTAATGCTTAAAGTAGATAAACTATTAAGATCTATCCATCAACTATTCCATCACCAACCCATTTTTCATTCTGTGTTGATCCGTGTTGCTGGTTAACCACTGTTGTTTAACTGTGCCTTTTAAACCGTGCGTCACATAAACACAGTTAATGGGCAGAACTATACGGTTTGTGAGATAAACTGTAGTCTTAGTAAACTGGATGTTAAATTCAGTTGAGTTGTGAGCACATACTGTGGTCTCATCAAGGCCCACTGAATCTGTACTGACCCCTACACCTAGTCCACAGTAACTGAACAGGGAAGTGTGCATAGAAGTGACTTTTAAATAACCTGGCTCATTTGCAAATGAAACAGGATATCGGTCTTCTCTTTATGCTACATATAGAGTTCCTGCTCATGAAGCTTAGGATGATACACCGCAAAGGCCTGGAAAGCCGCCAATCGTATCTTTATAAAGCAAATCCATTTAACACCCTCTGATGGGTTATCGAGTATGAGTGAGGAAAGCTGCCAGAGACCGGAGCACATGAGCTGAATGCCAGACGGGGCTTGAACAATGCATTCAGAGCAGTACTCTAACTAACCTCCGGACAATGAGAGAGCCATGTGCATGTGTGTATGTGACCTACTTAGCTGGTTCTTGATGAATGCTGTGTCTCTTGGTACTGAACTGGGGGATACTAATACATTCAATATCACCATATTGTTCAAATATATCTCAGTATCCTGACCTCTCTGAAGCCTCTTTTAAATGACACATACTGCAATAAAACAAGTTTTTGTTCTGGCACAACACACCTTAAACTAAAAATCAGTGTTGCTGTTGTGTCACCAACAATAGTACAGATGATACAAGCACGTGTGATGACTTCAGAGTATACCTAACAAAACAAATCCAGAAGTTTATTTTTCGAAAAGGGGAGCATATTTGGGTAGATCAGGGTCAGATAAGAGCTCAGGGGAGCAAGGACCATCTGCTCACCAGTTGGCAATGTCTTTGTGAGCCACTAAATTCTGTAGGAAGGCCTGCAGGCCTAACTGTCTGTCCTCCAGGAAGTCTGCCTCATAGTTATCTTTAAACCAGCGCTTAGGTGGGAGAGCGAGCCGGAACCCAGGAAACATGTCCTTTAACTAAGGAAAAAAGATGCACATATATTCACAAATTAGTTTGGCATACGTAATGCAAATTGATCTCTCTTAATGATTTCTCTTACTGTACAAATCATCTATGTTATGCACAATGCTCACCTGAGACCTGATAGTGGGTGCACAATATGGTTTGAATGTCAAAAACAATACTTCAGACAGTGAACAGGTGGTTATGTAATAATTTGTAGCAGGGGGAGCTTAATGAGGCATGCACTTACAAATGCAGTTATTAAGGTAAATGTTCAAGCTACCACTTAATATCTCTGATCATACAAATGTTGAAATAATGTGAATAACCTGTACAATATATTGCGCAACCTTGAACTGGCCTGAAGCTGATACACTACAAAACAAGCTGGTGGAAAAACCAGCTGGACTAGATGTGTTGAGGCAGCAGTTGACCCTATTTTCAACATGTTTATTTAAGCTCCCTATGTTATGGAAGCGAAGCACCAGGGGCTCAAGCTCTTAGGATGAATAGATCTATTACATGTTTAGAAATGTATCAAATTTATCATGAGAAATATTGTCATCCTAGTCAAGTTCTAGTGCTGTTCTGCAATCTGAAAACAAAATGTTTTGCCCCTGATATCCTTTGAAACAAGAGATTTTTCAGTATGTCAACCCCTAGGAAGAGGACTAGAGAGCTGGAGATGGAAGTGAACAGCAGGTTTTAACAGTGCACTGATGGTGTGTGCAGAGACTGGGTCACTTGGCTGGCTCTAGCACCTATTTTGCAGAGGAACAGTAAGGCTTTGTGTGGGCAGAACTCGGGTTTTAGCCTAATCATTTGCACACTCTACTCAGACTCCAGGTCAGTTTCCAAAACCAGAGGATGCTTCACGCTGCCAAGGCTGTACAAAACAGCCCCGTCTGCACTTTGCGTAGACTGAGCCCTAGCATAGACTGAAACAGCTTAGTTCAAAGTACATTTTGTTTTGGGTTCATTGTTGAATGTTACCGAGTCTGTAATACAGAAAAAAATTTCCCCTTTTTACGTGATAACTGTACTGACTGAAGTGAGAAACTATTAGATTTGGTGATTATATTTTGTATCCAATAAACTTGGACGATTGCCCGCCTGTCTGTATCTTCTCTAAGTGACAGTGAGGTTTGTAAAAACCTCAGCAATACTGTGGTGCCTGATATGGTTGTACCAGCACAACAGTCACTACCCTTTATGCCCAGTGTTCAAGGTTGGTGGACATTAAATTGACATATCGATCTAAAACTAAGATTTGAAGCCCAAAATGAGAAAGGAAAAAAATGTTTTAATGCAAGTTTAGAGTCTGTGAAACTCAGTCTTAGTTCACTGCATGTGCTGAGGTCAGCATGTGAAATTTTCTAATAAGCTGATTCAAACCTTTGCCGATCTAGGTCAACCCGGATCAACATGTGGATCACTAGTACCCCAACAGGAACTTCAATATCTCGCTTTCTTTTAGTTTGAAGTCAATGGCAAAACATGAGTGTGACACGCTGCAGCAAGTTTTGAGCAGAGGTAAAATACTGAGCCTGCCTGGGACAGTTTGGTCGCTCCCTTACTCAAACACACACACAGGAATATAAGCCCAGTCGAATTCAGAAGTGTGTGTGTATATATATATGTATATATATATTGAAATAAAATTGAAAAATTGAATATATA
>JBBPDC010000007.1:5657202-5667302 GCA_037974485.1 Hemigrammopetersius urotaenia | reverse complement strand
TGTGTGTGTGTGTGTGTGTGTGTGTGTGTGTGTGTGTGTGTGTGTGTGTGTGTGTGTGTGTGTGTGTGTGTGCGGTCCCTAGGTCATGAATGTAGAGCCAGGAAGAGGCTCCAGATACCCATGCCCAGTAAGGATAAAGTGGTTACAGAAAATGAATGAATGAGAAACAGGAGACTAAATGGGAAACCCACTGAACATGGAGACTAACAAAACTGACAGGAAAAAGACAGTAAATGTTCAATTGGGGGAAAAAAAAAAGCATTTTTCAACTTTACATAGAATAAGACACGTGTAGCCTCAGTGGTCATCTTGGCCACTACTGCACTAGTGCCACTAGATGGCCATGTTAGAAAGCATTTAGGACATTTCGGCATCACACACTCTTCCTCTATTTGCCTCTCTGCCCCCTCCTCTATCCTGCCCTGCTGAAATTGTTTGTGTGCATTGTTGTGTGCCTGTTGAACACTGCCTCAAGAGGCATGCGGAAAAGCCGCAGTCTCTGTATCACAGCCTCAACACAGCACTCATGCCTAACAGAATAAACCAAACAGAATAAGTCAATGAAAGGCAAAAGTCTGTTGTTTCTTTTCCCAGTGCAAGCTTTCATCTGGAACGCAAAAGATTCAGAAGCCTGAGAGAGAAGCAGCAGCACTCTCAGTGGAAAAATTTCACAGTTTCAGAGCTTTCTTTGCTTGTGCTGTAAATCTTGCCAGAATATAATACCATGTGAACAGAGAGTTCTATAAATCCTTTCAAAAATCAAAACAATGGTAGATTACAAAATCCAAACAGAATTTATATTAAGGAAGGTTAAAAGAGGATTAATTATGTATTTGCCAAATGAAGTTCCCACTTTACATTTCGGATCAAGCGCACGAGCTCTGAATGAAAATGCATGAAAGTACATGCCCTTGCCTGGACCTGCCCTCATAAACAAATAAATGACTTATTGGATGGTTCGTTGATTGATAGGTGGATTAATTGATTGAATAAACTTAAAAATGCAAACAAAAAATACCCGCCTCCTCCCCAAAAGAATGTTGATGACATTCAGCTCTATATGTAAGCACACTGGTAGTGTTTGCCTCGCAATCAGGAAGTTGTGGGTTCAATTCCTAAGGCTGCTAACCCTTGAACAAGGTACCGCGCTCACGCACAGTTCCCCGGGCGCCGTGTTCCTGGCTGCCCACTGCTTCACTTAGTGAATGGGTTAAATACAGAGGAAGAATTTCATGCTGTTCACACTGTGTGGTATAGTATGTTCATGTATGACAGAATGGTCACCTTCACTCATAAGGTTCATAGCCATAAAAAAAAAACACACAGATGAAGTTTCTTTGCCATCCAAGAAAACCAATTAAACACCAAAATGTTGTTTCTAGTACTTTTTTTTGTAACGAGGGTCAGTATCTATTATTTATCAAGACATAAAGTCTATATGTGTGTACTTATGGAAGGCTATCTTCAGCTTAAGCCAGAGATTTTCAATAATGTTGACATTGGGGACTGAAATGGCCATTAGAGGGCCAATTGTCTTTTACTGAGCCATTTCTTTATTGATTCTGAGGTGCATTTTGGATGACTATCAGAAAACATTTCAACTCACTCCTGGCAGTAATACCCTGAATGTTGGCCAAAATACACTTCTGAGAATTTACAAAACCCCAGGACCACTGGCAACCACTTGCTCTTTTTGATACACAGTATTAATTTTATAGCTAACTGTATTTAATAATTATAACAATTCTATATTTAATAAATATAATAAAGTGTTAGTCTCATCTGATTACAACACCCAGCCAGCTTTCCAGCCAATCACAAGCCAATTACATTTCACATCCTCTGCGGCTGCGGGAGTTTTAGTACCTCTTCCGTATAGCTTGTTGCTGTGAAGTCTAATAGTAATTTCAGACCTTGTATTTCTTCAACTGTGAAAATTGGATTTTCTCCACATTGAGCTTGCTTCTACTTTGTTTCTCAATACTTATGTTCTGTTCTATCCACAGGACTTCATGATCACTGGGAGGGTGAAGGCCAAATAAGGTGAAGTACCACCGCTGCAGCATTACTGGACAATTGAACGTGCAAAAAGCCAATTCCATTACATCAACTATTAGACATCTGTACTAGCATGCATCGCACAGAATGATGGAGGAAAGGGAGGCCATCCTACCCTTCCAAAGAGAGTGGGGGCACAGAATTGTGCACTCTTAGATTCATGGCCATGGATGGTGGTGCCATCACAGTTGAGCAAACTGTCTCTCGCTTATAATTTTCTAAAAATCCAGTAAACAGTATTACAGTTGACATGGGATTTATGAAAGTATTTATGTAAGGATAAGAAAGACTACGCAACCAGAAAATGTAAATAGTTTAAATGACAAAACGGGGCCCAAATCAGCGGATATTTTCTTTTCTTTATGCATCCCAGCTTGGACTGTTTGGCTAGTAAACTCAGTTATTTCAACTCTTTTCTTTTGTGGTGTGTGTGGTGCTCTGTTTTTGCCTGTGAGCTGTTTGATTTCTTCTGCTATTTTAAACTTAATGCATATTAACATTTCTTAACCTGTCAGTTTTATAGTGTTTGTACTTGTCAACTGTATAGTATCTTGAAGGAATCTCAGGGATACCAATAAAGTCAGTTAAAGTCAGACTCAAGTATCTTCATTAAGAAGAGCATCTGTCGTTGTCATTGTGGTTTAATATGAAATGTATAATCATATCTGCTTTACATTCAAAAGCTAGCTTTATATACAAATGAAGCTTCTCTAGTATAAAAGAAAAAGACATCAGTGAACATGTATCTATGTGACTGCGAATCTCTTCAATGAATAATTCAAGTGCTGAAATGGTGGCTGTGAAGGATTTCTTCCCTTCACTTTTCATGGTAAAGTTAGATGTACCTGAGGCTGGCAGTGGAACCCAGTGGCAGGTATGGAAATCTTTGCAGGTATGCTTGTTTTATTGCTGTCACCTAGTCATAAGTCAATGAGAGCTGGGGGAATGAGTGACAGAGCTAAGCGAGGCAACAGCAGAACAATGTACCCAGAACAAAGAGTACCTCTCAGTCTTCTGTGGCCCACTCTGCCTCTTCGAATGGCTTTATGGGTATAGTAAATCATAGCTGGCTCCATCATAAAAGCATATTCCCCGATTGATTCTGTGATTCTGCTGCTTGGTCTGGGTTAATGGCAACTTCGGCCTGGTCCTCCATCCATGCTTTATCATTATGGTTAGAAGGTCAACCTCATTCGTCGGTGTAGTGGGTATTTTTCTCACGGTGACCTTCTGTGGACATTGGGAGTGCGCATTATTGGGATGCTCTTATTTTTAAATGTGGACCATTAGTCATGATTACCCTTAAATGCAGACGGAACGCTCCATGCTTTCTTGAAAAGCTGCTACAACAGCCGAGTTTGTTTTTCTTAAGGAGAAATGTTTGTGCAGAGTAAAAGAAAGCCATTTCTTTCTTTAATCACCCCAATCTTCCATTTCTCCCATGCTGCGCTGAGCTTCCTTTAAAAAGGCAGATTGTGTTCACACATCGTGTCCCTGGCAAAGGCATTAAAAGAAGATTTTAATTTCTTAGATAAGCAACATCTCCACTTTTGGAGAAGAACAAAAGTCCTTCTTTTCACTGGAGGACAGCCAAGGAGCCTGCAAGAGTGTCTCTGTGCAGTCCTAAAAGAGAAATGAAGCTAGATAAAACACTGCCCAGCTGTCCAGGCATAACAAAAACTGATTTGTTGGCACTTAGGGGAGCTACATGTAAGATTAAACCCATAATTGGACTTTCCTTCCAGACTCTGCCACGCTTGCTGATAATATACCTTGTACTTCATCCGGGTGCAAGTGGGAACCTGAGTGATCGTCTTTTTGCTTGCTTTCTGGGACTGCAGTATTTTCAACAACACAGAGTGCAGCAAAACAATACAGCAATATGTACTGCAGACCATGGTAAAGTGACACAATTGTTTTTAATGTGATGATCACATTTTCATGTGTAGCCACAATTTATTAAGGCATGGCAGTGGAGTCCTATCATGTGGTCAAGACTTTGTGAGTTGTGTTAGTAAAGTTAGTAGTAAGGTGCTAGAACATGATATTTCAGGTATTCTCAAATCATGGCCAGGCATTAAGATTCCACTCCTATACTGCATTATTTTATTAACTTAGAACTTAGAACTCAGAGCATATTAGTAAAATCTGTTTTCAGCAAAGTGGCCGCTCTCCAGACCCGCCTCCAGACCCACTCAACTATCCTGAAAGTTCTCCCGGGTTCAAAGATCTTTTTTCTGTTTGTTCCTAGACCTTAAAGGAATTTGGTTCTTTTGTTCTTAATTGGAATTTGAGTGTCACTCTATTTTTAGAACCTCAGTAGCAGTTATTATTAATGCGTGTTTTCTAAATTACAATAATGCTATTTGATGACAATTTACCCACGGGGTTAAATTGTGTCACCACAGAGGCGCCATGCTATTCTTATTTGTTCCACACTCCAGTTTCAGTTTGATATTTCTACACTATGTGAAGTGTACAGGAAAACCAACCTATTCTGTGCATATTTTTAGGAGACTGTGTGTAATTGGACACATTATATACAATTTCAGTGTTTTTTTTCAGGATTGCAAATGTAAACACACCAGAATTAAAGCAGCAACAGAATGCAACACATCCACTCAACACCAGCAGCGACACTTGTGCTGCTACTCATGACTGCTCTCCAGACAAGCTGGGACCTATTCCAGTTCTGACAGGGAATAGAAGTAGCAGGGTGCAATCAATCATCAGGGTTAATCAGTCCAAATTACAACAAATTGTACATCAACCTCAGACTGTTTAAAATCCTTTCTATGTGTTGTGTTAGTTTTTAATGTTTGGTCACTGGCCAACAAATCACTTTTAGTTAATGATCTTATTTCTGCACAACAGTTTGATTTTGTTTTTAACTGAAACGTGTCTGCTCGAATCAGCTCACCAAACCTTGACGTTTTTAAGTGTTTCAGCTTTATTGAAAGACACTTTCCAATGTGTGCACTTGGTGAGTTTAATTCCTTTGAGTATCTCTGTACTGTGATGAAATTAAAAGCTTTCCAGGGAGTTTTATTTGTTATGTACAGGCCCCCAAAATACTGTCCAAACTTTATTGATCAATTCTCTAAAATGCTGCCAATCATTTCTACAGATTTTAACTGTCTTATTATGACTAGTGATTAAAGGCTACAGCATTTAAGTCATTTCTGGGGCCATTCACTAGATTTGCTCATCAGTGTTCCTCATGTAAATGTTAGGGATTTAGTTCTGTCTGATCATGTCTGTGTTTTCTTTGGTGGGTTTGTTGTTCCAATCATCCATATTAGACCTAAAAATGTCAAAAAACGGTGCTGTATTTGTGAAAGCCTTAATCTGGTACAACATCAGAGACTGTGGATGTCCGTCTTGATTAGACCAGGTCCAAAGTTCTCAGAGTCTTTGATGCTGCTGCACCTGTGAAGACTAAAAGGATTTCTGGTAAACAGAAAGCACCAAGCAGAAACAACACAGTGGGCACAAATCAGAAGAGATATTGCAGAAAGGCTGAACGTAAATGGAGAAAACTAAGCTTCAGATGGACTATGACATTTTCAAAAAACAGTCCAGAGAATTGAGTTCAAAGTATTGTTCAATGTTTCTAAGTCACTCAATGGTTTTGGCCCTAAATACATTTCTGAAGAGTTTGATGAATATCAGTCTGGAGGGTCTCTTAGATTGACAGGAGCTGATCAGCTAGTGTGCCCAGAGCTGAAACTAAATAAAGTGAAATGGGATTTAGTCATTATGCTGCCCACTGCTGAAACCAGCTCCCCATGGAGATCAGACCTGCTCCAACTGTTGTTTATTTTAAAAAAGAAGTTAAAAACAGCTTTGTTTTCCACAGCCAGCAATTAACCAGTAAAATCATATATTTGTATTCTTTTGTAATGATTTCTTTATTTTTATTATTCCAATAATAAATAATAATATTCATACTTAATTCTAGATTGATTTCGTTGCTAGCTTTTATTTGTTATGCTTTATATGCTCAGTGTATCTCTGTAAAGCATACTGAAGGACATTTATTGTATGATAATGTGCTATATTAATACATATGCCTTACAATGATGTTTTATGTTTCAATCTTTTTGCCTGATCATACTGCCAAGTTACTTTGTGCTGATATACACCTATACTTTTGGCCATTTACCCATTCAAAACACACCAGACTGAACTAGGCACATAAGTACCATGTTTATTAGGGCTGTCCAGCAGCAATCTGTGCTGGACTTCCACCCTATATAGTGAAAGTGGCCGTCCTGAACACACAGTGTGAACAGCAGAAAACTCTTTCTCTGTATTTAACCCATTCACCAAGTGAAGCAGACAGGAACACAGCGACCAGGGAGCAGTGTGTGAAGAGCTACTTGGCAGTCTTGGGATTTGACCCCACAACTTCTTGATCGCAGGGTGAGCATGCTAACTAGTAGGCTACCAACTGCCCTGGGCAGGAGCGGAGTACACCTTTGCTATGGTACATAATGGCATTGACAAGCATATGCAGCTGAATTATAAAGAATATGTGAAAATCATTAAATAATATTTAAATGGAAAATAAATGTGTTCTATGTAGATCTCAGGCCCATTGTGTTCCATGAGAACCTATGCAAACTATTTTGTTGGAATCATGATGTGCCAAACAAATTGTTGGAAATAATCACGATGTGCCAAATGCACGGACAGAGACTAACATGAGACATATGAGGCAAAACATCAGAGTATGTCTACAATGTTCGGTATTGCCCCTCGAAGGTGGGCTCTGTCCAGAGCAGAAAACATGCCTGCGATTTGTTAATATCAGAATGAAAAACTGTCAAATGAGGAAAGTACAAGTAGAATCTGGAAAGAAGAATGCAGGCCATTCCTGTATCGATCTGTACGGCTTATCTCACAAGCCAGATGGCCTATGACATCTACAGCTCCCTACAGGGCAATGCTGGCAGTTTTTCACCAGCAGGTGGCAAAGACGAGCTACACGCTAGTGAGGGTATTTGTATTTATACTTTTACATGTGTAAAGGTTTGTGTGTTTCTTTCAAGTGTGTGTATGTGTTGTGCATGCGTGTCTGCACATATGTGTTTCTTTATTGCTGGAAGGACTGGAGTTAACATGGCAGGAGTATGTGCTTGGCCTTGAGGGCATATTCTTGCTTTGAAACATTCTGTGGGAGATGTTTGACATGTCAGACTGTGATGAAGCTTATAAAGTCATGGAAATGATGGAGCGGGACAGGTTTTATTCCTCTGTATTTCTTTCTTGGCTTGGCTGTGTCCAGAAGGCTCCTGTTACTATGGCTTCGGCTGCATTGTGTGCGCAGTGTAATACCATCATAATTATACTCGCAATGTGATTACTGTGGCAAGGGAGGGAAGAACAGATTAGATGAAATCTCTCTCTCCCCTTCCTTCCAGTTAGGTCTGTGATGATTGCTTGTATCATTTTTTTGGGAGTATCTGAATGCATGTGTGTGTCACTGTAGTGGAAACCACCTATTCTGCCTGATGGTAATTTCTTTGTTCTCTAACCATTCATTAACATTCCAGTTTTGCTGTAATTTTTCGTTGATTATCGAGAGCTCAAAAATCTCAACCATCTGTTTTTCCGAGGACCTGGAGTTTTCTAGTGAATGCAGCCGTGTGCACTGACCCTAAGTAAACTGTGTTAGCAGCGAGCACTTCTTCTGATCTCTCAGTCTCCTCTTGCTCTCACACATCTTGCTCTCATGTAGCCTCTGTGATGAGGTACTGCTGACAAAAAAAATCTTCTATCATGTTGTTCGGGGAGTTTATGAGGAGCACAAAGGTTTTGAATGTCAAGAGCAAGATCAAGAGATCAAGAAGATCTTTATTGTCATCCCAACCATACAGAAGTATGGATGGAATTTATCCATGGAATGAAATAGTATTCCTCCAGGACCTCAATTTGATTTAAGCCCTACTGAAGCTGCATTAGTTTCACCTCAAGCGGTATTATTTAGAGAGTTACCATCGAGGATATCCGTGATTTTATCCAGGATGAATCTGCAATGTCCTTAGTTTTAAAGTCTGACAATAATAATTGCAGAGTGCATGGCTTTGTGATATTGGAGAACCTGGAGATTCTTCACTAATTCTGTCCCAGTTCATCTATTTAATAACATTACCTGCTCATAGACAAGGCACACTCATTCAATATTATTGTTACTAAATATGGTCCTTGTTATGCATCTCTAACAAGAACATCCAGGCTGTAGGAAATTGGGAAAATGACACAGATCCTTTAACCTGTAGCAATTGACCAGTCAAATCCTGACAAATTGTACTACAGAACATCCTCTGGACCAAGAGGACAAAGGTTCAAATCCTACCTTCAGCACACCACCACTGGGTCCCTGAGCAAGACCCTTAACCCTAAGTTGCTGTGCCCTCTAGTTAGGGAGTGGAAGTCGCTTTGGATAAAAGCCTCTGATAAATGTAAATGTAATATTTACATAAGTAGTGATATTTCACATGGTAAGACACTTGCACATAATAATGATAATAAAGCATTGTACATAATGAAATGATTTAGCACACATCAAGAAAACATTGGCCATTTAATCAGAAACACCTACAATTTATCCAACTTTTGGTTAACAGTTTATCTACCCTGTCCATCAATGGAAGGAAACCACCATATGACCAATGATGACTCGATATAAATGTTGAGGGGCGCAATGTGTGAACATCAGGCACAGCATTGTTGGGGTTTTTACACACCATGCACTCCTGTTGACGACTTTATTAGGCTGATTGTGGAAGCAACTGCTCTTCTTAAATTCAGCAGACTCCTAAATAGACTTCAAGACACTAAAGCTTAAAAAAGGCCTGTGTCACTCTTTGTTATGGTTTAATTAGAAATAATTAGCCTGTGAATGCAGCTATGTGTTCAGCCATTCTTAACCTTGGTAAGAGAGAGCAAGTTAGTGTCCCCTTGTGGTTTCAGTGGCAAGACGCCGAGCACTGAATCAGAAGATTGCCGATTTGAATCCAAAAGTTGTTTTACAAAAAACGTTTTTGCCCACAAAACTGGTATTTGGGTGTCTTCAAACTGTTTTTTTGTAGAAACCGTGCAATCATACTTTGCGTGCCATGTCGTCAAACGTGCCATGTCATCCTCTAACCCATGCCGGTCATCTTCCAGTCCTTCATCACTAGATAGTTTCTAGACTACAGGAGCACTGCTTTGTGGCCAGGCAGGATATTCCCAACCCAGAAGGAGTCAAAACTCCCAGCCGCTCAGTAGAGCGCAGGTACAAAGTAGTGATTCAGAGGATAGGGAATCTAAACAACAGAGTGTTCAGTACACAACAGACCCGGCTCAAGGTGTGTGTGTGCTTGTGGGCTTGAATTGGGAGTGATTATAACGACAAGCACTAGAGGCCTTCCTTAGACCTCGCTTCAGGTGCTCTCTTCATGCTCGGCTTGTCTTCACTCAGTACCCAAGAGTTTAACACCACTCTCACTTCCCCCTGCCCCCTCTGCAGAACCTATTTTTAGGCTGCTGCTATATCTGAGAGATGAGAGTCTCTTTTTGTCTATGTGTGTGTTTGAACATGTTCTTATCAGTACAAGCAGAGCTGCTGGGTCTAATAGTTTAACAAATCTATTATATATTAAACCTGCATAAAAATCATTAACTATTTATGTGCGTGGTACATAAATGTGTTCATTTCAGTTTAAACACATCGTAGTGCTTAGAAAACAAGACCATAAATGTTCAAAAATTCATTCTACGGAGTCTTTTTTTTTCTTTTCTGGTTTCTGAGCTCTTTATCTTGATCTCAAAGAAATCTGCTACCCTACGAGGCCGTATGGGCTGCAGTGTGACGGGGCAGATTAATGAACCTCCCTGAACTAATGGCCACTCTTTCTCCCCTCCAAGCAAAACAGGGAATCTCTTCTGGACTTTTCCCCACATTCTCTCTGCATCTCTCTCTCTCTATCTTTCTCTCTCTCTGCCTCTCTCTCTCTCTCTCTCTCTCTCTCTCTCTCTCTCTCTCTCTCTCT
>JBBPDC010000007.1:5645692-5657159 GCA_037974485.1 Hemigrammopetersius urotaenia | reverse complement strand
CTCTCTATTTCTCACATACACACGCACACACCCACACCCACACTCACACACTCACATTCACTCCTTTCTCAGTCATCCTTGCCTTTTCACTCAGCTGATGAGAACGAGGAGTTTGTGTGTGGAGTGTGTGATTCACATCATCACACCTTTCCTCTAGAGGATCGGAGCGTGATCTCCTCATCAGACGCTGCATGGCACACTTAGCCCTGAAATTTGACTTCAAAACCCAAAAAACATCACACACAACAACAAAGACCTCCATTCATATCCCCCCATCTGTCTGCAAATCAACAAAGCAAACCTGCGCATGAAGGTGTGCACTTCCTTGCTTTAAAATTTCAAATATCTAATTAGTATTCCCCCCTGATGCTTATCCCACATCTCTTACCACAACCCCCCAACACCTCGCTTTACACACTTCACTTCAACAGTTCTTTGTTGGCTGTATTGACATGAATATTACAAATTACATTGTTGACAAAGCAATAGGCAATACACCTAAGTAGCGGAGGGAAAAATAAAAATAAACAAACAAAAAATGATGGGAAATGAAATAACCGATGAACAGTAATCAATAATGTTATCTCTTTCTGTTTCTCTCTCTCATGTGCACACACAGACACACTCCCTGTCTATCTTCATAACCATACTCATATCACTCGTGTGTATTTACTCTAACATTTCATTTCCACTTATACTCTGCATGCAATTCACTTCCTCTTCAACAATCAGCCCTAGATCAAGTAATGCCTACAAACATTCATAAATGAATCTCTCTCTCTCTCTCTCTCTCTCTCTCTCTCTTTAACAACGCCTCTACCAATCCACAGACACACACATTTATTCTTATCTCTGCGCTTCATGATAATATTATTTTCTGCTTTTGCAACACAGGGGTAATGTCTGAGTAACCAGTTGCCCCCTGTGGACCAAAAGGCACCAATTAAGTTTCTGTAAACTTACAAGTAATATCCATTTGCAGTGTCATCTGTGTGGACAGGAGTGCATCATTCCTGGCCATGCTATATAAAAATTCTCTCTGCTACTCCTCCCCTGACACCCAGTTTATTCTACAAAAATAATTAACAGCAGCATTGTAATGCTGTGCAGGTGTTGTGGGGTGCACCGGAGGCATGATCATGCAGGCTGCTTATTCATATTTAAGCCAGTGCTTCTGTCCTGTTGTGCATTTTTATGGCCTGTGTTCAGCACAGGGTCAGAATGAGAAATAGAGAGCGTTTGATAATTAAAAGCACATTAACATGGGATGCCACCAGAACAAGCATAGCCAGCACGTTTCTGAAGAAGTCTGGTTTTGTGTCAGATTTACCACTGTTTGCGCGAGTGTCTGATGCTCCCATCTGTGTGTAGACACTGTGTGGGTTTCCCCTACAAGAGTAAGATTCTTTAATGTTGTTTTCTCACATCGGCATGCTTCCTGCTCCACTTTGCTCAGCAGACGGGCTTTAAAATGGGCCTGATTTTCACTGACAAAATTTGAATCACAGCAGAGAAGGGAATAATCAATGCTGGGAACTAATTCTGCATTGCTTTCGACGCTTTTGGGATTAGGCCGTATGCTACATAATCAGCAAACAATGAGGATGACACTCAGCATTTGATTTGATTTGACTTGATTACATACACTGTTCAGATGAAAAGGCACAAGTCATCACACTCCTGAAGTCTGAAGATCAGACTGCGTTATTTATAGTGCAGCAGCAGCCGATAACACTGAGGTTTGACCTAAGCTACCGATATGGAGCATTTACTTCAGCATTATGGGCCTGCTAAACTTGTCCGCTCAGAGTATGTGTGTTTTTCTTCCATCTGACATTAGGACAGTAAATCCAGGCCACTGCTGGTGGTTTGTGCTAAGCCATAGCTCTCCCCATTCTCCCCTAGTCATTATCAGATAAACCCCAGACTCACATGCGAGTACACAATGGCCTGCTGTCCCAGCTTTGGTGATGTACAGACCTGTCAGCATACCACAACGCTATGGCAAGATGAAAACAACTGAAGAACGAACAGCAGTAGCTCCCAGAGGAGAAATAAACAAACGAAACCAGATTTCCCTCCTTAATCACTGGATTACATTGAACAGAACTCAGTTCGTATTATGTGTGTGGTACATGAAAGAACCCATTCCTTTGTCTCTCAGTAGCATTACAAATGAGCTTTAAAGACTATAAAAAGCAGCTATAGTAGGAATCAATCAGTTAGAGCGAAGCCCCTAAACGTAATGTGGGAAACAACATAGTCAACTGTAACTTGTCCTCCATTTGTGTACATACAGCAATAGATAAAATCTCCAGCACTGATCAATGAGTGTTCCATTAAATATATGAGTGCCTACCCATCCTGAAATTCTCTACATTAAGCCCAGCTATGCCACACTTCTCATCCAGTGTGCGTTAGCTTTTAACCAACATCAAACATCAACCTTCCAGTGCAGGCTTTTGAATTTACCTTGAAGGAGAACCTGAAAAAGAAATAACAAAGCAAATACGTCAGTGTGAATTGTGTGAGTGGGAGAACATTCTAGAATAGTGTGAAAACAGAATGCATATAAAACTGTGAATAGAGGATACCATTCCAGAACAGAATGTGTGGGGTGGGCATGTTCTTTAGTGTTATGTTCTATAAGACTAAAGTTAGGGGAGGACATTCTAGAACACAGTGGATGGGGTGGGCATTCTGTAACACTGCGAATGGGTAGAACATTATAGAACAGTGTGAAAAAGGTGGACATCCTGCAAATGGGGAGAAAATTCTAGTAGAGTGTGAATGGGCTGGACCTTCTAGAACAGTGTGAATATGATGGACATCTACAACACTGTGAAAGTCAATCTAGGGGTCAGCAACGTTTAACACTCAAAGAGGCATTTGGACCCGGTTTCCACAAAAAGAGAAAACACCGGGAGCCGCAAATCCTTTTTGACATCTAAAATGAAGATATATATAATATATATATATGTAATATTGTTTTTTACTGTTGTGTGTAAAAAATTAGGCTAGTGTGTTGCTTGAAATGAAACACATTGTATTTTAACGTTAAAAGAGCACAATGAACAAATTTCGAACTACAATAAAATAATTTACAAAAATAAAATACACTTACCACTAGAACAGCTGACAGCATCAACTGACGTGATTTCATCAGAATCAGAATCGTGTCTATTGACCTACTGGAGCAGCAAGCATGCTCTGTAAGAGGCATATGGGTGTGGTGTAAGCACATGCATAATTTTACATAATATTGTTTGATACTGTTGTGCTTGAGAGACACCATCGACCAGAATGAAATTCCTTGTGTGTGTTCGCTCACATACCTGGCGATTCTGATTTTGATTCTGATTCAGCGACTGGCGCTATACGATAGGCTCTGAGTCCAAAGACCACTGGACACTTACTGTTTCTGCAGCTTGCATGAATGTGTGCCGGCAGGCTGCAGAACTAAACACCTGAACGGAAGCGTCTTGTGTGAAACAACGCACTGTGTCAGTTGACGCACGCAGCCATTAGAGGTATAGTCAGTTAGCCGCCATTCCAGTGTTACATTATTATTTATTTTCCAAAGCATCCAAGAGCTGCATGTGGCTCCAGAGCTGCGGGTTACCGCCGCCTGTTCTAGAACAATATCGAGGGAAGGCACCATAGAATAGAGCAATGGGAAGAATATTCTACAGTTTTCTAATAACCACACGCAAATATGTCACACCAATCCAACTTTTACGTTTGTGTTTGTTGGAGAACACTAGGTAGGAGTGCTTTGGCTTAACAGTTGGACTACAGAAGCCTAGACGTGCTAAACTGAATAGAACAGACCAGCATGTAGCTGATCAGCAAATCAAAAGCACAACTCTGTCACTTCAAGTCACTACGAAACACAGTAGTGGTACATAGTACGTAGTAGTACGAAACACAATGTACTTAAAATGCGCTACCTTAATTTACCCCCCAAAACACACCAAACCCCTTAATTTAAATTCAGTGGCCGTTAATTTGTGAAACCGACCCCTTCATTTTACCTTAAAATTAGATTAAATTGAGCGTGAAACCCCTTAATCTTTTTAAAATGTAAGACGTTAATTCAGGAGTTTCCATTTTTACGGGGTCACAGAGGATGAGGGAGAGTAGGGAAAAACAACTTTTAGGGTTCCTGGACAGCTCAATTCTTCTGTTTTTAGATCAATGCATTGCCATTCTTCCCTAATCAGAGACTGAAAGTGTGTCATGGTTCTATATTCATCCATATTCATCAGGATATGCATAGCTCTGCCAAAGTTCTGACATGCTGTCAGAAGTTTTCCTCAGTGCTTTAGTCGGGGTAGTACAGCAGGGAGGAAGTAATTTCCTTCAGAGCCACACTGAATAAACCTTACACCCTGTTCTAGCCTCCACACACTCGCCCAGAAGTTCCTCTGCTGTCAACAGCACACCAATAAACATAGAGGCTACATAAATAGCTGAAAGGAAAAAAACAAATCTCATTGACAGGGAGCAAAAGTAAACAAAGACAAAGAGTGTCAAATCAAATGAAAGAAGAGTTGAATGTAGTCTCAAACTGCTGAGCTCTCCTTTATGCGGTGAGTGCATGAACGGCAACACCTCCTCTCTGCACCGTCTTAACACACAAACACCCACAGGCTCCGAGATCAGACCAGCACGCCTTTGAAATTTGTCAGCGATGTGCTTTCATTATTTTTCATATAAAACTGGTTGCTGATAAAAGCACTTTTTCTCAAACATTAACAAGGATTTCGGGGGTTTAAGTACCTTTCTAAGCTGAAGGGTGAAGCGATGAGCCTTGCATACCTTTTCAGAAATATATTGGTTGATCTTGGATAACATGACCTGAAAAATAACTCCGCGCTCTGAATGCTGAGAGTTGATACCTAATAATTGAAAGACAGATGGTAAACTGAGTAAATAATGAAAGAGAAAAGGCGAAATGAAGGAGGGGTGGAATCCCATGATGACTCATTATTTTCAGTGGCAGTGATTTTTCCTTTTTGTACTATTAAAGATGTAAAAGGGATCACATTTGCATGCATGTCTACAGGCTCCATGAGTTGGCACTTTAATAACGTGCAAAACCAGAAAATCCAGGAAATCATTCAGCTGTTCTTTCAGCAATGCTCCACAATTACTGGCAAATCATCCAACCTTTGTTGAATAAAAAAATAATATATCAGTCAATAATGCTGCCATCAGTGAACGAAAACCAAGAGTCACAGATTAACATTATTTAAACAATCTTGTGCTAACTGGTGACTAATACCTTTCATTCATTTTTAGCAACAGTTTCATGCATGATTACACTACTGGTCAAAAGTTTTAGAACACCCCAGTGTGTCAACCTTTTTTTTAAATTGAAATTCAAACAGCTCAGGTCCAATGAACAGCATGAAACTGCGAGAGGTTTAAAAATGGGTAAGGTTATCCATAAACAATTCTGTAGCTCCATGCAGTTCCTCTGGTTTGGGACGAGTTGGTCGGATTCATCCTACAGCAATATAGTGACCCAAAACTTAAGTCCAAGCTCTGCCAGAACTACCTTAGAAACAAGAACAAGAGGGTGAGCTGGAGACCATGGAGTGGCCTGAAGTCTCCAGACTTAAACCGCATCAAGCTGCTTTAGGATGAGACGACACTAAACCGCTTGAATTTCAATACAAAAAAAAAAAAAACCAGAAAAAGTTCTAAAACTTTTGACTGGTAGTGTGTATCATTTCTTCTATGTGCAGCTTTGTGCTCAGGTGAACTGAGAAATTGCTGAACATTTAATTAAACTTTGAATATTGTTATTAATCTTGTGGGGAGCAGATGATGGAGATAAACCACTTAGTGATTCTGATTTGCATTGTTCATGACCTCCAAAGACTCTCTGCCTGGAATGTACCACCACTATACAGAGAATGTCATTTAAATGATCAATTCCAATTCAGCACAGAACATGTCAATTTCACTCTATAATAATTCTACATTGACTTCATATATGCATCGTTTCATTTGTATGAATGAGCTCTGAATCCTTAGGTAGCACACGCTCTACACTAGTGGCACTCTCTTCTTAATTCCTCATCAAAACCTCAGTGATTGTCATGAAAACCGCATGATAATTTACAGTATATGAAGTGTTGCATGAATGTGGAGAGTGGGTTCAAATTACATGGCCCAAGGATAAATTTGCTAAGAATCATTTTGCGACAGATAAGTGTCTGCGTGCCAGCCTCAATCACATCTCCACACTCAGAAATGGCTCATTATTCATGGCAAGATTTTTCTATATTAATTATGGATTCATTACTAATTTTGTTAATAACTAAAATGCCTGCAGTTAATCTTCATAGCTCTTATTGAATATTTGCATGGGTATTATCCAATTCCAAATGTCTTTCTTGTTCTCGTCCTCTTCAGCTGTGGTAGATCTATGGATACTGAAAAATCCAATGAAAATCTGCACATTTATTATTCATAATTCATTCTTTTCAAGCATACAGCTGTGTTACTAGCTGCGTAATCTTACAAAAAGGATACTTTATACTTTTGACCTTGTCAGGAAATGGAGGGCTTTTGTTCAACTTAAGCGCATTCGTTTTTTAATATTAATATCAGAGTTCGCATTTTGCATTACAAATTATCATTGAACGTTTGCCAGAATTTGACAGAATGCTTGTAACTTTTGCTGTGTGTGCAACAGAGTCCGTGAAAGGCATCGATCTTAGATGCATGGATACTATTCTGACTGGCATTTTAATAATTCGACTATTTGCACTCCTTGAGCCTGGAGTGGCCGAACACAATTTTTCGTTACAAATTAGATACCAACTCATGCAATTGGAAAGCAACTTGTTTAACAGCCAGAGGGGCAATCAGTGCTGGCACTATTTAACTGAAATCAATTAAAGCATGGTGCACTGTTGCACAGGCAATAGTGGGGTCCAGATCAACATCTATGATTTATGATGTTCACTGCACTTTTGTACTCTTTACTGACATACTCTACCTTTATATGGATATGAATGTTTCTTTAATGTGCCATCCTTTTTATTTTTTGGTAATTAAAGTCAAACTAGATCAAATTAGACTTTGTATGCCTTGTTACAATCAGGTAGTAAGGATTCTTCATCATATTATATGACGTAAAGGATGCTGGGGCCAAAGTGAAAGAAATTAACCTTGCACCCTTTAGCAATGCCTATTCTTCACTGATGACTAGCTTCATCTGTTTGGAAAAGGGCCTAGTGATTTATCTGAAAGGTGAAAGGAACCTGTGGAAAACAGATTTTTGGGTCTAGGCAATTTAAAATGTTTTTTTTGTGTGAAAAAATAAGGATGGCATATAGCTAACATGCCATTTCCAGAGAGCCAGTTATGTACCATCAACAGCTGTGTAACTGTAGTCGGTGCCTCCAAGTCAAATCTAATGAATTCATTTGCGAAATATTCTGTAGCACTCAGGGGGTTTGTCCTATCATTTTATAACATTTTTTAACATTTACATCAGATGTAAATAAATACAGAATACATTATATGTGAGTATGTGTGTAGATGGGAGTTGGCAACAGACGAAATAGTTGTCGTAGGTAGATTTTGTGTTACTCACAGCTTTACATTTTCTATTAAATCTTTGCTGTTGAGGACTTTGGGGGTTAGGGTTAGGGTTCTGTCAGGGATCTGTAAATTGTATAGTATGACTAAATCTTACTCGTTTGTATTTATTAGTGACTGGACTCAATAATCAATGAATGCAGCAACATCCTAAACCCTGTCAGTCTGGGAAAACTTAGATTTCACTTGCCTTTTGCTATTTTTAAACAAAAAAATATTTTTGGCCAAACAAATTAAATATGAGCATTCTTCTGGCTACAATAAACTGTACACCCCTGAATCAATGTGTGTTTTTATTTCCCATGCATCTATTTTCTCACAAGCCTGGCCTCATGAACCATGGTGCTAAATTCTGTCAGCGACATGAGTGGGTGGCTCCAGCATGCCAGATGTTTTAATAAATGTAGAGAGGAAGAAAAAGGTAAGGATAAAAAATAAAGTAGAGGGAAATGCAGGAGCAAATCTTAACAATATGAGAACCTGAATGTCTGAATCCTGAAATCACCTATACAGGACATTATATCTGAACCTGAAGTGAGCAGTGGGGTTCCAACAGTTCTGGATAAATATTTCAAGCTCTAGATATGTTTCTTGGCTATATCACCACTGGCCAGTGGGCAGGAAAGATTAATATTTATAAAGGATATGATGTTTCACCTTTTACTCCCACCACCCAATCAAGTGAAAATGTTCGGCTATCTCAGATACTCTTTCTGATATAGAGGTTTACTCTGAAATGTGCCATGGTACCAGGCCCAGCACCAGGGGGTGATTTATTAGAGCAATGCCCCACCACTCAATCATCATGCTCCACTAAACCTATTATTTTTTTACACGCCTCTGCAGTGGCGCATGTCAAATCACCAAATGAAACCACATGTTGTCTGTTGTGGCAATACTTTTGAGCTCAGTGTGCTGCTATAGGGGAAGGCCCTGGTGAATTACTGTATAACTTTTTTGGACAAGTCTACCCTAGATTTGTTGCTCCACACATTCCATACTCTCTCAGAACATTAAACTGTACTTTTGGGGACAACACTGTAACTGGGGTGGTGCTCTCAAGAGTACATCTTTAGTTCCTTAAGGAACATAACTGTACCATATTCTGTTTTTTGCTACATAAATGTGCAACCCTCCCCCAACACACACACGACCTCTTTTTGGTTGTCAGATCCCTCTCTAATGATTCCTTTGTGGTGCCAGGCCTGTATGGAATGGAAAATATGTTGCAATTTCCAATTCATGTTGACTTTTCCATGTTAGATAGAAAAGTGTCTTGAAGGACAATGGAAAGTCAGTTCATCTCAGAGGAGTTATAGTTCTGTTTGAGCTTTACTGGAGTTAACAGCCTATCCCAGTGTGTTCAGCTGGTCACCCCTTTCCCCCAATCTGATTTACATATTGATAGATTCCCTACAACAAGAACTTCTTTGAACTTTGGAGATAGAGCTTAGGTCTTTTTGAAGGGACATGAATTAATTCAAAATCTCATTTCTTCTTCCACTACCACGCCAACCGTCTCTATGGCCTTTGCAGACTGTAGACTGAATCAGTAAGGAGTCAGCTTATGATGCAAATATTTAACAACAGGTTATTCATAAGGAAATGAATAAATTGAAGGAGAAGAAGAAAGAAAATGTCTACATAGGAAATGGACAAAAGAACCGCAGATGAAGAAAACTGGTCAGATATGTGATTAATTCCTTGCAACAGAGCAGTAGATTAAGTGCCTATGATTCGTCAGAGAATCAGATAGGCTTTGTTGTTCAGACTTGTTAACACAGAGAGGGCAGTCTACTGAGGGGAAGTTTGGTAGGTGATTGACAGGACTGGAGCACTGAGTTTCAACTTGATTTATACTGAAGTTTAACTCCAGTCAGACTGACTATTTTCAGTGAGATATTCCGGAGGTGAGATAGCTGCGCAACAGTACACACAATAGAATGCCAGCAGTAAAATCATGATTATTGCGGACACTTTTGCAATACCAATTGAACTGACTCAGAAATGATAAAGGGACCATACAAGATATGCTATAAAACTAAAGCTATGTTTTTCAAGGGGTCTACTGTCTTTGCAAGCTGCAAACATTTTTAATACGACACACATGTGCCCTGTCTTTTCTCCAGTTTAGGAGGACAGGATCTACAGCATGGCTTTCATTATTGTACCTTTGGTCACTTCAGTTTACTTTAATAGATGAACTGTCTAATGCCTCATTCTACTAGCATTGTTGATGATGCCATAGATGTGTGCAGTACTCACTCACAGGGCCATTCTCTTTCACTGTAAATGGGTAGGTTGAAGGGTCTGGATACTTTAGAAGGACTCTACTTTAGGAGATTGTCCAGCTTTAGGGAGTTTTTCCTGGCCTCTGTTGCCCTTGGCTTGGTCATTATGGGCTCGGACCTTGATTCTGTAAAGCTGCTTTGTGACAACATTGGTTGTAAGAAGTGCTATTTGACTAAAACTGAATTAAAAAAATTAAATGGAATAAGTTTTCATGGGTCACCTTTCAATGGGGAGTTTCTACCACTCTACGCTCCTGAATGAATCTCCGCTAGACGTTGATAGCATCTAGGAGACGAAAATATTATTTCTTGGGCTTGAACCTCATCATCCATCGTCTTAGCTTTTCCCAGAACTGTACTGTTTCCATCTTTTATCTTTAAGCCTGTCGCATCATTGAGAAAATAATTACTGCTCTGATGAAAGAGGTATTTTTGTGCATTCACATACAGTGGTTCCTCATAAGACCAGTGCCTGTTAGACAGGCCTGTTGTGTCCTAACGAGGATGTATAGAAAGGAATGTTGATGTACACAATCACAAATGCATCATTGACACAGATTCGTACACTGAACAAAAATATAATTTTTCATGAGCTGAACTCAAAGATCTGAAACATTTTCTACGTACACAAAAGACTCATTACTTGCAAATTTGTTCACAAATCTGTCTAAATCTGTGTTAGTGAGCACTTCTCCTGTGCCGAGATGATCCATCCCATCTCACAGGTGTGGCATATCAAGGTGCTGATTAGACAGCAGGAATATTGCACAGGTGTGCCTTAGACTGCCCACAATAAAAGGCCACTCTGAAATGCGCAGTTTGATCACACAGCACAATGGCACAGATGACTTTTGAGGGAGCGTGCAATAAGAATGCTGACTGCAGAAATGTCTGCCATGAAATGAATGTTCATAAGCCTTCTCCAAAGGCGTTTCAGAGAATTTGGCAGTTCATCCTACCGGCCTCACAACTGCAGACCACGTGTAACCACACCAGCCCAGGACCTCCACATCCAGCATGTTCACCTCCATGATCATCTGAGACTAGCCACCCGGACAGCTGCAACAATTGGTTTGCATAACCAAACAATTTCTGCACAAACTGTCAGAAACTGTCTCAGGGAAGCTCATCTGCATTCTCGTCGTCCTCATCGGGGTCTGGACCTGACTGCAGTTCGTCGTTGTAACCGACTTGAGTGGGCAAATGCTCACATTTGATGGCGTCTGGCACGCTGAAGAGGTGTTCTGTTCACGGATGAGTCCCGTTTTCACTGTTCAGGGCAGATGGCAGACAGCGTGTGTGACTTTGTGTGCGTGAGCGGTTTGCTGAAATCAACGTTGTGGATCGAGTGGTCCATGGTGGCAGTGGGGTTATGGTATGGGCAGGTGTATGTAATGGACAATGAACACAGGTGCATTTTATTGATGGCATTTTGAATGCATAGAGATACCATGATGAGATCCTGAGGCCCATTGTTGTTATTCTGCCTTCACTAGTGTGTGGAACTAGCTTTACAGATAGCTAACAGCTGCTCCAATAAATGCCATGAGACGTCT
>JBBPDC010000007.1:5623262-5644027 GCA_037974485.1 Hemigrammopetersius urotaenia | reverse complement strand
CAAGGGTCAATGTCTTCGGGGTGCGCCCTCTGCTGGGATAGATGGGAATTACAGCTAGGTAAAATGATTGAGGTGTCATTATAATAAAATTTTATTTAATAATATAATGTGGACGAGTTCGGCGGGCCTGATAAAAAAGCCCAACGGGCCGCATATGGCCCACGGGCCATAGTTTGCCCATGTCTGAGTTAGACTGTGGATTTAGACTAGTGGACCCCCCACACACACACACACATACACACACACAGAGGATTGACACGTTGGTAAAAGGGACTACAAAAAAAACAAAAAAGACACCAGGGAAGATATCACCAGCTACATCCATAGCCACATATTATCATACTAAAAAAAGAATAAACAGTATATCACTGTAAGACGTGCAGTAATTAGCATAGTTTGTAGGTTTAAATTCTTAAAGAGTATCCAGAACTATAGATATTGTTGTAAATGTTTTGGGTGTATAGTGGTATTTTCTTACACCAATAAAAATAAGCATCAACATCATCCCAATCCTGATATTAGTAAACAGCAAATACAACGTCTTCTCCGTCGTACCGTGTATTTTCCGAAAGACATTATGTACCGAACCGTGTTCCATGTACCGTGACGGTTCGGTATGAACACATGCACCATTACAGCCCTAGTGTACAGTGATGAGACAGTGATGAAAAAAATGAATGTCACTGCCACGCCTCTCATGACCATCTCCAGCTGCCCCGGTGACTGGAGTACTGAGCCTGGGCTGCCCTCACCATTATTTCACTGTTTGTTTTCTCCTGTTCAATCCCATTTGTATTGTTGTTGGGAGATTGTCTGCCTTGTGTTCTCTCCTAAGCCCTGAGTATTCCTACCTGTTATGCCTGGTTCATGCTACTCTCTCTTGGAGGATCTTCCGCGTAGCGAATGATCGCTACCCACCGGATCTCCGGCACTGGCTTCGCACAGACCTGACCTGACAGGAGGACAGTGTTCCTTCCGCCTATGGGATTCTGAAAAGCGCTTTGCCCATTTGAACTCTGCACTGAACCTTCCCAAGCACAAGCCAGAGCTTTGTGTTTGTCTTTTCCTATTTCCTTTTGTTCCTTTTCCCACCTTTGGATTAAAGCAACTCATTCTAACTCCCGCTCATGCATCCCTCTTTCCTGGCTTCACACAGCAAACATGACTCCAGAGCATTCTGGTTGTCTAAGTATTTCGGCTGGAGCCCCAACCACTGAAAACCATTTAATAAAAATTGGCTGATGATTGATGCTGCTCTCTGAATTTTCTCTACTCTGCCAGATTGTTGAATGATTTATGAGTTCTTGTTTTGCCAGTCACTCACTCCTGGACTAAATAAGAAAAAACAATTACAGATGAGACTACAGAACATCAGCAATAATTTAAATGCAAACAATACAGCTCACCTACATGTTAAAACTAAACTAAATTGACCAAGTCTGAACCTTGTTTGCATATAACAGACCATAGCCTTAATATGCCATGCAGGTTATGCTTAATTATACAGAGCAACTCCTTTTCTGTGTGTTCCACGAAGCACCCATTAAACAAGCCGACTGAGGAATACCCTGATTGTAATTAATTGATGAATGGCTTGGTGGGGTGTATGGAAATCAACACCATGCTTGTTTAGGCGCAGAGCTGTAGAAATAATTAATCAGCCAGGGAGTGCCGTAATCTCACTCCACATTACACTGACAACTTTAATATAGCATTTAATTACTGTGCTAAAACTGCAGCACTGTCCATCTTTTTGGGTCTGTGTATGTTGATGTGGAATAAATGCATGAAGAGCTCTCGAAAAGATGCAGTTCATGGGCCTGAATCTGAGGAATAGATTAATATAGACTTTTATTACTTTGCTGCAAGTCCCTAAGGGAAGGCATGTGGCAGTAGGGAGAACTCCTGGTATGATATTACTCACAAATGTTTATGCCTCCCCTACCATAATTCCTCCAGGCATGATGTGTCATTTGAAAAATGTATATAATATCTTCACATTATACCACTCAGTTCCTAAGCTGGAGCTTTTTTTGGTGTGTAATATGGCTCTTTGTGTCCCAGAAGCAATGCAAAGTTTTCCGGTCAGCTGCTTAAATCCTCTCAGACTGCCTGTTTTCGTTCCCCGTGTTTTGAGTGGTGGCTGTTCGAATGGAAAAGCTGTGCTAATCCAAAGGGGTGTGGGGTTGGACCCCTGGAGTGCAGCCAAAGACGAGAGCACAAGGACCATGATATTAAGGAGTTACGGTGAACTTGAACCTTCATGGAGCACGTAACCCCAGAACTCATTAAAATGCAGAGACTTTTGACCTGAAAGGCATGATGGACCGCACATGGAACCTAGGACTTGTGTTAGCACTTGTGGTAAGATTTGGGACTAAACTGCTGTGGTCTTGAAGCTTATACAACACACAACTAAGAACCACAAAACAGAAGGTAGATCTCCATCCACCAGAAACTCCAGAAAGGGATGATCAAAAGCATCTTCACACAAAGACGTAAACAATGGAACTGGACAAAAGAACAAAAGACTCATTTCATCATGGTCAAGTTTGCAGTAAAATTCTAGACAGGCTCTTATCATTGACAACCGAGTTTGAAAGTAGCCTTAACTCTCTTTAACTGAACTTAACATCACAAAATTACAACAAAAAAAATCACGCCTAAGGGGAATGGAGCCTTTCTTGCTACAGATGTCTGTACACAAACCCAAAAGAACACACAACTGCAAGGCTGTTACATCCCTAACCCACTAATTGGGGGACCGGATTGGTGAACATGTGCGCACACACAAATAAGCAGTGTTCATCTCAAGTTCTCTTTCTCTGTGCTCAGTCTCAGTCTTGGCTTTCTGAGAGCTTTTAGAGGTTGTTTACTTGCTCCTAACTTTCAGCTCACATTGGTAAAAGAGCTAAGGCCTCAAAGTCGAATCTGCTTTGAATCAAAAACATATCCAGTCGAGCCTCTAACGCCCTAACTGCATTGTTTTGGTGCCTGGCTTTTTTGTGCGTTTGTGAAGAGCTCTAAGACCTCAATAATAAGCAGGAGAAAGACCCTGAATTCCACTGGTGAGATGTTTTTCTCTGTGATGCGATACCGTCTATATATATATTTTTTTTTTTCTCCAAAGACCCCTTTCTGGCCTTAACGAGTGTGTGTGAATCTTCCTCCTCTCTTCTCTAAAGCGGATGAATTATAGTGCACATTCAATCAGAGGTTAATCAGGTCGGGTGGAACCACACAAAAGGATTAAAGAGGAGGGGTTGATTCTAGTTCAGGTGTTAAACACAATCGACTGCAGGTTGAAGGAGAACAAATTAGAGGTAAGACTTTTCCATTAGTCATGTGCAAAATAAAGGTAGCTGACGTTGCTAATAAGAGTGAAGAAAGGGAAGTGAATTAACTGCCCAGAGGATTGGCCTTCCATCTCATGCTTCCTCTGCCTTAAGTTTATTCACAGGAACCCCATCACAAACGTAGCCTTAACACTTCTGGCCTCTGCCTTCCTGCTGACCAAAATCAGGCTTTTTTTAAAGCCTATGTTTCATCTCAGCTGGACTGGCTGGGAAAAGTGTTTCACGTCAATGTTTCTAAGCACCAGCCATTGGGCTCCTCAACAGTGCACAGTTTGGGTGTGTTTTTGACACTCTAACACCCCACATTTAAAACGAAATAGCTGATGAGGCGAGGAAGGTGTGTAGATATGGAAAACACTACACATTTCAGCACTGACACAGCCTTGCACTGGTTGAGTGAGCACTGTCTTGTTGAAATGGAGGCTCCATTGAATTCATTCAGCCAATGTCTTTGGTACAAAATATAATAATTTAATAATATATATAATGTAATAATTCGATTGGATGTGATGTAAACGAACTTGTAGGAAAAGCTGTGAATGTTAAACCCACTTGGCACTAACCTTGAATGACAGTACACTGCAAGAGTGATTTAGATGTTCATGCTGGATACAGTTTTCAGAAGTGGAAAAAGTACCACAAAGTCTTACTTACATAAATGTGCTGACAAAATTATGGAGTCATCACATTTAAAGGATGTTCACCCAGTTTTTGAACTTTGTAAGAAACAAACAAATCAGACTGCTGGCCAATTAACTGAGTTGAAATGCTTTTCTTGAGGAAAAGCTTTAACACTCCTTGCTCTGTTGCAAAATGCATTATCATCCTAATAAATTAGTTCTTTATTTTCTGTTTTCGATTGATGGAACAAAATTTGAGGTAATGATTCCCATGTCCTCCTAGTTCTTTACCTTACATACAACCCTAAACTATAAATGATAGTTGCTAGCTTTCTTGAGCCAGTCATTGTTACATTAGATCAGCAGCAGACAAATTTCCAGGATCATCTCCCATTCCAGGGCAGATTTGTCATTAATCACTAAGTATCAATTTCATCCACACTCCATGGCTGCTTCTGTTCAGCCACTGTATTGTCTGTCTTGTTTTCTTCTTTTTAGGTGCTAGTGCTGGTTTTCTTTGGCTTATCTATATGTAAGTCCCATTTCATTCAGCCCATTTTTACAGTTCTATCCCAAGCATTTACTCCTGTTTCCACCCATAGGTTGATTTGTTGTATTCTTTTCTATATTATAACCTTGCCTTTTGTTAAATGTTAAACACTGTGTTGAATTTCTTTCTTGAAGGAATTTTATGATCATTTTCATTGTTTCAATTGACAACTCTCTTGTTGGGGCTATGTTTTTTTTTTAATTAGCCCAGTCCAATAGTGTATTAAGGTCTGTGAACACTCTCTTTGAATTGAAGATTCATTAGTATTTTTAGACTTGTGCTGGGTTTTGTTTTAGAAGTGCAAATTATAAGGCCATTACATAATTAGTTTATTCCACATTAAGTTATTCCATCACTGCATCCTCTATTTAATCATGAAAAACATGTATGCCATTAAGTACAATGATGCAATTGTATTTATTTGTGGCATGTTATATGAAGTCTGTTTATTTACTACAAATCATAATTTTGTGGTCATTCCATATATTTTTCAGCTAAAATGTATTTGAGTGTGGATTAAAGGGAATTACTCAACCAGAAGTAAACATATTCTTTGATTTAAAAACCTGTTTATCAGTACAGGTTGCTTTCAGTATGGCTCATCTGAAAATATTTATGAGTTGGCTTAATTATATCCTCAAAAATAATGTGCACGGAACAACTAATTCGAAATTTTACAATTGTGGTGCTCCGTGTTGCTGTTCAGCCTACGCCTGCTAGGGGAGCTAGTTAACTAAAGACGTTATGTTATTTAAAGACTGAGATGGTTATGGGTTTTGTCAAGTCCTGCCTTTCATGGTGCACTGTGTGTTTGTATCCACTGCCTTTGTTTGCCCTGTCTTTTGATCTGGATTGTTTTTGACTTGTGCCTCTTGCCTTGCCCCTGATACTCCCATTTCTGGTTATTGACTTCTGCTGTATCTATTTTGGATTATGTGCCTTGCCTGACCTTCATGATTCTCTTTGCCCTGTATAACTTGGATTTGTTGTTGATATTGGATCATCTGTGTTATCTTTGCTGGACCATGACCCTGGACTGTCATGGTTATGCTTGAATTTGAGTGAAATGTTATTTTCCAACTCAATCTGTCCTCCTCAGTTCCTTGCAACTGTTAAAGCAGAACAGTTTTACTCATCTTCATACATACTGTCCCAGGAACAGTGTTTTACTGGGCTGCGGCAATTACTAGATTAAATTAATTTTCTCCTAATAAAAGCTCAAAAAACTCGCCTCGCTTTTATATACTTGGTAGTATATACTTTATGTGTGATTTTTCTGTAGAAAGCCTAAAACCAGACTAAACTAGGTATGAAGGAAGTTTTGGTTAACAACTAGGTCCAATGCTGAGCAGCATGGCAGCTATACCATGGCTAATAGTTTAACAGACTTCACATATAAGATAGTCACTTGAATATACTTACAGATTCAGGGCTTAAATGTCTGTTACAGTGTTTAAACTTACTACTTTATTGTGATCGTAATTGGACAAACAAAAACTACAAAAAGTGCTACCTGAATTGCACTGGTGAAATTCTTTACTAAAACGCTGATGAATCTATTCATATGTGTGTTGTGAAAGGGTGTATTTTTGCAGTCAGGGTTTTCAGACAGCTCTAGAATGCTGTATCTAATTTAGAGTGAAGTTGAGTGCCTACAAAATTGAATGTCACTTTGTGAAATCGAGTCCCAAAACTCTTTCTGATACTTTTAACCCTACCAAAATGACTTGCAACTGGTTTGCAACAAATCATTATTACTGAGCTTAAACTAATTCCTAATAAACAGGACATGTAGTCCCATTGAATGATTGTCCTTTCCAGTCCATCTCCCGCATTCTCAATGCGAAGTTCAGCTCTAGGGTTACAGTAATTCTTTGTGAGTTGAAGAGCCTGACCTGCATCTTCACACTGGATTCAGCTGTTAGTGGAAGAATAGTTGCCTTTTGGTTGCATTTAAGCACTCAAGGCTTTCAGGCCAGCTTCGAGGGAGGTTATATTGGTGCTCCCTCGGCCACAGCGCTGTCCCCACAGCAGATTCCTTCGCCTGAAGGACACGGGCATCAAGCAGGTCAAGGATGCGCCGCCACTGCTGCCTCTGCCGCCTCTGCCGCCTCTGCAAGAAGGGACGCAGGCTCCTGGGCCCACAGTGGGTGCACCGGTCTCCGTGCCGGCTTCATGGGACATATTCCCAAGCGCCTCCCAGGTCCAGGTAGGTCCCCCTGCCTGAAACAACGAGACAGGCCCCCGGGTCTGTTCAGAGCACATGGACACCAGCACTCAAGTCAGCCCCGAGGATGCAGGCTCTCAGGCCTGTGGTAAGCACTTCAACTTTCAGGACCTTTTGAAGGGATGTTTTCCCTAGTGCTTTTGGGGTCCATGGACTGGCTGAAATGCTGGCACCAAAACCCACTCAACGAATCTGGGCCCCAGTAACAGTCCCAATGCCTCTGCCGCAACCTGGAAAAGTTGAAAAAGTGATCATGTGCTTATCTATAGTTGTGGGAACATATATTGAATAGGGGATTTGGAGGTGCTTCATTTGTCGTTTATGCATCTGTAAAAAGTCCCCTAAATATTAATTCATTTTTACTCCTAAAACGATCCATTACAAAAATGGTTTAATGTGTTTCTAATAGGTTAATGACCAAGGTTTGCATGTTCTTCCAGACATCACTAAAAGTGCCTTATTTTTTCTACACTGTTCTCATGCTCAAAACCTCATTCCTCAAGGCCTAGAACAGCACTTGTACATCAAGGTCACCAGTGCTACACTCCTGAATCCTGAAATACTTGGCAACAAAGATATAAAAATCGAGGAAAGCCAAAATCTGATATATGTGAATATGAACAAGTGTACATTCACAGACTTACAAAGACTTTTAGATGAAAATGAAATTATGCTAGATAACTTATTTTCACGGCGCCCAGACTTTATCACAATAGGATTTTTTATTTCTGCACGACTTCAAAGACCTGACATGCCTGAGAATCTCCTAAGCTTAAATTCGGAATGGGTAGGACCACGCTTGCCACGCTTGCGCACTGGAGGAAATTTCTGCAGAATGGGGAATAGTGCATCATGAAAAGTTGATGCGCTATTATTACTGCAGAAGAAATAATACGAGACAGGAGGGAGGATAAGGAGGAGGTGAGATGGAAAGGGAAAAAACTGCAGGCAAGCCTGAGAACAAAGAGAAAATCACAAAAAAAGATGAATAAAGGGAGGGAGAACCAGCGGGTTTAAAAACTTTTTGACGTGCCAGGATGGCGTGTGATCAAAGGCACGGTGCTTATTTTTTCTGTGTCGTGCTGGACGTAGGAGCTCAGTAAACAGGAGACAATCCTGGAGGAAATGCACCGATCTGAAGGGGAAAGCTGTGATACAGTGTGTATATCTGAAGGAAAATGTTGTGTGTGTGTGTATTGGGGATATGGAAATATAGAAATATGTGTGAGAAGGTTTTATGTGTGATTTTTCTATGGAAGAATAAAGACTTTGCAACATATCACCTATTCGGACAATGGATTGCTCCCTAAATTAAACAACTGGCTGCGCCACCTTTAGCAGCAATGTCTGCAATTGAAAGCATCCTCGGAGATCAGACTTTCTCATCACTAGAATTTAATCACACTCTTCTTTGTAGAATTACTGTAATCCAATCACACTAGAGGGCTTTTGAGCATGAGATGCCTGTTTAGGGTCTAGCCACAGCATCTCAATAGGGTTTATGTCAGGACACAAAGGCAAAGTTCATGATTCTTTCAGGTCGCCTAGGCTCTGAGGCAGTAAAGCCTCCTCAAACCATCACACTACCACCACTGTGTTTCTACAACATCAGAAGAATTGGACCCTTCCTCACCACGAAAGCTACACAGATTCTTGTCCAGTCCCTGGTCATCTTGAAACTGGACTACTGCAACTCTCTCCTGGCTGGACTTCCACAGAAGGTAACTAAACCACTTCAGCGGATTCAGAACGGTTAGTGTTCAACGTTCACTCACACCACACCTTTACTAAGGAACCTTCACTGGCTCCCCGTGGCTGCCCCTGTTAAATTTAAGCCAAGAATATACTTGCACCCGCATACATAACAGCACTGATCAAACAATCACTTCTCGTCCTCTCAGGGCTTCAAGCATGATTCGTCTCGAGCCTCAAAAGAAGAGAGAGACATGTATCAAGACTTCTCAGTCTTGGCCCCCCGCAGTGGTGGAACGAACTCCCTCTTCCAATCAGAGTCCTTCGCTGTCTTCAAGCGTCACCTGAAGACCCACCTCTTCAAGGAGCACATTGACGACTAACTATGTTTCTTATTCTACTGCTTACTTAAAAAATAACCCTTTCTTACTCTTGTCTTAACTCTTGACTTTTCTACTACTTGTGTTGTTCAGGTATTGTTTGACTGAATGTGCAGCAGTTTGGTTAAATAGTTGACATGGATTTAAGCTGCTTTACAGGTTTAAGAACAGTTGTGGACTACTTGAGCACTGATGTACGTCACTCTGGATAAACGTATGTGCTTTTTCTAGTCTGCAGTTTTGTCTATTCACTCATTTAAAAAGAAGTATGAATGTTTATTACAAAATTATGAATGTTTCTTATTTGCACAGAAATGGGTTTGCGAGATTTTGAGAAAAAAAATAACATTTGAATAATTATATAGTTACATTATAATTTTTCTAAAGGCTTAATATTGAACAGGTTTTTACAACACTTTAACAAACATGACGTGTGTGAGTGTGTGTGTGTGTGTGTGTGTGTGTGTGCGTGCGTGTGTGTGTGTGTGAATGAGTTTAAACTCTGAAGTGTGTCCAGTGCCGATGTTGGTGAGTGACAGGGCTCTGCTGAGGTGTGTGTGTGTGAAGGAGGTCGGGTCTCTCGTTGAGGCTGCAGCGTAATTGCACCGGTGAACATGTGTTCACAGCAGATAACACACTGCATGCGCAGCGGGGGCTGCCTGCAGCTGCTCACACGCATCCCTGATCTTCCACCATCACCCATCCGTCAACTCAGCACACACAGGCAGAAAAGAGAGTAAGAGCGAGAGAGGTGGGGGAGACATTAGGTATTGGATGATATACAAATATTCAGTGCAAGCTATTAAGATTAACAGCAGGCGTTTCTTTATTAAAGAAATTAACAGTGAATCCAATAAATATAGAAAAGGGGGGCAGAGAGAGAGAGAGAGAGATGCACTCTTACGTAACTTACTCCACTATTAACACTTCTACTTGCTTACAAGAGCGCTCATCAATGTTCATCACAAACACTGAAGCTAAACAAGAGCTCTGCTATATCCACTGCAATTAGTAGCAAATTATTAAGAGCACATGGCTGCATCACACAGGAGCGTAGCAGTTGGACGCGGATGCCATGTGAGATACAATTACTGTAATTTAAAGGATAACTAGCAGAATGACACATAAAAGAGATGATTTCAGCGCTGCTTTTGAACCGAATTTCACCTCAGTGCATGATAAATATGGCTTTGAGTCAGGGTAAACCAAAATGACAGCGGCTTTGTTTGTTATGCATTATGTTTTAATTTCAACTCTTTGCTTTACCCTGACACTGTGCCCACAAGGCTTCCCTTGCTTGAATGCGTAATTACAATCTAAATACGCGTAGCAGGAATAATGTGCCAAGAAGAGAGAAAGTAATTTAAAAACTGATAGAATCTAATTCAACTTTCACAAAGGCACTACTGTCAAAATACTTTATCCTCTTAAGTTTCTTGACTGTTTGTTTATGCTGCTGTTATTATTTGTTATGCTATATTATTATTTACTCCCTGTCAGTGCCATGCATGTCATTGTTTAAAATGTCAAATAGACACTGTGTGACGTTTTTAAAGGATAACAAGACCCAATCACTTTCTGCAAACTAAACATTACATTTTATTTCATAGATTCTTATTTAAATGTACAGCTTTGGTTGGAAAGAAAACGTAAAAATATTGAAATGACAAAAGCACAATAGTCCAGTCAGGATTTGTTCCTTACTGTATCTACGTAGATACAGTGAAACCAGCCCATGTGTTGATTTAGACATCAGGAGCTTATCAGAAGGCCTTACATATCAGATGATCCTCCGGCATAATTAGAAAGTGACAGTCAGGAAACTACTCATGTTTTGATTTCTAATGAATGGGACTAATTTTGTGAAACAGAAAGATAATTTTGTGAGAACAGATCATTGACACTTAATTGGAAAAGCAGCAGTATAGTGGAGAACGAGGGGGGACTAGGGGGCAAACTCAAAGAAGTGAATAGGGGGCAAGCTCAAAGAATATTCAACTATTCCCCCCTTGTTCTCCACTATACCTGTTCCAGGGTTAATTTATGGCATAATTCCCTCCTCCTCTCCCCTTTCCCATACAAATTAAACCTAATTAAAAATGCTTGATTTAAGGCACATATAGTTACAGCTGCCCCCTCACTGAACCCCTTGTATTTTATATAGCCATCTGTTCAATGGTTGATGCCTTTACCATCATCCCTGAAGCCCGCACCTATTAAGATAAAAGTATATTTCTGTGAGAATGCTGTATATATGCTTCAGTTTTGCATTCAGCATAATCATTCCTCAGCATCAAACTGAGACTGCTGCACCTGAACACCCTGTGTAACTGGCTCCTGAACTTCCTTACAGGGAGTCAGCACAGTCAGCACCACCACACTGAGGAGAGGGTCCAATTGTGTGCTCAGTTCTCTGCTTTTCACTCTGCTGACCCACAACCGTGCAGCTCAAATCACATCCTCAAGTTTGCTGATTACAGCCAGGTTTGCTAATCTGTTGTGGTTTTGATCAGTGAGGCCTTTACTGACCAGCTCATTATATGGAACTTTCTTAAAATCATTTTCATTCATTTAGTGGATTTTGTTCTTTTAATTAAAAAGAGCAAATTTGTTTCCATAGACCTGGTTGTTTATTTTTCTGACAAGATCTGGCAACCTTGTGTCTTGTTTTCTTCTTAAGGTCCAGTGTTGTTATGCTGCACATAAAGCGGGTCTGGGCTCTGTCTGCAGAGATGAGATTGATGTTGGCCTTGAATCATTGTACATTATTTATTAAAGTTGTGAACATATTACACCGAAAAAAAAACACATATGTTTTTAGTTTGGTGGAGATGAAAAATGAAAATATTGCTCTGTTGAGGGGATATACATAATTTAGGCTGTACAGAATTACACACTGGGAAGACATGAGTTACGTAGGTGTCGATTGCTCATTTACACCAAAACACAACACCTTCACTTCCCCAGTTCTGCTCAAACTTTAATGACCCATGCTGTCATGTTCTTTAATCTAAATGTCACTGTCCCTGGATCAGTAAATATGGAATGCCAACGAAACATTTCCTAACCAGTTAGAAGAGAACTAAATGGCAGTTTATTTCATGTTTCATACATAAGCTGTTTTTAGTTTAAACAGAATAAGCTTAACGTTTAAGCTTAAATGCATTAAATGAAGTTTAAATTGACTGATTCTTTGTGGCATAATGTTGCTGTGACTATTAAATTGTGAGTATATAATGAGCTTGGTAGTCAAATGCCTACCTTAATTTGTTGTTTGTTTAACACCTATTTTAACAAGTATGTTAAACACCTATCTTACCGTAATTGTGCTTTAGAGGTAAGGTCATCTTGTCAAAAGTTCAAAAACAACAAGCTATAATGAGTCATAGAAGCTATGGTTCTCCTGTGCTGTACTTCTTATGTAAAATGATACATTAAATGAAACCATGCAAATTTGAAAGTAAAATCGAAATGATATGCTATTTGACATGGAACATAGAATAATATATAACAGAGGTTGCCAAATGACCCATTCCACTCTAGAAAAGTTATGCATGATTATGTTTTTGGTTTATTATGATTACTGGCAGACTACTGTGTGTTTCCAAATCGAATGAATAGAATCCACAAACGTGATAAAAACTGAGCAGAATTACCGCACCATCTCTGAATGATGCCTGTCTGGTTTATTCATGAGTATTTCTTTTTAAGTACCGATCAGTCAAGTGACCTGAGATGATTAGAAAGTTCCTTAGAGAAGAGCTGAAGTCATGTTATGATCCATTGACTGCCTGATTGGTGATTTCCTCTGCAGGCTCTTTTAACCAGTGGCCTATTACCCCTGCATCCTGCGCCATTGGCCCTGTTCACCAGAGGCGACACACATTTGATTGATACGACACCCGAACACTGACCTGAAATAATAGATTTCCTGCCATCTCAAAGAATATCAATCTGGGCCCTAATGGAGCTGGGGCTTCTCCAGGGAGCATTCCGTACAGTCATTTCCTGGTGAGTGAGGAACCCTTGAAGCTTTCTGGTCGCCTCATTTAAGAGGAGGATTCTCATTTGTAAAAGCCTGGTGCTCTGGAGCTAGAGGCGTGACTTGCTGCGGCAAGGACTGTTACGTTTCGTGCAGTTATCTTCATCTCCGAGTGACTCTTTTGCATAAGAGTTTTCAATTGTCTGGTCCACTCTCTGCACTGTCAGGTTCTCTCAGACTCCAGAGGTCTATTTTCACGGTAGAAATGCTTAAGCAATTGTCATTTTGGCGTTTGCAATGATTTTCGTGCCACGGCAGCAGAGCCTGTAAAGTGCACTGGGGAACTGTCTAATTCTAGACAGGCTGAAACTGGCCAGGAATAGTGCCTACCTTTAAAAAGCAAACAAGGTCACATGCTGTGATAATTTCATTGATGGTATTTGTATTTAGCTGATGTTTGGTCTTTCTATATTGGAAATCATCCATTTGGTTTCCCTGCAATCTTCTGTCTTTGTTTGCCTGTCTGCCTGTTTGTATGTCTCTCTCTCTCTCTCTCTCTCTCTCTCTCTCTCTCTCTTTCTCTCTATCTCCACTTCTTCTTTAATTCTACCTGGCTCATTGGGGGATTTGAGGGATTGATTTCATCCTACATGTTTGCAGGAGTAAATGAGATTATGGAGTCAGTTCTGGAGAGGGAAGTTGACCTCACAGCTCACAGGGGCACAGCTCTCCTCTCCTCACTGGCTACATCCATGTAATATACATTGCTCTCGCTGATTGGTGTAATGGAATTAAAAATGAACAAGCGAGAAGTTGCCTGATTCTGAATGTATCACTAAAATATTTATACAAAGGGGAGAGGAGGGCCCTGAAACATTTATTACAAGAAATAAAAAGAAGTGCTGTGGTCCCACGGTAAGAAAGGAAGGAGCTGACTAAGGGATTTGAAAGAGGAACATTATATCCCCTGATGTTTATTCCTTAGTCCTGGGCTACACAATACATTTGCCTCTTTGTGTTTTTGTTTCATAATGCCTCTTCTCTCTACAATACACTGGCCTCAATTTCAAAATAACTACTGAGCTCATTCTAAAACTTTTTTCTTGCCATTGACAACGTATTTAATATTTGCGCTACTTTCAGATTATTGGATCCAATGTTTTGAAAAAATAAATATTTCTATATTAGAAAAAAGAAGGCATCTTGAGGCAAGAAGCCAGTGCATAGTTTTGTGAGACAACAATAAAGTATGATATTGGATGTATTTAATGTGCAATGTAGCCATCAAGATGTTCACAGCACAACATTTTGTTATAGCCTGGCTAATCATTTAATTTTAAAAAGACGTTTATTTCATAGATGCTGTCGCTTTGAAAATTCATTTCTGTCTCTTTAAGGAGAAAAATAATGTGGAAATTGGACATTCGCTTGGAAAATATGTGGTTTCCGCCACCAAATTTATTGAAAACCAATTATACAATTGTAACACTTCAGAGGTGGAACATATAAAAACAGCTGAATGAAATATTTTTTATCTTTTAGATTAAAATATTTAGTGACTTATTAAACTACTGTAGCCAACTATAGTCGACTTCATTGTGTGATAGTAGCCTATAACTATGAATTTAGGCACCCTGTGAACTTTACTGCTCTGAATGAGAATGCAGAGGATTGGAGACGTATCTGTTAAATGTCCAAGCAGTACAGCAAGGAGGTTGCCTTCTGAACTTCTGTTTTGTTCCTCTGGCTTTGGTGGAAACCACTCACTTGTCCACTAGCTATGTTTGCTGTTGTGGTAGAGAGGCTTGTATCCTGTAGACCACTTAATTTAGCATCCTTCGTACTGGGCAGTTTTTACATTCCTTTGCAAGTCAATGTGCGTGAAGCACAGTTACAGGGTAACTTAAGCCAGGTTCTCTAGAGCAGAGCATTCTTCATTACTGTTACACAACTACCAGTAGTGCTTATACCATATTTCATGTGACGTCAAAGGTGTGGAGTAGTGAAGCAGTGGTGACCATTATGTTTGAGTCTTTTTTAACCAGAACGTATCATATATTCCTGTTTTGAAGAGTGAATCCAGGCTATTGCCCTTATCATGGTTACACTGTGGAAAAATCTTTAATACTCACTAGAGGCCATGGGTCGTAGTATGACCATATTCCTTACAATTATTTGTCCTAGCTCGAAGACTACAGCATAGACCCCTGTCACTGTAGCAACCGAGACTAGTCATGTTAGACAATTGTAAAAAATGCAGTAAGAATTGAATTGACTTCACTCAAACACTGGGCATTTAAACTGTGTCAAAGATGAGCAGGTCATACCCACTGGGACAGACTGACTCCTCTGCTGATAGCGAAGGGGATGAGATTGGTTCTCTAAAGTGGTCAGGCCCTAGTCCTTGACCCTGACCCCTGTGGTGATTCACTGGCTGTGTGCAAAGTTAAAGCTAAGAGTGGACCAAGAAGGTCTACTGATGGATGTCTCTCTTGCAGCTCAAACACCACCTGATGTATTACTTCAACCCATGGTGGTACCAGGATGTGCACTAAACTTGAACAGTTTCAGAGTCTTGGTCAAGAATGAATCCCCAAAAGAAATCATACCGCTGGGAACAGTAGTTAGACATGTGCACTTCACTGATTCAGTTGCTACCACATGTGGATCCACCAGATGCAAATCTGATCACCTTTTGGGTGTTTTAGGAATGACTTGGTCAGAAACTGTTGCTTAATAATTGGGATGTTGGATTGGCCAGAGGTCTTGACCACAGGATCCACCAGGATTCCCGACCCCTTAGTCTTACTCCCATAGACTCCAAAGTTGTGAGAAAACATCTTCAAGATCTCATGCAGGCAGCTCTCATCGAAAAGACATGTTTCAGAATAAAGTATACTGTAAAGATATACTGTCTGAGCCAGTTAGAAGGAGATGAGACCAGTTTTATACTAAAGCATTCTAACAGATGCTCTGTTGCCTTCCACATGCACATGTATTGGCATCTGTACCATACATTCAGCTTAAAGTGGCTTGGTGCTATGGTCCTTCAAGAGTACCTTAAAGGCTTGGTGCCAGTTGCCTACAGTAGCAGAAAGTCATTTGAAAGATGAAGCCATCTGAAAGAAACTATCCAATCCATCACCTGGATTTTTTGTCTCTGAAGAGAGCCATCATTGATAAACTGCAGAATTACCTTTTTGGAGCAAAGTTAGCATTACGCTGACAACCACTCTTTTGTGAACGTGCTCTCAACGGCAAAACTCAAAGCTGTTGGACATAGGTGGCTTAGGTGGCTTTGGTGCTTTTCTGACACATGTCACTGAGGCAAATGTCCATGTCAGAACGTAAGCTCAGGAAGATGGCACTGTGATAGGACCTGTCAGGCAGGTTGACCTGAAAGCATTGATGCTAGTCAGACGATAGCTTCCGCGACTGGGGAGGTTAATTGTGAAAGATGGACTGTATAACTGTATCATGTATCATTTGAAAGTCACCTTGTCAAAGAAATACTCATTTACATCAGGTTGTGTGCAGTGGACCAATTGATTGTGTCTGCATTGATTTGCTGTCAGTGGAACCAGATTCCAAAGCCATAAGCAAAGTGTTAGTGGTAATAGTCTAATCTATTCCCATGCATTTCTGATGAACAATCAGGTGTTTGCAAAGACCGTAGTTGACAAGTATTTGAGGCACTATGGCTTTCCTACTAGGATCTTCAAGGATCAAGACTTTGAGATTTGTTTGATCTGTAAACTCTTGAGATTTATGGGGATCTGTAAGTTAGGGACTTCCCATAACATCCACATGGAGGAACAAGACAAAGAAACAACTCTGATCTGGTATGTAGAAAACCTGGCTAATGCATGCAATACCACAAATCGTGAGGCTTTAATTTTTTAATTTTTAATCAGCAGTGGGGCAAGACTCACAGTGCTTGGTTCTCCCCCAGACAGCACTGAAGACACTGACAGCTACCAAAGAATACTTATAGCGGGTCCACCTTGCCTCTGCAGCTGCAAATAAAACAGTGTATATGACCAGCAAGCTGAATTCCATTTACTGGAAACCAGCAAATGGGTGCTGCTCAGAAACTTGAGGTTGAGGGAGAAACACTAGCTGAAATGTCAGAGGAGTCCTGAGAACAGGAAAGGTGCAGTCAACACCATTCATAGGGATTATTGGACTAAGAACCAGAGCAGAGATTTGTAAGAAGCTGGTAAGTCTTGCAGGAGGATAGGGAAGTCATTCCACAGTTATAGCATTCTACAGACTCAGTTTCCAACTTTGACTACTACAAACCTCTGAGACCTCATTGTTCCAGGATGATATACTTAGCTATACCTGCAAACCTTATCAAAGATAAAGGCAATGTTTCTCATCACAGAGATGGCATGTTGATAACAGCTCATCAGTTGATGACGGCTTTGAACAGTGCCACAGTGAGAGAAGAGGCTGAACAAGATGTTGCTGTTGCTGCTGAATCAGCAGTTGAATCCAGTAATGAACAAGGGACTGGCATGAAGAGAGATGAAAAGACCAAGCAGGAATGCATCTAATGAGTGCTGTAGAGGTATCTGACTATTATCAGCCTGGTAGATACAGCGAACAGCCTCTAACGTTCACACATGCAATTTTCAATAAGATAATTCAGTATTAGAGTATCACACCTGATCTGGGTTTGCTGACTGTTGAGGCATCTGGATGGGGAAGGTGTGGCCCAGCTGATAGACTTTAAAGCAGTCACTTTAAATGTGTTCCTGTGTCTTTAAGAAAAGAAACATTGAACATTGAACAAATTAGGAGAGAAAATAAATCACAGATGAAATCAGAATCAGAAAACTTAATTGATCCGGGGGGAAATTGCTCAAGCTTTAAGCTTATACATTGAATATATATACTTTAAAGTAAACTACTGTAGGCCTACAATCAGTTACTGATCGTAGGCTTGTAACTATGAATTTATAGAGGCACCCCATGAACTTCGCTAATGCTAAGGTACAGGGTGTCTGTTCATTGTTTGAAGAGCATCCAGACAGCCTTCTGAACTGCTGAAAAAACTACTCACTCATCCTCTAGCCAAACTTAGTCATGATGGACAGGTATTGTGCTGAAACCCCATTGACTCAAGTGAGTGAAGTGGCCATTTACTCTTTTTTACTCTTTTTTGTGGGTACATCACACATATACTATGCTAAAGGCCTATATTTGGATTTGTGTGTGTGTTTGTGTGTGCGTTTATTTGTCATTTGTATACTTACACCCAGTAGGGGTAATGGTTCTGGGAATGGTCAGATTAATTACTTCATAACAATTGTGTGCTCATGTTTGTTTAATTAATTAATTGAGATAGATAAGCTCAGATTAATCAATAATTCAGAATTTATTTTTACATTTTTACAATTTTTTACCTTACAATTGCTTTAGAATTTAACAGGCTGTTTCTGTTGCCATGCCTTTCAGACTAATATATCTTGGCTATCTGTACAAAATGTATCTGTACAAAATGTATCTGTACAAAATCTTCATATTTGTCATTTTTTTTCATAATTCAAAAATTCCAGCTGCCATGTCTACAATGTGTCAACATTTCATAGTGAACATACCAATAGAAATAGTCCAGAATGACTTCATCTGGACTATTCATTTTCTGTAACCGCTTATTCCTCACTAGGGTTGCGGTTATCTGGAGCCTATTTGCGGGTCAACTGGCAACATTTAAAGTTGAGAAATATTTTCCTTCTCTTATACGGTTAATGTAAATGGTAAATGGCCTCTGTACTATTTGCCCTGTATTATTCCTTAGTCACAAACACCCCTTATAACTTCAGAATAGCTGTGGTGTAATTAGGTGAATATATGTAAATGTGCTTTTTGTGACATCAGTAAACAATTCTTTCTTTCCTCATTTTTGGCTCAGTTTTTTCCTCATTTTTGACTGTGTATGGGATGGCCGATCAATTTATTCTGAAACATTAGCCGTGTTTAGAAACAAAAACAAGAAAGAAAGACTTTCCATGATATAGGCCCTGTAATTGTTTCTTTTTGCACCTATTTCAGATTTTGGCTTTTTTTTTATATGTTTCCACAGCATTTTAAATCTCTGCAAAGAACAATGGAGCCAGCTTGGAGCAGCAGCTGGCTGTTCTGTGTGAAATAGTGTCTTTCTTGCAGGTCCAGCACTAAAGGTGTGGTGAGTGTGTGGCATGCAAATGTGATTCATGCCTCCATCCATCAATATTGTCTAACACTGATTGTGCTCCCCATGTGATGTATGCCTGCAAGTGCCTCCTGAACATTGAAATGCTGACATAGCTTGCTACTAATACACCCAGTCAAAGGAGGCATCCATCACCTTCTGACTTTGATGAGCCCATCAGGATGCGAGGCCAGCGTTCGCTAACATCCTATAAGCAGCGATGAATTGGTCTCAGGCATGCCGCAAGTCATATGAGATTTTGTTGAGCCCCAAAATAAGATGATTTAAAACAAATACTCCAATGTATCTGATGCAATAATGTCCACCGTAGAGCTACTATTGAACTCCATGATATGGCAATGCATCCTGCTTGCTCACTGAAACACAATTACTTAGCGGTAAATGTAGGATGTACGTATACAGCCACTATTATCTCAGCGTACGTGTGAAAGCAAGCACAATAAATCAGTCCGCCACAAGTGAGGACATGGATGAAATTATTGAGCCATCTATTTGCGAACCTTGGGCTCTTTACCTTCTGCAGATCAGAAGCAAAGCTCTTTAATCCTGCACTGATATGGCCATTAAATCCAAGATAAAAGCTGAATTAATTTTGCTAGAAATTACTCTATCAGGGGACATGTGCTCTTTAGCTGTGGATTCATATTTCAATACATTTTCATTAGAGAAGAAGGTAAAAGAAATTGAAAGATTGAAAGGCAATTTTTCAGAGACTGATTGGTTTAAGTCCCTGGAGATGAAAGGGACTGTTCTAAGAGGAGTTCAATTTATATATTGTAGCACACACAAATATCATTGTGCGTTTTTCACTCAAACTGATCGCTTTATTTTTTTCATATGAATGACCAAAGAAATCCATTTTCAGTAGGATTTACAATGTAATTTCCAAAGATGCCTGCGTACATTTAAACCTGGGTTATTGTGTGTGAGCATTACTTCAAGGGTTTAGGTTTTGGATTGCTAAAATTATTCAACAGATGTACAATTTGGAATGGAGGGCTTTGCTTGGCTCTCATTTGGAGACAGTAAACAGCTAGCTCAGCACGGGCCTGATGCTAAAAGCTAACTTCCACGTCTTGTGGGTCCCAGCGGGGAAGTCTGAATTGAGAGTGAAGAAACCCCAAAGTTGCTGCACACTTCTCAAGGTCTCAGTGGACCGCAGTGATATGTTCCCTTTTGATCCTTTAGCACACTGCACTCAGCTCTCCAAGGATATGGGGAGTTTCTTTTATTTCTACCAACATTAACATATAATTACTGTACATCTGTTGGACTCAGATGGAATGGGCTGAGGAAAGTAATAATAAATGATACCCATGGGGCAGCAAGGGGCTTCAGTTTGCCCCAAGAAGCTCCTCAGAGATGAGTGTAGTGAGCTGTGCTGTTAGAGTTCAGCTATCACTCTTTCCACACCCTATGTGCTTCACATTACGTCTGGAACTGCAAACACTTGCAGTTTTCATTGTATATACATTTTTTTCTGGTAGGCATTAAATTTGACAACTCACTCTAGACTCTGTTGTCTAGTTATGTACTGCTACTGTATTTTGTGTTGTTGGAATTTGGACTGTTATAATTAATAAAACATAAAATATGAAAACTGTTATTTTGCTTTTCTATCAAAAACTTACAAATGTACTGTATATGATTAACTACTTAGTTAGTGTCACGAGCCGGGCCGTAAGACCCGGACTCGGAACTACCTGGAAGGTCGCACGACAGAGCAGGCAGACAGAGA
>JBBPDC010000007.1:5608639-5623162 GCA_037974485.1 Hemigrammopetersius urotaenia | reverse complement strand
AAGCCCTAACCTAACCAGAACAGAAAAGACCGAAACAAACAGAAAATAGTGGCCTCTAACGGCCACCAGCCGTAACAGTTAGTAACAAATTATACTGATGCATTTGCATTTTGTCACCAGTTTTAAATAATAATACTGTTGGAGGTGGTTATATAATTGGAGGATGAATTATCCCTAAAGTAACTTATCTGCAACACATCACAGCTTTTAGCAGACTTTAGCGGACTGATGTGGGTAGTTATTTATCATTTTTATTCTTTGGTTTAACTGTTTTTGTCATGTCTTTAAGTCTCAGCACACCCATTAATCATGGGATATGCTGTCTCTAGTCTGCATTAATCAGAATGCTCCTCTATGCTCCTCTTCTGTTGCAGACTGAGAGAAGTTTTTAATGGGGAGTATGTTGAGAAGGGAAGTAAACTAAACAGACTGTCTGTGATTATGTAAGACCCTGGCAGTTTTTTATCGGCCACAGATACCCCTTTTCCCTACTACACTGGTGCTGGTGCCAGGAGCCGGATGTGGTGCTCCGCCGGGAACCAGCTGAAAACCGACCCGCATTTACACTAGACAGGAGCTCAGGGAGCCGCAAAGAGTAGGCCTCAAAGAGATCCTGTTGCTGGTTATTCTCCAAACTTTGAGAATTTATTTCAGTATCCAAATGCAGCTTATTCAGCGGGTTGTTATCGTCAAAAGAGATCGACATAAACAACGATTACGGGCAAGACTCCGCCCTCCGCTCGTGACATCACGGATTCTCGCTACAAGACCAGCAAAGTTTAGGCGCCGGTTCGGTGCTCGTTTTAGGGACCGGCACCAATTTTTTTCTGTGGAAAAGCGCAGCACTTGCTCCAAAATTGGGAAACAGCACGAAACCGGCATGGGAACTAGTGCAGTGGAAAAGGGATAAGACTGCAGCTCTGCCCTGGAGTAAAATGCTCTAATGCTATAACCTCTATAAGTCAAACCTCTATAGGTTCTGTTTGTGTGTGACACATACATATGTCTAGCTAGGATTGACAGCTAGCTGGTTTTGAACCAAAGCTCTGTTGTAACTGTGAAAGATTCTGGTGAATGGGGAGAGTCACAGTTCAGCATGAGATTCTAATATACAGTCGTTGTGTTGAAAGTAAGAATGTTTGGCATATTGAATAATTATTTAACAGCACACTCCAAATGTAACACATCCTTATAAATAGGTCAGATGAGCTTTGCATTTCCAGTTGAAATGAAACTCTCACCAATGAACATTGGTGAACACAACGAATGGGACCAATTGGGGGAAAAAAAACTGCATTCAATTATTCTACTTGTTTCAAGGGATGATTCATATATTAAAAGTGACAGATTATTGTCAGCAATATGGATGATATCAAAGGGTTTACAACTCGTAAATCCTTATGTAAGAAACAGAGAAACGTAAAAAAAATGATCAAAAGTGTGTCTACTGCGGAGGATGTTGAAACACCAGGCTATAATTAATGTGGGTGTCACCATCTGTAGGAGATCACACAGTGTAATGCACAGCTTTGTCCTTAGGCGAGTTCTGGATCAGATTGTTGTTTTCCTTTTTTCTCCAATAACAAACCCTGACCTTTAGGAGTAGGCGGTTGAGATGGGCTCTTCTTAACAAATACAGGCTGTCAGTCCCCTTGCCTTGAAGGTGTAACGCTGAATATTTTTATTTGTCCTGTAAAAGCTGTTGTTTGCTGCAAAGTGATTGATGCTTCTCCTCTTGACTTTTAGTTAAAATGTCTCAAAGGTCAATCTTGCATGAAAAGAACGTTTTTTTCTCAGAAGGCTTTCATGAGCTCTCATGGTCAGATTTCTGGAATTAAAATGTAAGAGAATGAAAGAATGAGGTAATTTAATGATCAGAGAGAAAAAAACAAAACCACAGTAGGCCTCAAAGAGATCCTAATTGGAAGTGGGTGATTAAGTGACTAAGGAAAGTTAGGGCTTTTGGCTTTGTTCTTTAAATCTCTGCAGTGCTTGAGTCCGCTTCATGTGCCTGGTCTGATGGGAAGCCTAAGAAGAAAAGAAAAGTTTCTCAATGTTTTTTTAGTTTGGACATTTGGTCCTAGAAAAAGAAATGGTTATATATATTTGAACATAAACAGCTGTGGTAAAAATGAAGGTGCCCTAAACAAATGATCACTTTTTCTGGTTTATTATTTAAAGATATGTGTTTTAGTAAAATTAACAATTTTATTTAATTTAATAAATTACTGACAACATTTTTTTCCAAACTAGAACAATAATAGACGATTTTGCAGAAAATTACAACTGGTCAGTATAACTGAATTGGTGCAGCATTATCCAACCATAAACAATACAAAGAGAAAATGTTCTATTAATTTTTAAACAACTGATGTTCTAACTTATAAAAGGGTCAGAGAGCAATACCTGTTCATATAAATGCAGTATGGTGGCTTTACACCAGTCCAAAAATTCAAGCATTCAAGCAAAATTCTTTGTTTGATGGCATGTGGCCATCCATCTTCTTTATCACATTCCTGAGGTTTTTCAACGGGGTTCACTGCGTTTTCAGTGAGGCTTTCCGTTACATTAAATTAAATTACATTACATTCATTTGGCAGATGCTTTTATCTAAAACACTCAAGTTTACTAACAGTGTGAAAACCGGAGTATACTTCTAAGTGCTGAAATCTTTATGTAGGAGTAGTATGAGCAGGTAAGTAGTGCATCAGGAGAGGATCTGCTTTCTGAACAGATGAGTCTTCTGGAGGATTTTGAAGATAGAGAAGGATTCTGCTGCTCTGCTGCCTTTGCCAGCTCATTTCACCAGCTTGGATCTTGATTTGGTTTTCCTTTAAAAAACCTTGATTAACAAATCCATAGATTTGGAGAACATTGTCAGAGAAGACGGAAACAAGTTGTGTTCCAGGATAACCTTGTACCTTAATTCATGCATCCCTGTCAGATCATCACTGATTCTCCACCAAATTTCCTAGTTGGTGTGAGACACTGTGTATTGTAGACCTCACCAGGTCTCTGTCTAACCAATAGATGACGAAGTGTTGGGCAAAGCTGAAAATTGAGCTCATAAGAGAAGATTACTCCAGTCCTCTATGGTCCAATCATCGTTGTTTTTTTTGCAAACTTAAGCCTGTCTGTTCTTTGATTCTCATCAATGAAAGGCTTGTCTCTTGCTTTTCACACCTTTAACCTTGCCCCTGCTATGGTTCTTGAGTGAAATTTGAATGAGGCACTCTTCCTGGTCTGTAGTTTTGTTGTATCCATGCCTGTTGCTTGACCCGGCTCTTTCGAACCTCTGGCTTTGAAATGTTAAGGATGGAAACAAACTGATGGTCACTGTATCCCTCAACCAGTAAAGCTAGAAGAACCCTTCAATTCCTCACACAAAAGCTTTCTTTTAAACTCTTGATTATGACCAGCAGTTCTTTTATAAATTCCAGTTTCTTTAGCGGGACTACTAGCACTATTTTTGCCATCCAGTTGATCGTATTGCAAGAAGATAGTGATGACCAAAGTTGTGGTTTTTGTACCCAGTGAATTAAATTCATAGATTCAAACACTCTATTTTTCCTTTTATTTCCTTTTAGAATTGTGTCCTGCAGGATGAGGCATGCTTAAGCCTGTAACCATATGGTTGATATTTGAAACAGCATATATATAGTATATATAAATTATATATTTTCTTGTCAGAAACTGGAAAGTGTGCACGCCCACATGCGAGAGTGCTCTCAAACAGACCCACAAGAGACAAACTTAAGGCGACATTAATGACATGTTGCCTGCTAGTGTGAATGCGCAGTTAAGCGACTTTCAGACATGCTCTGCAGCCTTTAACATTTCTAGACATTACCCAGAGGAACTGAATGCGAAAACACAAATGGCCAAGTCAGACCAGACATTAAACAAACTCCTAATCACAACGTCTGTGCAATGTCTGACTGAGTCCATGTGTGAGTAGAGCAGGTCACAGTTGCAGGTCCACTGTTGGTGAACATGTTGATGACTGTATTATGTGATTAATACAGTCCTGAAAGAAAAAAAATGAAAAGTCATTTACATAAAGATGGCCATAGTCTTACTGGAGAGATTATGAGATTCAGGAATTTCGATTGGTAAGTGCCAAAGTAGAAATCATCAGACAAAATGAAGGAATGACAAGAGACCTCGAGCATGCTCTTTGCCTAAATCAAATGGAGTATTTTTAGTAGTTGTGACCTGTTGTATGACATATTTGTGAAAGGGCAGTGCTATGTGAAAACAGCATCAGATTGCTAACCACAGATGGCAGTGCTTTCGCCAGGGATCAAACTACATCTCTCGACAATGCTTTAGAGGATTACTTTTCTTAAGAATCAGGGTTATCATTTTATTTCAGAAGAAGACCACATAAAAAAAGTTCTGCTGCAGTTCTATCACCTAAGGACAGAGGTAGTTTTTAGACCTGGTCCTTTTGTGACTCAAGTTGCTTCCAGAATGATATTTTTTCTCATACTGGAGCCATGGTTTCATAGTAGTAGCAGTAGCTTAATTTGAGTTAAAGCTTCTCTTCCCATCCTTGAAATCCTTCATCCAAAGAACCCTTTTGGCAGATATATTTTTTTAGAATGTACTCGCAAAGAACAATAAACTTCAAAACAGCCTATTGGGTAAAAAGAATAGAGTAACACTTTTCAGTTGGTTTTCGAAGTGAAACAGCAAAGACAATCCCTGGGTACCACACACATTTGTCCATATAGAGCAGCAGAGCAAGGCAAACAAGGAGAAAGTGAGTGAAATGGATTTCTCTGAGGCATTGCACTTTGGTTTACTGTGGATAGCTCGACAGTTGAAGATGCTGAGAAATGTCTTGTGATGCATAGACAGTGATTATCTGTGGCTAAGGCCATTGTGTGTTTGGTCAACAACAACATCAACAGTGCAAGCAGTTGAAAGACTGTGGTGTAAACATGACTTGTTCCTTGTGCTACTGACAATAATGATTATGGTTATGATGGTTTCAAGTGTGGTATTTAGATGTTCGGTGTCAAGGGGTTATTTTATTTGTGTAGTTTGCAGTTTTCTTCCATCATACTACTTACACTGTTTAGAGTTTAAGAGCAAACAGTGCAATGGCACAGTCCCACAGAGGCCAAACTTTTATTATTGTATGCCTCAGCTGATCCACACTAAAATGCAATTCCTGCAATAGACCAGGTACGTAACTTTGAGCAAAACTGCTGGCATGCCATTTCCTCTTGGGTGATGGGGGTGATGGTGGTTATGTGTGTGCTTTTGTTTAAGTATTTGTTCATCGGAGACCAGTCCTATTGATGGCCAATTATTAATATATTTTTTTACAGGTGTATGTGTTAATTTTTAAAAACAATATATATGATGTCAAATCTCTTCCAGCTGCCCACTGAAATGTATATTCACTTGTATTATATGTATTTAAATTGGCATACTTTTCCATGTTTTAAAAAAAACCAAACAAAACATTTCTTTTTGTGAAAGGACACTCCAGAGAAAGTTCTATGCCAAACAGATGCAAAACAAGTTAACTCAGTGAGAACTGCAGCGTTGACTATAGCAGCTCAGTGGCTGGAGAACAGAAGCAGAACTAATCTAGATCACAGGAGAAAACAAAAGAAGAAACAGGTGTGAGGTAGCCCAGGCTCAGTATACCAGAGACGAGTACCGCAGGGGGCATGACACCGCAGGCGTGACCACAACACAATACTACTACTATTGCTGCTGCTGTTACTGCTACTACTACTATTGTTTCTACTATTAATAGAAATACGTTATAATACTTACCGGAGTGTTCAGTGTTATTTTTATGTAATGATTACAACAGCAACAACAATAATAGCACTTAAAACACACATCATATCAGTGGCATTATTTACTTATTGACTTATTTGTTTAGCAATAAAATTAAAAAGTGGATTTGGATGCAGCACCACCACCAGCATGCACTGGGTACAACAAAGAGTGTGAGCTCACTAAACACACTGCCACCAGCTTCTCCCCAAACACCTACAAACTTCCTCTCGCTTTCTTTCAAAGCTCAGCTGTATCACTGAGCAGAAATATAAAGGGACGGGCACAAAGAAGGTTTGAAATAGGCAAGTCTTGTCAGCTTCTAGTAAATGTAAAACTGAAATAATGAAGACTTTATTAATCATCACATTCGTTTCTGTTCCGCCCTGCTCCTAATTGAATCCGCTGGCTGTGGCTTGGCTTTTATCTCTCTCTCCTGTCTGTCTGTTCATTACGGTACTGTGTGGTGGATGACCTTTGAAGAGAAGGCACAGCAGGGAGAGCTCATCACCACTGGAACCGCTGGATTCTCCCCAGGGGATGGTAACTTCGTCTTTTATCTCTGGGACCTCTTTCTGAAGAGTTTGCCCAATGCAGATGTCATAAGCTCTGCAGCTCTCTCTCTCTCTCCTCTCTCTCTCTCTCTCTCTCTCTCTCACTGAGACACATTGTCTTTCTCTGTGTCTCTGAAAAAATCTCTCTCATTCTCTCTTTAAACTTTCCCTTTGCCTGTCTCTCTTTCTCAGTTTCTTCATCTCACTGTCACTCCCTTTAAATCTCCCTCCCTCCTTCTCTCTCTCTCTCCATTTGTCTCTGACACTGTTCTGTATGTCCAAAAGAATCCAAACATTCCTTCTAATTAGAGAATTCAACTATTTTAAGGTGTACCCTTTTCTAATGTCAAATTCAAACACACACACACACACACACACACACACACACACACACACACACACACACACACACATAGTGCTGGTATAATCTCCAAAGGAAACATTACTAGTTGAAAGGGATTCTCTGGAGGAGCTACATATGAGACCAGGATCGCCAGAGGGATATAATGCCCCCTCAGCATTGGACTGTAGATGGGGAACCACGTTTTAGAGTGATGGATCTCCATCCGATACCTTTGGTATAAGTTGGAGTGATCTTTGGGATCCTGAGCTTGACCGCAATAATGCCTCTGTAGTTGAATACAATAAAATCCTGACATTTAATGTAAAGCCTTCCAAGAATAATAGAGACTTCTTTAGAGGAAATTGGGGCAGCTGGTGGCCTGGTTGAGTTACCGCTCTGATTAGAACATTGTGCGTTTGAATCCAGGCCTGCCAGTGGCACCACTGAGGTACCCTTGAGGAAGGCATTGACCCCACTCGCTGCTACCTGGACACTGTGTCACTGGCATCCCACTGGCTCACTTGGGTGAAATGCAGAGAATACTTTTGTTCACACTGTGTGCTGTGCTGTGGTGTATTCATGTGCGACAACTGCTCACTTTACTCTTGTCACGGTCGCCTCACCCTCCCCCCGTAGATTCCACTCCCCATCCCCTGAATATTAGTTTATCCGTTTATCTTGTCCCTGACGTCTCTGTGTTTTCTGTTCTTTAGTTTCTTCTCCGTGTCTGTCTCTGTTCCATCCCTGCCCGCATCCCAATCCACCTCCGTTCCTCCTTTCCTCCCTTTCGAGTCTCCGCGTTCTGTTTGTGTTACGTCCCTTCCCTATTGTTTTCACCTGTTTTCAATCCCGTCCTTATTGGTCTCACCTGTCTTCTATCCCGTGCACTATTTAAGCCCAGTCTGACCTCGAGTCAAGCATGTCTGTATTTGTTCTATTTGGTGTGTGTTTGTTCCCCATTCTTGTTGTTTCTTGTTCTAACCCGTATGTTTTTGTTGTGTTTTGTTTCTGCAGGCTCGTGCTACATCCCCTTAGTTGGTGTTTACTCCTCGTTCGTTCTGATTCCTTGTACCACGTATTTACTCTTGTCTGTGTTCCAGACTGCCTGACTGTTTTTGTTGTTTGATTCTCTAGTATAGCACGAGCCTTGCACTGTTTTGTATTTTGGTTTGTATTTTCTGTTTATGGCCTGAGTTGGGGTTGCCTTTGTTTTCTGTATTTTGGTTTGTGTTTTTGTTATTAAACTGTTTGTTCATATTTCCACTCAGCTTTGCGTCCTCCCCCTTTCCTTATCCACACCACTCATGACAACTTTTTGCCTCTTTACTATTTGTCTCACTAAAATTCTTCCCCATTCTTTTCCTCTCTCAAAGAAAAAAAAAACTTCATTAGTGCCCTAAAATGTGCCTTAAAATGACCCTGATGTGATCTGGAGACACTGAGCAGGGAAACACTGCCTATATTGTGCAGTATAATTGGATCTGAAAGTCAGGGGCTGGATCAAGCTGTGCTTTGAAGAGGATCCCTTGCAGTTTACTGCAGTAGCTGCCTCATTACATAAATAGTGCTGTGACTCAAAGGGAATTCTGCCTTTGCTTACAGCACCTAGCAGAAGTATAACTTTTTTTTAAATTACCAACTTTGTACATGATGTAAACCTTGCATGAAAACTATACAATGAGAATTATATGGAGATTACTCTGTTTGGTCAAACCTGGCCTCCCTGGATTCATCCCTGGAACTACTGAGCAAATTTATAAAAGAAAGCACACTGAACCAACATTGCTAAAAATGTTATCCTTGGTGCTTGAACCTAGTGCTATCAGTCAATTGGTGAATGCTGCTGCATAAAAAATGTGAGCTCTCCTCCTTGCCTCTTGCTATGGGCATAAAGAGTAGTTATGAAATCACTACTGCCAGAGGCATTATGAATCTGAAATGACATTGAATTTAATTATAATAGCAAGCAAAGTGGAAAATAAAGTTTATCAACCAGAAGACCCCAAAGCTGTTTTACATTCTGCATTTATTTTAATAATAATAAAATAATAATAATAATAATGAGCAGGCAGGAACTGTAAAACACACAGTGACCAAGTCCCACAGATGAGACATGTACTGTCCTCACCCACCCTGTCCCTTTTCTGTGTAAGTGTATGTACTGGTTCTGTTGTTTGGGCCCTTAGAGGACCGTCTACAGTGCAAATTGGCCCATGCACATTTAACTTATCTGCTGCTACTATTTGCACTCTACTGTTACCATTTGCACAACTATCTTATCTGCTATGGTCATTTACACTACTGCCTTATTTGTGTTGTGTCTTGTTATACTATCTGTTCATAGAATGTCTATTGTAAATTCAGTTAAAAGCTTGTAATCTAGATTCTAGTTGTAATTAGAGGGCACGCACAACAGAGCATAATATGTGAATTGACAATAAATCTCTTTGAAACTTGAAACTTTGAAACATGCACTTGAAACACAGAACCACAGTTCTGCTTTATAAATATGACAGATTATAGAGTGATTATGATAAAGCATGACATTGTGGGAGATATCAACAAAAAGAAATATCTCGAATTGGATTTCATTGCATTTCTTTAGTCACCTTCAATGTTTCACAATACTTGTGGAGAGACAAGTGGCTCTGGGTTCACCCTGGCTCCACCAATTCAATCTGATTGGCGTATGCAGAATTCAATACATGATGACACAGAAAGTGTTTTAAACCCCTTGAACCTGCTTCGAATGCAAGAACTCCAAAGCAATCCAAACATATGAAACATTCATTTTCACTATCACTATCACTAAAGCTACTAGGTACATCTGCCTCAATCATTACAGATAAAACTCCTCCAAGGATGTTCTTTAAAGAATTTATAAAGAACAGCTATCCAAACTGAACAAAACTGAACATAATTTGGGGAATATCTGTCTTCAGTAAACTATGACAGAATGCATAACCTGCAGGCATGTAACACCTAGAATAGAGTTTCTTTTGCTATTTCTTTTGTACTGAGTCTGTTTCTACACTCTAAAAATATCAGGGAAAGTTTTTTCTGGGTTGAGACAGTGCTGTTACAGGCAAAGATATGCAATGGGACAGCTGGTAGCCTAGTGGTTAGGGCGTTGTCCCCGCAATCAGACGGTCCACTTAAGTGAAGCAATGGGCAGTCAACGATGTAGCTCCCAGGGAGCGATGTGTGGGAACGGTACTTTGCTCAAGTGTAACTCTGTAGTGCCACTGGTGATCCTGGGATCCAAATCTTTTACTTCTGCTTTCAACTCCTTAACCACTGGGCCTCCAGCTGCCCCAGTATCATTGTTTCATTCTTAATTGACAATAAATTGATTTTTCCTTATTGTTTACATTGTTGTGTTTATATGCAAAGACACATTTTATATTAATTTTATGATGGTGGAATTTCCCTCTTCATTTACCACACCGTGTGTGTGTGTGTGTGTGTGTGTGTGTGTGTGTGTGTGTGTGTGTGTGTGTGTGTGTGTGTGTGCATGTGTGTGTGCATGTGTGTGTGTGTGTGTGTGTGTGTCTGTGCATGCGTAAATGTCTGAATGGCTGCCAACACAGCTCAAGCGGCATGGGATATCTCTCTCTGTGCGGGGCTGAATGCTCCATGTGACTGGGGTGTATTTTAACTGGATTATGTAAGCGCACCAGCCCTGCCTGCAGTCCGTGTACAGATGAGGAAGGGCTCCACATGATCCACAGCATTGTGACCTCCTCAATCTGCCACAAGAAATCTGCATATAGTTCCTGCACCAGCCTGTCAGCTGGAGCCCGCTGGCATGTCCCTTGGTCCCGTATGTTTTTGTCAGTCTAAAATGGGCCTTCATTTTTGCTTTCAACACCAGATTTCAGTGTAAATTTTAATGAGGCCCATTTAAAATAGACCTAGTGCTTAGTTGAAAGAACTATGTGATAAAGCAGTAAAAGTCTGATGTTGGCTGTAGCCTTATCCTTCCTGATAAGCAGATGTAAACAGCACACCCAGGCTGCAGTTATTAATGACCTGACGGGAACTAGCACGTGATGTAACCCCAAAGTTTCAAAAGCCACTAAAATCACTATGATATCGCCCCAATTCTCCAACTGAGTAACAGCACAATATGCAACTAGACAAACACACATGTTCTCTCATATATGCATATTGATAGCCACATTTATCTTAGCGGTTAAACTGCAAGGACTTCCATCTCCTCACTTTTATGACTACATTACGGGTTCTTGAAGCGTATTGTAACAGTAATGTGAAACATTCGCTTCGCAGTAAGCACCCAATAATTCATAGTTACTCAGTAATAAGTCTTAAGATTAATAACTGAATAATGTGCTAATATGTGAGGAGCTGACCCCTCAGCCCTCTCAAATTATAACCAGAAGCGGCCTGTTCATGAGAAATGCAGAGTCTGACAAAAGCCAGATCAATTAGAGCTGCCCAAGCCCATGCACTCTACCTCCTGCATCTCAGTGGTGAAAAGATGAATTAATTAATATCAGAGTGCCATACTGAGATCACCCTCAGTCCCTCTGTGTATCTTCAAATTCAGTCACAGTGACACCAACCCCAACAGAATGCACCAGTCACCATTCTGGTAGAGTGAATTAGTAACGGGTGTTCGCTGCACATAGAATAGAATATACAAGACTTTTTACAAGATCCTTCAGAGTATGATTCACATTGCCATATTTCCCAACACTTGTCCGGGAGTATTGCACACTTGTGTGTTTTCCCTGCTGTGTAGACACCGTTGAGAGGTTGAGCAAACTAGAATGTTGGCAAAAATCCCATTCAAACTAATGACTTTAGGTTGGAGTCCCTACACAATGTTCAGTTTACTATTGTTACAATGTTAAGGTTGATGATGTTGTTGTAGCTGATCAAAAGTAGGCAAAATGTCGATGTTAACGTTAACTTGATTATACAACCACAGCAAAAAAACTGCCCCCAGTGTAACACAACAGTGTTCTATCACCTCTAGGAAAGGACACATCTTGGTTTTGTTAGCAGATGTCCAGCAATGGGCTGAAAGAAAAACATTTAATCCTGATTAACCAGCAAAGTGCTTGAATTGTAAGCAGTCACTTAATTAGTAAACATTAGACTCTAATCTGTCCAGTGTTGATGGTGTGTTTAAGATGGAAAAGCAAGTGGCCCAGTGTCATCAGCAGACAGTAGAAAGCCACAGAGGAGTGAAAAATTGCATTATCACATGACTGAACGTGAACATCTCACAGATGCCCTGAAGGACCTACAAGATGCAGCATCTTCCAATTAAATACAACCAATACCCTCAGGGATTGAGAGCCAGGTCTCTGCACGCCTATCTGGTTCCCAGGTGAAGAGAGAGGGAGAGCCAAAGTCACACAGACTCCTCCAAAAGAAAACAAACCATGTAAAATGTAGACTAACGTCTGTGATGTGTTCACTGTTGAGGCAAGGAGAGGTCATTGTGGGCAACGCATGCTCTCCCTCTCCACCCCAGGTGAGCAGCTCCAACTCCCCTCCCCACTGGGCAAACGAGGAGAAACGTGGGCTTTTACATAAGGTTTTTTTTTTCCTCCGTGTTTTTTTTTTTGGGCTGTTACTCTCATGCACTTGCATAATGTCAAGAGGCACCCATTAGGGCTATAATTCTTTGGTTTGGAACTCATCCTGATCTTCCGAAGTTAAAAAGCACCTGGCCCAGTTCCAGCTCTGGGTTCTGCAAGACAGTTGAGACTCGAGTGTAACTGGAGTCTCCTTTCATACATTGCATCCCATCACTCAAGCAAAGTTCAGACACTTTTTAAAGGGACGCAGTCCCCTAAAGGGGAATTCCTGTTTATCAAATGTTCTGTGTAATTCAGTCATTAAGATAAACAAAATTAGTAAACAATGTCATTCAGGGTGGTTTGAATGCAAAATGTCCTGTTCTAGAGAAACTAAGAGAGTCAGAATTGTTCACAGTGGTGGTGGTGATGGGAACCAGACATCTAAAGAGTTCATTACATCAAAAGCTACTTCACAGAAAGCAATTGCATGAAATGGTTTTGCTTCCAGAGACAATGTTTTGGCCTAAAACTACATTCATGGCAGAGAGGTACATGCATGGCACTGTGAAGAAAAATGGAGAAAACATTAACCCCTTAACCCAGGCTGCACATTCAAATGTGTCTTATGTGAATGTGTCCAAAGGTAAACTGTCCAACTTCTGACCAAGAGCCAATTTGAGCCAATAACTTAGACTGTCGCTTCACTCAGTCAGACTGGTGACCTGTTGCTCTGTCATGTGCTAATATGAACGTGCGAGTTAGAGGTTGCAGTCGTCTTCAGTGATAAAAAAGCATGCTGCAATATAGATCTACCTCTAACTTATCACTAAAACAAGCTGAGAAATTCAGTCAGAACAATATACTGTAAATGTTCAATCAATACCATATTTGTGTTTATGAGTAAATGAGGAGATTTGATGGCTTTGGTGAAAATATATCAATTTTTATATTGACATAACATCAGTGTGGAATGCAAATCAAATGCAATAAACTAATAACTAAATACATGATTTGTAGCTAAAAAGTAGCTAAACATGCAATTTGGTTATCACATTTCAATATTACGGCAAAGCAAAATCAATCACTTTCAACAATAACTCCACAATAAACCTAAGCATCAAAGAATTAATACTATGTAGCTCACAGGACTCCAAACACCTCAGCTGTCTTTATTTCACATGCTGATCGCATGTGGGCCGTGAGTATCCACATCGTCCTGCATTCAAATGCTATGAAAATACTGGAGATATGTTTTATGACACTTGTATAACTGCAGGGTTTGGTGGAGACCTGTGGGGCTGCTTAGATAAGAAGGAGAGACAGGTGTTAGAGCTATGCGAGTCTGGCAGGCATGTGGATGGAGCATGAAGGATCCAAAAGAGGCAAAGGCTTACAAATCTGGTGCTGTTGTGGGTGCATCCAGAGCTGAGCCCTGTGGAGCCCTGAGCTGACTCCTGCATATACATAATGTGATGAGTTCCTAGCTCGCAAAATTCGAATTCTTTTCCACTTTCTCTCTCTGTCAGTCTCTTACACTATTACCCTTCTCTCGCCCTGTTCCCTCTCTTATGTGTCTTCCTTGCTCTTTTTTCAACCAACCCTTTCTTGTGGCAAAGATGAGTGCACTCATGCATGCAAATACGCATGCACACAGATGCAAACACTCACACACCCCTCTTTTTGCTTAACTGCATCTAAGGCATGAGTGTATTGAGGGAATGTTAAGCTTTTACAGCTAGGAACACACACCGTCTCTGATAATGTACACCATATGTATGTCTACATCACACACCGCAGCGCCTGCTTTTGTTGTACATGGAATTTCAGTCAATGAACTCCAGGGGTTAAATTGGGATTTTTTTTCTGGTGGGAGGCTCTGTGTAATTAGTTGGGGGTTGGGGAGACTGGCATGTGGACAGCTCTGACCCAATTTAACCCCTAGTCTCCACAAATATGTGCTTTCCATCGCCTCTTAATTTGTACTATTTGTCCAATTATGATTTGAAATGACTTGTTAGCCAGCACTGTAATCCCATAAAATCAAGGGTTACTATATTCTAAAGCTTGTTACTTGCTTGTTATTACATGGAAGGCCATGTAAACTGGTTAAGTAATTCTGTGGGGAAAAGAAGCCTGGGTCTGCTGGCAATAAGCATTCAATATTAGTCTATTAGTCTGCAGTCTATATTCCACCACAAGCAAACACACATCGCGCTCTGAGTGAACTTTACCAGCTGATCACCAGCCACGAGAACGCGCAGCCGGACGG
>JBBPDC010000007.1:5552311-5565210 GCA_037974485.1 Hemigrammopetersius urotaenia | reverse complement strand
AGTTTGCCCGCCAAACTGGCAGTGACCCCTCAGTGAACCCCAGAACACCCCTAACAGGCTCACAGCCACAGTTCTGCTCCCCAGCTCGCCACAGTATTTATAACCACAGTCATGATTAATAACTACTACATGCCCCGCATTTTATATTGCAGACAAGTTCATTAACTCATCAACTTTTTTATTGAATATTATCAATAATGAACATATCACATTAATGTTTAATACAAAAAACACTTTATAGATATTTTTCATCAAAGTAGCAATGTTAGCACCAGACTGAATGTCTCTTGTCACACTGGGCGAAATCTCAAATGGCACCCTACTACCTATGTAGTGCACCGCATAGACATTAAAATATTGGCTTGTGCACCCAAAAAGAGTACAATATGGACAAATAGTGCATGTTTGTTTTTGAATTGCAATTTTATAGTGAATAATTTTGTTAATACTTAATTCATGATTAATAGTCTGATTAATGGATGATTATTAATGGAGCAGCTGCTTGATCATTCACTGACATCTTTTAGACTCCTATCTAGTTGACCAGCCTATCAGTTAGCTAGGAAAGCTAAGCATATAAGTCTTCAGCCCCACAGTTTACACAAAGATTCTTATTTCATCAGTCTGTGTCATTCAGTGGTCCATGTGAGCAGAATAACAATCTGAGATTATTTTGTTTACAGCACAGTGGTTTTAAGTGACTTGGCACATTAATGTAGAATTCACTTCAGGTGAAGTGTGTATGAAATATTTTACAACAGCTTTGAGCACGGCTTGATAAAGTCTTTAGGAGTGGAATTATCTATTTCACAAGGGGTCTTACTAAGGCTCAAACAAACTGTGATGGTCACGTGTCCACTTATGTTTGACCATGCAAATCACCTTTGACCATGTAAATCAGTAACATTAAGATTTAATAACGATCAAACTTTGAGGCACACAGCTTGTCAGAAAAAAGTTAGCTTTTCTAAATACAGTATTGTGCAAAAGGTATAAGCACCTGAAAAAATTATGCATACTACTGGGAAGTAGTGTTAAGTTAAAACTAGGGGTGGGCATAGATTATTTTTTTTTATCTAGATTAATCTCACTGTAATCTTGGAATTAATCTAGATTAAAATGGCTCATTTGAATTCTGCCGATAACGGACCACCACTAGTTAAAACCTTTATATTACAACAAATACAAACAACATTAATACAGTAAATGGTGGTTTTATGTGTGGCAAAGTGTTTGCTTAACCATTTCCAGACCTCTTTCCCCAATGGAAGCCCAGTTTTACCTGCAGCTCCATCAAATCTCTGGTTTGGCTCTTTTTACTGCAGTAGATTACATTAGGTGTTGACTATGGAATTTTATTCATTCACCCAATGACTGGAGGCACTGAGCAGAAACCTGGATCCAAACCTGTGTTCTTTTAACAAAATATTGACTACTTTTTAGACAAAAGAAATCTTAATACTTTTTACTGCTTGCTTGTTGGTTTGAATTTATTCTAATATTAAGCTGTTTTTGCTGCAGAATGAAGCCCGCTGCTGATAGAAATGTCTTCAAACAATTTGCACAGATGCCTAAGACTTTTGCACAGTACTGCATATAATTACACTTTATTGTTATTAATGCTGCCAAAACATTAAGCAAATCTTAAATACGGTTTGCTGTTGATTTCCTCATAGTTCTTTTTTTATATACTGAATATAAAATAATATTGATATTGACGAGAACAATAGGAAATAGTACTTCCACAGCATTAGAAGTGTACTACTGTTGGTGATAATTTTTGTATGCCATTTAAAGCACTTTTTTACAAGAAGAGTACAGAAACCCATTTTTATTTATGGCCACAAAAAATCACAATATAAATCTGTCACTACTTTTCTTGCGTCAGCATGCCTATTCTTTTGTATTTTTCAGGACCTGAAGAAGCCACAGTTGGCTGCGCTCCATGTCTTTCCTCCACCACTAAACCCAGAGTGACTGATTAATCTATGATCTATGTGATATTCCTTAAGCCATTCATTGATGCCCTCTGATATCGTTGAACTTTGAAGCTTCAGAGACACAGCTTGGGTTCTTTTCAGAGAGCATGCATCCTATTAATTCCCCACCCTCTCATGTCTTCTGCTGATTTTGAAATCAAGGCTTATCTCCCTGCTTGCTCCTGTCATTTGAAGTTAATGAACTTGGCATTTGGTGTCCCATCGGATGATGAGTTGTTTGAGATGATGTCAGCATCACTGAAGCCTCTGTCTCTTACACATGTATGTAATCTACAAAGAAAGACCAGAATCTCCAAGCAGCTAGCATATTGATCCCAGTCTCACTTCTATTGCAGCCGGCCCGTGATTGGTTAAATTTGCATTTGGTTGGTAGTGGAAGTCTTGACATTGAACGAGAGAAAAGAGTTTAAATGGCATTGCTACTGTATCTGGTTTAGCTTAATTAGTTGCAGATTTAGCTAGCTAGCCAGTTATCATGCACCGTGCACAAACTAAAGTTCCTTTTTCAAATCCTTCTCAGAAGTTATTACTCCCGAAGTCATAGGTATGAAGTGATTTTGTGTTACTGTAATAAAGTAAGAGCAAAAGGTTTTGGCCATAAGCTCTATGCATCAGTCCGATACACATGCATTATCAATGATTCAACAGGATTTGATTCAACACAATGCAAACCAATGTGATATAAACAAGAATATGATGCTAGACAATTCAGTATGGTACCGCTAGTTTTAGTACAGATTTTATTTTCTTAGTAGAGAGCAGACCATAAATTGACTTAAAAAGTGCCATTATTCTATACATATTTATTACTCTAGTACTGCTCTAAGCATCACTATCAGTATCTTACTTAAGGTGTTTCATTTTGACTTCTAAAAGACATTTGTCCGTTTCATTTACATTTGGGGTTAAGGGTCTTGCTCAGGAACGCATTGGTGGTCCAGAGAACAGTATCCTACCCACTATGAGACCACTACCCCTTTCACAAACAGACTTTTCACAAATCTTTTGTAGTTTCACACAAACTATAAAATAAAACCAGGCCCAGACCTTGCCCAAACCAGTACTTTTTTCCAGTTGTCAGTCACTAATCACACATTATAATAACACCTTCAACAGTTTAAGTATGCTCAGCTTTAAACACCAGTCTCACCTCACACACTGAATGTAACTGTGTTCAACTTCAAGGTTTATTTTCAGAAATATTCGCAGTTTAGCAAATGTTTCAAATTGCCAAAGATTTGATTTGTATTAATTCTGTGAAATGTGTAGCTCTTCCTCCTCCTTCTCTTGTGGGCTTGTGAAATGTCATAAGTCATTGCTCAAGTATAGTTCCAATTAAAATTTCTTGCTAAGTACACATCTAATACCCGGAATTGTCGTCAGTTCATCTCAATGTGTTTTTTTTTTTTATATCAGGGATGTATCAGGATGTGACTTGTGTGGACTTCATGCAAAGTAGCAACAGTGCCAGCAGAGGAACCACCATATAAGTACCACAAATGTTTTGAGCAACCACCACTGTTCTACACATTTTTTAGTTTTTACTGAACTTTTGTACTTCTCACTCACCAAACCCAAACTATGACATACCACCTACCCAAATATTGTTGCACATCAACATGGCAGCAGTATTCCCTACTGGCAGAGGTTTCTTTCAGCAGGATAACGGGCTCGGCCACACTTCAAACATGGCTAAGAAATGGTTTGAGGAACATGACAAAGAGTTCAAGGTGTTGACCTGGCCTCTAAATTCCCCAGATCTCAATTTAATCGGGCATCTGTACAATAGTCTGATCCGTGGAGGCCCCAGCTCACAACTTACAGGCCTTAAGGGGTTTTGTTACTAACCTCCTGCTGTGGAGTTTTGTGCAGTTCACGCCTTAATGGGGGGACAGAGGGTTTATATATAGGTGATTTACGTGAGCTTATATGAGCTCCAAAGCTGAGAAGGGAGTAGATAACAAAACCATAAACCAACACTTCATAACCAACACTTCAATGAAGCAAATGTATTTCTCTCAGTTATAATTATGGGCTTTGCTTCAGAGAACTCATGAAAACATTTTAAACGCTTGCCAAGAATAGAATATTTTTTTTTGTATTGTAAGTTACTAAAAAAACACAATTGTTTTGCAATGTGCCAAATATCTGCATGCCTAGTTTGCTATCTGGCACAGATTTTGAAACAAAATTGATCACTTTTCAGAACAGAATCAGGCAGGCTTCAAATGGTTTGAAGAAAACTGTTGGCTTTCATTCTTTCAAACTGATTGTGGTATTGTGCCCTGGGGAAGAAACCCGGTGTGTTGGAAATATCAGTGCTTTACAGTGGATGAGGACCAGAGACCAATCTTTCTCTTCCACTTGAAATAATGAAACAATAGTAAAAAAAATAAAATATATATATGGAATCATGCCATAAATAAGTCATCTTTAATGACATTACAGATGGTAATGCACATGGGCAAGGCAACAACTGACAAGCACAGCTGTGGCCATATGGGACAAATATGGTGATCTTAATTCCCCTGAGATGGATGAGCATGCAGGTTGTGCAATGGAAACTGTCTGTTACAAGATTAACCCTATCTTACCTAGTATATTGCTGTAGAAACATTTAGACACATTTGTCACATTTGTAGGAAGATATAAACTGAGGGAAAAGTTATTGTTCATAAGGTCTTCTTTGGCCAAATTTCTTTTCTGCCTTCTATTTTATAGGTTCCTCAGTTAAACTATACATTGTGTCATCTTTATTAATGTTGGTGGACTATATGGTTTGCAGAACCAGAAACGCTTGCAGTTGAGCATTCACAATTATAAAAGTATTTTGGATGGGGTGTGAACAGTTTTTTTTTTTTTTTTACAGTTTTATACTAGAGGGTTCTCAATCCTTCCTTTTCTAACTGGAGAGAACAAACAGTTAATTTTGTTACAAGTAAGTTAATTATAGAGTTATATAGATATTGTTATATTCCTTTTTTTCTACACTGTAGTAATCGCTAATTCCACCTACTGGCTTGAACTCCTTCTTTCATGTGATACCATTGACACTGAGAGGGAGGGAGCTAGCATGAGTCCTGTGGAGCCAGTCACGCAGCTTTTTGAACTGTCACTAGCACAACATCATTGGGCAGTGTAACAGTTTGCAGATTCCCGTACTGCTAAAAATATTATATTAACATTTCCATTGTACTATGGTCATGGCCACTAGAGGGCCTGGTGAAAGATTCGCCAATTTTCCCCATGAGTATTTTGGTTGTGTGCATGTCCATAGTGAAATGGATCAGCACGTGGAATAGGAGCAGTCATTGTGCAACTGTGTCTTCGATCACTGTGACGTAAAAGAAGCCTTTATTGTTGGAAGCATTGTGAAGGGCTCAGGATTGTACAGGCTTTTTCAGAACAAAACTCAAATCTTCAAGTTTATTACTAATCTGAATAACAATCAAAAGTCATTATTAGGAACAAGAAGATGAATAGCATATCTGAATACACAAACAAAATGCAAATCTACTTTGTTAGATCATTCCATCAAAGTAAATGCAATCATGCACTGAGAAATCACATTGATACGATAGAAGAGCAGATTAAACAGCAGGAACAGACAGGCGTTTTTTAGCTTTGGAATCAAAGGGTTATAGGACGGAGAACTGATGCATCTGACACCATAACTCAGGCTGCACTGGCTTTAAATCAGATCTCAAGACTGAAGGACTACTTTAAACAATGTCAAGCTTTCCTCCAGCCCCAGAGTCTTCGCACTGCATTGACCCATACCTTCCATAGACTATCAAAACAAAGATAGGAGCTTCAGGTCTAGAGGCGGTTACTGAGTATTCAGTGCAGTATAGAAACCTCTACAGAAGCCTGTTCCACCCCTGGAGCTTTGAGGTATGCAGCAGATGACATTACCGGTTTAAGAGATTAAAGCTATGGTCAGAGGAGAACGATTTGACACATGATGATACTTTGAAATATATGAAAAAAGGAATCCTCTGTCTGACTGTGTGCCAAACCGAATAAAAAACGATTACCACTAAAGGTTCTCTTCAGAGTGATTTCATTTAAGATAAAGCCTTCTGGGTCCTAGTGAAAGCTTCGTTTGAATAAATAAAGCAATCATCAATTTTCTTGTGAGGTATAGGCCGAATATGTTCAGAGATATGCCGTGGGTGAAATTGAAATGGCATTTAAAGTGCAGTTGTTCTTGCGCTCTGTCTCTGTGAAGGAATGTAAATGATGAGGAAGGTGAAACTAGACTTACAACGACAACTTTAAACGTGCATTGCACCACTTGCTTCTTTCGAAACAAACATCTCAGTTATATACAGTATGAATAAAAGCTACAAACTATTAAAGTCTCCAAAAGGGTCCTTTGGAGATATGAAAGTGAAGAACTGCTTTTGGTTTCTTATTGAACCAATTAAATGGTTGCAGCTGAGATTTAACTTAAGAACAATCCACTAAATTGTTCTTTCGGACACAAAAATGGGCTATTCTATTGAATTCCTGCAAAGAATCCTTAAGACATGTTCTCCAAAAAGACAAGCCCCAAGAGCATACTCTGTAAGCCGTGAAGAAATGTTTTTGAGGTTTAAAAACAGTATTTTATGGGTTAAAGGACATGTGTGAAAATCTAAATATATAGAACTCAATTCTTGCTTTTTTGAAATAAAAAGGCTGAAATTAAGTGACACAAAAAGAAACAATTCCCATATGAATGAGTAATTCCCATATGACAGACTGAGAGAGGTCACTGCGAGGACTATGTCACTGTCAGCCTGTGGGGTATGGGAGGGTGTTGGGGCTACAAGAGGCTAGTTTGGTGACCCAAATGATTTCTGACAGGAATTTGCTGGGATTGTGTCAGCTCTCAGCACCCAAGAGCACTTTAGACACCAAAGACGACACATAGCTGCAGCTACAACATGTTTTAAGGTCACACTAGCCCTCTGAAAGTTGACATTAATAGAAGCCTTTATAATATATAAGGGCATTTTCGGAATACCATGGGTAATATGAGGTCCATAGTGAAAACAAGCCTTCAATATGTGTTCAGCACCTATTCCACTCCTTTATTTCCCATTTTGTAGTATGGGACCAGTGCCGAATAAAGACATTTGTTTCATTGCTGCTGGGGCTAAGTGTAGTGCAGCGATTTCATTGGGGGTGATCGTTCAGTGTTGCTCCTGGCTGCTGTGGGGAGGAATTTTCAATTTCCTCAGTGCATAGAGACATATCAGTCTAAGCGCACGCTCCCTCCTACTCTCTGAAACACTGCCAACCTGTAATTTGGACTCCCCTTCAGATTGCCACACTGATACCAACTCAAACGAGCCTTCAGGACGAGAAAGCTGCCAAATGATTCCATTAGCATAACACAGGGTCTGTGGGGTCACCAATGATGGTAAACTGTTGTATTGGAGCCTGAAGAGGGGACTGGAAAAAGTTTACAGCCCTATAAAGAACTTCATTTGGCACTCTTTGTCTAATTTAAACAATTTGTCAATGCATTGCAGCACATTGCAGCATATATCACTGTAAGAGATGTGCAGAGAACTATCTGTACAGTAGAGTGGGTAAAACCTGGTTTGTAATAACAGTAACATAACAAATGAACGAGGACGTGCTATATACTGTACATTCAAATGTATATTAATGAGTCCAGGCAAAAGGATAATAATTTTAATGCTTATCTCCAATCGTCAACACCACATTACACTTTTTTGTAATTAATTATGTTCTAATTAAAACATGACCTGCAGGCCTGTTCTGGAAGGGGTCTTGGACAACTACAGGCCCTTGCTGACTGGTCTGGTACAAAGCGTGCATGTCTCCTGGCCCTTGGCTGTCCCTTTGTCTTAATTGCGTGCACTCTGTGAGTAATTACACAGGGCAACAGAGCGCTGAAGGCACTGGGCTTTCCTCCTCTCTAAATGAAGCAAACTCCTCTACTTAGCAGCTTTTTCCAAGCAACCCTATTGCATTGCACCTGCATGGCACCGTAAATCATAGTCCCCTAAGCTATCCACCATTCTAATAGACATTTAATTATTCAGTACACTGGAGGATACAGTCTATGAGGCTCGTTCAGAGTATATAATGGATTAAATATTAGGTGCTATAAACCTTCTCCAGTAGTAATAGTTACCAGCCAGGGTGGCACATCTGAATGGAACACTATAGAAAGCAAATGTGTGGGAATGAGCAAGGTTTCATGCTGAGTGCAAACAGAATTTTAATATGCACTTTTGCTCCTCTGCAACTTTATTAGCTAATATTTTGTACCCTCATGTTTACACAGGGAAAACAAGATTGCTGTTGTGTTTGAATGTGGAAGTCTAATTGAGTCAGAGATTTGCTGTAGGACACATTTTAATAATGAAGATGGCTGTAGTGTCTAATGAGCTTCTTCGGCATTTGGCATAATTGTTTGGGCCATGAACTATGGCCTCTTTCTTTGTTACAGATCATTCGGATCCAATACATGGCATGTTTTTCCAAATAATGGCACTATAATTATGGTTTATTACCTAGGCAAAAAAAGTGAAAAGTAAAAATGAATGAAAGAATCTATGCCCAGTTTCACTATGTGATGTATTAAGGCTTGGCCGGTCAAAGCAAATGAACTCCAATGAGGGGTATCAACACCCAGTTTGTAGATGAATTTATTGTCAGTACCTTGTGTGATCAAAGCCTTTATATTTCTAGCTACATTTTCCGTATAAGGTCTCTATCCCCCCTAGTATCCCTCCAAACTGACATCACACAGCGCACACTTGACTTATTTCCCTTTGATGAAAGTCCTAGCCATTGACAGCCGCTTAGGCTTTTGATTTATTAAAATCCACTGTAGGTCGGTGCTGAGTCACTGCCTTTTCAATGAGAGGAAAAAAGAGACTCTCTTTTCCTTACAGAAAACCCTTGTCTGCTTGTCTGTTCACTTAGCATCATCTACCTGTCAGATATTTGCATCAGTTCTGGGAGGGAAAAAAAAGGAAGTGATTCATCACATGGTTAATGTGACTGGCAGCTATAGCCTAAAGGGTGATTTGGGCTCCACACCCACATTATTTGACTGATGATTAAGGGAAACAAAATCCTAGTGAAAACATCCTTTTTTTGTTGAGCTGCATTTATGTTCCATATTTATTTCAGCTAAGTGCACAGAGAAAACATGGTAATAAATTCTGCACAGATCTGCTAAATTAATTGCACAGCAAATTGACTGTTTCTGGATTAAGTCTGATTTCCCTCTTTATAGAACGCTCTTCAGCGTAACTGTCTTTCAGGCAGCCCCTGCTTGCATGGGATGATGGATGGAAAGTGAGTGAACGCTGGTGTGTGTTGTCTGGTTATCTCCTTCACCGACATGCAGAGCTCTTGTCTGTCTCGGTGCAGCTTAATTGAATTAGGACGAGTACAAAGCGACTTATTTAGTGCGCTCTTGGTAACAGATGGAAACAAGATAGAGCTTACAATAATTAAAACATTTGAATGAGCAGGGTTAGTGAATGGCCTTCATTACCCTGCTGTTACCTCACATCTAAATAAGCACGTCCAATACTCCAGTCAAATTGGATTCCAGCGCAATCAATTTTGTGTGCTGTGAATGTGCACATGAGAAATGCAGGCCTCTCGCTGCTCGTTTGTAGATATTTAATAGCAAATTGTAAAATCAGACCACTGTACAAATCAGCCCAAAACATTTACACCACTGATGACTTTTTGAGCCGCGGCCAGTCATGCTGCTGTAAAATCAAAACTGACAGTGTGGACGACGCAGTTGTATTTGTAGGAAGATATAAATTGGTGGAAACGTTTTTGTTCATAAGGTCTTCTTTGGCCAAAAAATGTTCTATTTCTTATGTCTGACAGAGAAAAGGCTGGAAACTCTTAGTTGGTCTCAGAAACCAAACCAAACCCAAAAGGTTTACATGACTGATGAGTCTAAATAAATAAATAAATAAAGTTGTTGCTCGAAATGCTTAATATTGTCTGTGTAAAACTTATAACACATTACATCATTTCTGGAGGGCAAATATAGTTTGGTTGTATTCATAAATTTCACAGCACATTAGACTTGTTATTTGTGCTGCTGTTATTTGTGTGGCAATAAAGTGTACAAAATACTGTACTCTGGCAAATGCTTGCTGTGTTTGGACAGTTGGCCAAAGTCCAGCATGCATTAGTCACAAATACACTTACCACTGCAGTCACTGAAGTCCCTCCCGGTTGAGTGTAATTTCACATCTGTAATCCAATTTCATTCATTGATACAAGGTCTGACCTCAGACAGAAAATGAAAGCCAAAAAAATTTTCCCTGAAAAAACTGGTTGTTTACTCTTATCAATAACTGTGTAGTTGTTTTGATTACATACACTATACACTATTTGGCTGCAGTATATTCTTCTTCTTATTATTATTATTATTATAATAACAATAATAATAATAATAATAATAATAATAATAATAATAATAATAATAATAATAATAATAATTAGTAGTAGTAGTAGTAGTAGGAGGAGGAGGAGGAGGAGATTTAATAAAGAAAAGTTCCCTTATATTGGTATTCTCACATGTTGAATAAATCCTCGTTCCATCTAATGGCGTCTGTTTCTGTCAATATGTTTAACAGAAAGATTTTCTCCCTCAGAATGGTGATGATATTTTTATGACACCTAAACAAGCATGACAAAAGAAAAGTAATCCTCACTTTGCTATCGCTACTGCAATAAGTCAACTGACACCAAGAAAGTGCATCAGAGTCAGTGAAGAGATTAAAGCAGTTTTCCAATTCTGTCAAATAACCCAGGCAATCTTGGCCTGGACCATGTTTTATTCCTACCAAATTTAGGCCAAGTTAGGCCATGACGATCGAACCGTGCTGTTTATAAGATCCCATTTTTGAGATTATTTAATTACTTAAATTACTTACTTAATCTCAAACAGTTGTGTATGTAAAAGCTGTTATGAAACAAATGGAAACTACTAAATGTGTATATTTAAATCTGCTGATGCAGAATGTAAATCAAGTGTGAATATTTCATCATGTAGCTAACTATCATACATTTGAATAGTAAAACTTTACTAGACATCTGAGGCTTTAACTACATTTACATTTACGGCATTTATCAGACGCTTTTATCCAAAGCGACTTTCATTCTCTAACTACAGGGGACAGTCTCTCCCTAGAGCAACTTGGGGTTAAGGGTCTTGCTCAGGGACCCAGTGGTGGTCTGCTGAAGGTAGGATTCGAACCCACGATCTCTTGATCCGGAGGCAAGTATCCTACTCACTGAGCTACCTCCACCTAGGTTTTTGGGTTGTTTTTTTTTTTTGTTTGTTTTTTTGTCAAACATCCCCCCGTCCCTGGTCCCATCTCTGCCCATGGCTTGCACCGCACATAGCTTTTTGAATTTTGGCCAAAAAACTATTTTTGTTTCTCTGAGCACAAAACGTTAGCTGGTTCCTCCACCGCAGATGCATTTTGATGGATCGTTCTTCTCTCCCATACAAGCTAGTTGACGGATATGTTGACTGATGCTCCTTCCCTCCAGCAGCACTGAGCTCTGCAGTCCCTTCGAGGTTGTTGACCTCTCTGCTTGGATTTTTGAGGAATGTCTTTGTCTAGGCAGAGCCATGGTGGTACGATGCAGCTTCCATTTCTTCACCGCTGATCCAGCAGATCTCACTGGGATACTGAAACACTTGGATATTATTGTATTCAGGCTTTTTGTGTGCCTTCAAACTTCATCTCGACGTTTCCTAGGACGTGTCCTCTTCTAGGAACGTTCATTGCCACAGTTCTCCTTAGGGCAATCTGTATAAACCTCTTATGCAAACAGAACTTAGTAGTCATTTTTCTCACAGAATGCTTTCTTACTTAACCAACATCACTTTAAATTAGGGCAGTTGGTAGCCTAGTGGTTAGGGCATTCGCCCTGTGATCAGGAAGTCGCGGGTTTGATTCCTAAGACCGCTAGGCACCTATGAGGTACCCTGAGCAAGGTACTGTCCCCACACACTGCTCCCCGGGCGCTGTGTTCGTAGCTGCCCCCTGCTTCACTTGGTGAATGGGTTAAATGCAGAGGAAGTATTTCGTGCTGTGATGTGTTCACCACAGCACGAAATTATTACTTCATTTGAGGATCAGGTTTTTTATTGTTATATGACACAGCACAACATACGAAAGTGATTGGAAATGAAAGAGCTATGCAGCAGAACAATGAGCAAATCCACTCTAAAGAAATAAAATGAAAGTTTTGAAGTGGCCCAGCCAAAGTCCTGACTTCAACCCCATTGAGATGCTGCACAGGACCTAAAATGTGCAGTTCACGCTTGAAAGCCCTCCAGTGTGGTTGAATTAAAGCAATTTTGCAAAGCGTGGGTCAGTATTCCTCCACAGTGATGTGAAAGACTGATTTTCAGTTTTAAAAGTGCCTGGTTGTTACTAAAGGTGACACAACCAGTTATTAAGCTTAAGGACAATTACTTTTTCATTCAGGTGTTAAAGGTTTTGTAAAACCTTTTCCCTTCAGTTAATGAACTGAAGGTTTTGTTTCATTTTCTTGTCTGATATCATTTCTTGTACATGCATAAATAAAGGAAATCAGGCTTTACTACACGTTTTACAGATTCACACAGACATACAGAGGGAGGCAATGCTCAGGTTAATTTTAACACGCTGTTACAGAGTAAAGCCCGCAAGTCAAGACTCTGGAAATGTATAAACATGCTGTGTATGTCATGGAGGAAATTTCGGTTTGTACTAAATGTCTATTAATTGTCACTGAATTTTGAATCCTAAACCTAATCCTAAACTTAACCTAAACTCAAAAATTTAAATCATTTCTAATCTGAAATCAAATGGGGGGGTGGCCTGTGTGTGTGTG
>JBBPDC010000007.1:5534466-5545439 GCA_037974485.1 Hemigrammopetersius urotaenia | reverse complement strand
CATAGAGAAGAACACCACAAATCGTAGAGAAGTGGGAAATCAAGGGATTTTTTTTTTTTTTTTTTTTTTAGAGAAATAAGTAAGTAGTATCACAGCACGCAGTCCCGCCCTTGACTTGGACTTGGTAAAAAACTTGGACTTGTAAACATCTCTGATGTATACAAATGGAAGAAAACAAATGGTTCAGTTTTACACAACTCATTCTTATGTCCCATTATTTGTGGACTATTACTTACACAACAAGTCATCAAAAAAAATTTGTTGTTGACAGGGTCTGGATCACGTCCTTCACTAACTTCCTATTCCTGCTGTGAGAATGACACTTGTGTGACGGCTGTGCGGAAACGCACCTGCCGCACTGGCAGCACCCAAGCTGTGCTTATCCAAGGGTGTCGCCAACACGCCACCTCCTCTGCATGCATTATATTCCACACAAATGAATCATCGCTGAGGGTCATCACAGGGCACAACCATTTTTCTTGGGTCATTTTATCTTAAGTGTGACTAAGACCCAGTGTTGCTTTATTCTGCAATAATAGATAAAAGGGAATCACTGAGTTATGCATATAGACATTATATATTATCCAGGACTTTTTCTGGTGTTCCATGCCAGGGAGATAAGAATAACAATGTTCTCTCTATCTCATTCATCTGACATTTTAAATATTAATAGAATTGATGGGAAGGTTGAAAAATATTAATGGAAATGATGAAGAGATGAAGCAACATGCTACACTTTTGACATATTTATGAATAGAAGCCTGAAAATATGCTTGACTTATCTTTATTCCATTGCTCGAAGAGACTGAATGTTCCTAACACAGTCAGAATTCTTCCACAAAGCTGCTGAATTCAGATTCCTTATCGTTCACAATGCCACGAGCTTTCAGTTTGTCTCCACTTTTATAGAACCATCTTGACCATCTTGAGTCTAACAGATATTTCTCATGTTGATATTAAAGGCTGCCTCTGATGTCAGGGATGACATGAGACAGACTTCTCTCACAGTCCTTTTGATATAAAGACCTGGTGCGTGTAAGCTGTAACATTAGCAATGTCCACCTTCTTTGACACCTCTGGTCCGCAGTTTAAATGTAGAACTAACAGAGAGATGTTAGCATCTGAGCTCCATGGCTTAGACTGTAAATACATGTGTGGTTCATGTGGATAATATTCATTGTACGGCCAAAAGTATGTAGACACATGACTCCTATCACTCCTATACAGGCCTATTGGATATTCCATTTCAAAATTGTGGGCATTAACAGGGCATGGCCACCACCTTTGCAGCTGTTACAGCATGCACTGTTCCTAGAATGCTTTTCACAAAAATTGACATGTGTCATTGGGAATTTGTACCCATTCAGTCAAAAAAGCATTTGTGAGGTCATCCACTGATGTTGGTCAAGAAGGCTTAAAATCGATGTCCAGTTCATCCCAAAGGTGTTCAGTTAGGTTGAGGTCAGGCCTCCGTGCAGGCCATTGGAGTTCCTTCACACCAAATTCATCAAAACATGTTTTTATGGACCTCACTTTCATGCAGGAATAGAAAAGGTTCAAATTTTGTACAATTTCTTTGCATGCTGTAGTGTTCACTTTCCCCTTGCCGGAACTGAGGGATTGAGCCCAAACACAAAAGAAAAGCTGGCATGTGTAGTGTGTGTAGCTGCTCAGTCATGGAAAACCATTTTATGAAGCTCCTCATGGGCAGTTCTTGTGCTGATGTTTTTTCCAGAGCAGGTTTGAAGTGAGTAATGCAGCAGAGGATATCCAACATGGGCTTCAGCTTTGTTACTGAGCTGCCGTTGCTCCTAGATGCTTCCATTTCACAATACAGTTGGCTTGGACAGATCTAAATGGGCATCCTATAACCATGTCATATTTAAAGTAACTGGGCTCTTCAATAGGATCCATTCTACTGCCAGTGTTTTTTTAGGGAAATTTAGCTGAACTCAGTCATTTGAAGATGTGTCAACAAATGTTTGTCCTTGCAGTGTGTTTTAATTATTTACCACAATCTACAATATGCAGTAATGTACAAAATGATATGGGCAGCAAATCAAGTTAGCTTTTATTTTTAGGTTAATACTTGCTTCCCCAGCTGTTCCTTCTCCATGTATGTTGTTTGTATACAGCTCTATTTTCCACCACCAGCTTCTGTTCCTCAGTTTATTCAAAAAACACCTAGAAGTTTTTGCTTGCACCAAACAGCAGAGATGTTAAAAAACAGGTTTATGCAAATCTAAGTCGAGTTACGAGTCTCTGGGGAGCGATTCCAACATGAGTTTCAAGTCTCTGGGGCGTGAGTCCAAGCTAAGTCTCACATCTCTGGGGTTTGAGTCCAAGACTTTTAGTTTAGTCTCATTTTTAGCTGCAGGCATTGCATTGTACAAAAGTGAATCTCAACCTGTCAGTTTCAACATGGCTTCCATTATATCTTCCATTATAGAAACACCTCTAAACGCCTGAGGAACTGCATATAGTTAACGCTGTGTTTAAAGGAACGAGGCAAAATAACTGTAAAACAAAGTGTGCTATCTAACAAGTATAAACAATTAACCATTTGAAATGAATTTATAGGAAAGTGATGTACTGAATAACTGATTAAAACTTCGGCTAGATTAAGTGAAAACAGGTCAATGAACTATTGCGCTAGCTAGAACACTTGCTATCCAATCTACATGCTAGCCAATCTTTTCAAGTTGTTTTGTCTGTTTCCTTCAAACACTGACTTTACTGCATTTAGCTCTTCAATCTGTTCACCGGACTGTAAAAAAAAATCGTTTGAAGCCTTATCAAACCTGACATCTCTATGAGCTGTGGGAGATCAGCATTGCAGTAATGACATCCCATCCCTGTCCTGTTCCTGGCCCTGGCTCTAGGTTCTTCCTTCATCTTTCTTTTCCATGATGTGCTGCTGTTTTTGCACCACAGGAGCTGCATATTAACAGAGATGGGGCAACTGCACTAGTAGCCCACACTTCATTTTATTCAGTAGTTTCTGTTTGGTGCAGTCTAGCTTGGCCCCACCTTGACCTTTTTTCAATCAGCATCCATTTTGGCCAACTGTTAAAAATACGTTTCTGTGTTTTTTTCTGAACGTGTTAACTAGCAAATTCCCTATGATGTAGTATTATCTAGTTTAGGCATTGTTTTCCTGTTCCTGGTTTATGATTATAGATTTGTCCTGCCAGTGCTGGCCAGGATTTTTGATTTAGCCCAATGCACTCGTTGCCTCTGCCTCCCATTTATTACAGATTTTTGCATATTTTCTATTTAATTTACTAATTGGCGTGAACACATGTCCTGATGTGCTGGATTCCTGTGCTGTTCCACTGGAGTCCAGAAGTCTTCATCTACCCATTGCTCCACACCCTTTGAATGAAAGGAGTAATTATTTCTTTCTTGGGTGATAGCTCTATACCATCAAATGGCGCAGATGCAAAGCCTCTTTACGTGATTGATTGTGAGTTGTCAGTAATGGCAAAATAATAAAGGTGTGTTCCACATCAGCAGTGCTGCAAAGATACCTGTCAAGCACTGGCAGATGCAAAGGATGAATTAATTACACTCCTGAGTACTTAGAGTAGTTCATATATCAACCAGTACATACCTTCTTCACTGTATGTTTGATCTCTGATATTTTCTATAGCTTCACTGTTTCCCTGCAAAGGTCAAGGTTACATCATTGTCATCAGCAGCTGAGTACACGTACATAGTTTGATGACACAATGTTTCTCCATGAGCTGCAGTACAACCATGGGGAAGAGGGTGCATGAACTGCACATAAGCTATACATGTTGAATACACCTCCTCTTAGCATGAAGATAAGCACAAAGATACTCAAATGCTATGTGAGACACTGTAAAAATGACAAAGATACAAAGATGGAAATTTCAAGTGTACACAAACCACCACCCACAAGATGCCTGAATGGCTTGGTAGGGTAAATAAATTTTAGCTGCTTTTGTTTAATATTTTTTATTAAATCAGACTAGCAAGACGCCTAGCTAGCAAACATGACAAAGAATTTTGGCTTCAAATAGAAACTAAAATCATTCACTTTGAATTATTCATTCATTCATTATCAAAGCTGTTTATCACAACTGTGGGGTATTGGACCTTATCCAGCACTCATAAGAGAGACAACCTAACAGCTTGCCAGCTCATCGCTGGGCAGAACACAGACACATTCACAAACAGGGGCAATTTAGCAACTCCAGAATACCTGATGCACACATATTTTGGACTGTGGGAGGAAACTCTCTTCTGGCAAAAACCCATACAAACACCGGGAAAACATAGAGAGGACCCTGGCAGAACTCATGACCTTCTCACTTTGAGGTGACAGCGCTAACCACTGTGCCACCATGCAGCCCCACTCTAAACTAAAACAGTGCAAGTTTGTTTTCTCTGGGATTGAATCTCCATGGGAAGAAAAGAAGAAGCTTGTTTGTTTCATGTGATATCACAACATTGGAGGTTATTAGGTGTAGCATTTGGAGAGTTATATTTAGAGAGTGCAGTTGCCTTCTCATCTATTCAAGCTGAAGCATTGTTGCTGAACATGGCTGTGGTGAAAATATAATGTGATGCTGATAGCAAAGAAATACTTTGACAGCTGGCTGAAAGGAGGTGTCTGGTGTTCTCAATGCCTGTCAGTGTGAGGATAAACAAATCAGCATTAAAGAGGTCACAAGCATGCATATGTGCTGTCGCATTACTGCAGAGTTTACATGAGGTGTACGGATGTCACATCTAAATATCACTTGCCTTGCTACCCACCCTGCTTTCTTTAAAGTTTTCTTAAACATCACATTGGTTTCAAAACCATAACAATGCTGCAATAAACAGATATCTGGGTAGCCTTTGATCTGAATACACAGGTGAAGCCTCTAATGCCATTTATATTCACATGAAGACCTGGTTTCAGGAGCTCAGCCAAATGTAATCAGACAGCCATGCCTTTCCCTGCTCTACCCTGTCTATGTACCCATGGCCCAGTTCCAGTGCTGGTGAGGAGTGAGGGGGACTGTCGCACTAATAGCCTCATTTGGCTGACCACACAGGTGAGATGGGTCGCACAGACCCCTGAGGCAGAGGCAAAGCCCCACAGAGATGGTAGAATTACAGCAGCCCTTTTAAATAATTTTAATGGGGTCTAAATGTTGATGAGTTGTAGTAGATTTCTGCTGAGCACAGAAACAAGCCAGACTCCATGAATGCTGAGAATTCAACACCTCAAGAGTGGGGAGGGAAAGAGATAAAACCAGTTTTATGACACATATTCCTACAAGAACGGAACGAAATATTGCAGAAACTTCAATGGAAATAACATAATTAGGTACAGACCCATTCATTATTATATGAAACATAAGCAATGTTTTTAAAGCAGCACAAATTTATCATAGCTGTTAGAAAAGCTTGTATCTCCAAAATGATACATTTATAAGAAAAGGGAAATGGACTGGGCAAGAGGTCTTGGGGTTCCCCTGGTGGAAAGTCTGACACGTATTGATGCATATCAGGTTTACTATTGTAGCTATTTTACAAACATTACTTGAACGATTTCCACAAAGGCCACCACACAAATTACAAAAATCCAAAACCATTGTTTAATGAAATTGTAAGCCGACATTGTGCAGCAGGACTCGCCGACTCCAAGAGCTGTTCGAGTTCAGTGGGTGCTGCTGCCCGCCACTCAGCATTATGCCATTATTGTGTTAAATTAAATCCAGAATCAGACCAGAAATGAAATTCAACTTGGCACTTGTCTCTGTTCTCACTGTGATGTATTCTATGTGATATAGCTGTGCCTTGTGTGGTGTGCAGTGGCCTTTATTAGAAGCTGACAAGAAGACCCGGCAAGGTTTAATAGCTTGTCTCAGGCGATGCTTGCACATGCACATTTAGAGACATATCAGTCACTCAGTCAGACAGTGACTCAGGATGAGTTTATTTATTTTGTAAAATTTTTTTTGGTGTATTCATTATAACTGAATTCCTCATAAAAGTAAAAGCCAGGTGGTGTTTTTAAAAGATGTACATGTAGGATTTTTTTTCTGCACTAAAAATGTAACTGTCCTTAAACAGATTTTATTTCAAATATACATTTGAGCTTATTTATCACATTTATTATTTGTATCTTACCAGAGAGTGTCACAAAGCTACATTTGAAATATCTCCTCAGCATGTGGTATTACTGTATTTCAGTTTGAAGTGAGCAGCATATCCAAAAAGAAATAAAAAGCGACGACATTCTGTGACACCAAATAATGGCATCCTACGAGGCACCTGCTGCATGACTCAGTGTACTTGAGAGAGCTTTTATATTTATCCCTTCTAATAAACAAAATTGATGCCCACTAATTAGGTGTTAATTCGTGATGTGCAGTGCTGTTTTCATGTGCTGTTTCACTTTGCCTTTTGAAGGTGACTTGACACCTCGTTCTATTAATGTTTCATCTGTTGATGTGTAGCAGTAAATATTTATGTGCTCGATGCAAATATTGAAAAGAGGTTTTTTATGTGCTAATTCATATGTGGCTTGTATCTAAATTTTTGTCTTCTTCTATCTGTAAGTGTGACATTCTTACACTGATGTTTTTCAGTTTGCAAGACATGATGCAGAATAGAATGACAAGCTTGAATCTTGATTTGGCAGTGACATAAAAACTGTAATGGCACATTTGGACTGAATACATAAAGCAATTTGCTTATTTCATAGGTAAATGTTGAGTGTGACAGGTAGACAGGTGTAAAGCTCACTGCAGTTTTATCAGTGACTCATGCCAGACGGCTCATGTCGAAAAGTGTGAAACTTTTCATGAGCGATGACATTTGCGCTGGTTTTCTAACTGTGACTGTGAGAAGAAAAGATGAGGAAAATGTCAATCACTCTGACAATAAAATGACAGCATACCGATATCGTTGTGTTAGTTTACTCACTGCTTTAATAATCTTGTATGTTATTTGCAACGTTTTAACAAGCTAAAGATTAAGTTACTTCAATAAGTAACGACTTTTCTGTATGTGTAACTAAGATAACAGTATCTTGTTGTCTTAGTCTGGGATCAGTGCTGGACTGGACGTTGGGCATACCGGGCCAATGGTAAATTTGGGCTGGCGTAGAATTCTGTCAGCACCCCCATCCCTCCCCCTGACAGCCTGGTGGGCCAGTCTCAATTTTTTGTCCCAGTCCAGACCTGTCTGGGATAAAATAACAGTGGAATCCAATTAAATAATAACAGCAGCAGGAAGTTACAAGCTCTCTAGTCTTTTTTCAATGTTCAAGGGTTACTATACAACCCATAAGTAATTGGAATGTGACATCATTTTTGATTGTTTTGGCCCTTTACGTCAGCTTTGATCCGAAGTTTCAGCTCTGTTGGATGAATCATACAGAAATCCGTTGCAGTTTGTACTGTCTGAAGTTTATATATGTAGTCATCACCAAATACAGTGTACCTCACGCGGCAAGGCACTACTCGACCTGTAATGCTTCAGTTGTTTTAAGTTCCTCCTCATTTCACAGGCTTTTCACCTTCAGTTTGTCTTCTGTAAGTAAAATGCATGCTCAGTGGGGTTCAGGTTGGGTTACGTCTCTTCCAGTCAACAACACTTACCTTTGAGGCTCTGAAAAACTCTATAATTGCTTTAGTAAAGTCTGAGGTCAGTGTCCTGCTGCAGGGTGAAAAATCTGGCTGAATCTGAGAAGTTAGGATGCCTCTGTAGACTTGTTTTATTTACTGCTGTACATATTTTGAATTGTAGCACATTTCACAACTGAGGTGGTATATGAATAAATAATTCCATGAAATGAACATTGCTGATCACGAGTCACAACACCCAAGTCCGAGTCAAGTCTCGAGTCGTTGAGGGAAGTCTAAGGTCAAGTCACAAGTCTTTGTTTGTGCAACTTAAGTGTGATTCGAGTCCGAGTCTCTGCAGACCTTTCTGCTTTAAGATTTGTAACTTGGTAAATTATTTTTGCTGAATTTCTCCTTTTACACATATTTAACAAAATCAAGGCAAATATTCTTGATGTTTTTAGCTATTTGCAATTGTGACTGAAAATACAGGGTGAATCAAAGGTCAAGAACCACCCAAACACCTATAAAGTGTTTGATGTTAGAATAACTGTGACACATATTTTCCTACCCCTCTGTCATTTTTAAAGCCACATTGAATACGAGAATAAACATATTACAGACATTCCTGCTTCAGATGTGATATTCTTTGGTCATCCACTGTTATGACCCCCTGTGGTTTGCTTTAGCAACTATGGTGAATGGGTTTTGTCTTGGGTCAATATTTATCATAGCATCCCAGCACATGTCTCTTAAGATGAAACGTTCAAGAGTATTTCAAGATGCAATTGTTATGATATCACTTAGGCTACGTTTCTATGGTGACAGATTAGATGTTACGAGAGTTAGTCCTTTAGATGAGTAGGTGCTCTAACTAAGGTGAGGGGCATTAAATAATTTGTTTCCAAGACAGGACAACCCTTTATTAGCCCCATGGGTTGTGTGGGATGTGGGGGACAAGGGAAATATGTGAGCCATGTATCACAAAAACTTTAGTCAATGGGGTCAAGGGAAATTAAACCAAACAAAACAAAGTATTTGTATACAAAGGTACAAGCCTTACTAAAAAGGGCAGCCCCCTCCACATGCCTGATATGTAGCAAACTAACTTAAGTGCTCGAGAATTAAAGTAACTGGTGTGTAATCATATCAGGTAGACCCAAGATAGACCAAAGCATGGAGTTAAACAAGCAACAAGATTTATTCTGTAAATCTGCAGATTATAATAAACAGATACTGGACAGATTTGGAGCTCCAAACCCAAAGGGCATTCTGAAAAAAAATTCCAAGAGTAGAGTCCAGAAATGCAAATGTGAATCAACAAACATAAAAAAGGGGTGAGGTGGGAATCAAAAGGTAACAAAAATCAGGTAAATAAAAAAAAAATACGAAAAATGCAAGTCTGAATGGGTCATGTGATTAAAACTGCATTAGAAGTCAGAGTGCGGAAGAGGGAAGGAGTCTGGAGTTAGTGTTCTGATTGGATCCGACAATTCACCAGTTTATTAAAAAAAAACGAACCTTTAAATGCATTATTTAGAAATGAATAATGTCTCTAGAACTGTAATTAGATTACTTATTTACTTCATTGAAACTAATAGAAATCTGGACGCAAGAAGATAAAACCCAATAGTAGTGTAAAAAACATCTGTTTAAAAAGGCCCAGTCCGTCCTGTTTGTATGTAATGTATGAAAGGTTGATACTCGCTCTTTTTCAGCCCGGGGGGTCTTTATTTATCAAATTCAAATTAGACGTTTCGACAGGTTAATCGTGGAGTATACAGCGCTCATGCCAGATTCGTAATCAAAGGTGCACAGTCAGCTGTCACAGCTAGTAAAACACAAGCACATTATATACTACATACATTATTTTTAGTCTATAAAAAGAAAATTATTTAAATGCATTGAACAGAATTAATATTTCTCTTTTAGAGCTATGCAAGAGAAGCAAGCAAGTCTTATTAAGTCAGTAACTGCACTGTGATTATAAGATTTTAAATTGCCATGGGTTAAACGACTTTGTTACAAGAATAGATCATTATGTGCAGTTCATTACTTTGTACTGGTTGAACTCTAACAGTAGTAATCACATTTACCTAACGTTAGTTCAAATGTTCTGAATATTGTGAAACAAACATGTTCTCTTCAATGCATTTTAAATTGGCCCTCTGGTAAATGAAACACATCTGAACAGTGCTGAATAAGCCAGCTTTCTGCAAGCTCGCAATCCTCTTGAGGAACTTTAAAGCTGACCTCTCTTCCAAGTCAGGAGAACACATGTGAGTTCATGGTTGTAAATTAAATCACAGCATAGCTTGTTAATTCAGGTGCAGAATGCAATAATGTAGAAAATTTCCTGCAACTCATTTGTCTAGTTGCTCACTTGAACGCTACTTTGACAAAAGTGGCCGAGTGACCAGGCACAGCGGGGTGTTGATTTGGAGGAAACGAATTTGAGGGACATTGTGGATCAGATACTTTTTTATCTTTTTTGTCTCAGTTTCACAGATTCATTGTCAAAAGGATTCTGAATATTTCTTTCCCAGAATCACACCGAGCCACCTGTGCTGCTTTGTGCCATTAGGCCTTCATCTAACATTCTGTTAAACAACACATTGGTGTCCCAGTTCTTAGAGAGTTCAGACACTAACTAACTTTCTGCTCAAATGTGTCAGGACAAACTTTCGGTGATGAAGCAGTGATGAAAAGCTACATTTAGTTGTTTTTATGCTTTGAAACATCAGATTTCAAAAACCTTAATCTGTGCTCTCTCTCCCTCTGATCTGGCTAGACACTAATGTGTATGTTTACAAATGACACAATTTCCACAGTATACTCAGATGAAAGAAGTGTCAAAAAACACCCTTAATGGAGGCTTTGAAATCTGAAGTCAGGCAACTTATGAGAGAGATTATTCTAACATCTGAAGCCTTCTTCAAAGGGACTGGAAAAGGTTTTCTGCAATGGTGAAAAGAATGCAAAAGAGGAAAAAATCTGGCGTTTATGTGCAGTTGGACGACACTGTTAAGGACCGTTTCTTACTTTTAATCACTTTTTCTATTCCCCTTGGTGTCAATTAACAAGAGCTGCAAGAGAAAGTATGAGGATACGTGGGCCAATCTTGTCTTTTTCGTATGCGTGGTGACACCTGCCATGAAGTCCAACTCCAGCTAATTACACAACCTTCACCTATGATACGCTTTGAAGGCGAGCACTGTGCAGGCTAGATCAGAGTGTGTCCAGCAGCAGAGTCACTCTCACGTCCTACACACATTTCAGATGCCACAGGGGAAATGTCTGGGTGTCTCACACACACACACACACACACACACACACACACACACACACACACACACACACACACACACACACACACTCTTCCAC
>JBBPDC010000007.1:5482662-5497382 GCA_037974485.1 Hemigrammopetersius urotaenia | reverse complement strand
GTGCCATCAGACTGTTCAACACACAGTAACTGTGGTCCTCTCTGTTGCACAATACATCTGTTCTTCATACTATGTGTCACTTTACATGGCACTGTCACTTTACTGTACTTTATACAACTTAAGACTACTGTTGCTGCACTGTGTTGTCTTCCATGTCTTTTAAGTCTTTATGTTCTATCTGTGAAGAGGGTGTTCAAGAAAGAATTTCATTGTGCTCTGTACACTGTACTCTGTACATATGACAATAAACTTCAACATATCGTTAATAATTTACTTTCAACAACGTTTCACAGATTGTGTCTTAATTTACAGATACAGTCTATTCTACCCATAATAATTCAATAAAACAAACTTCAAAATGCATGAACATCATGTTGTTACAATTCCATTTAGTAATCAACCCATTCTAAATCCTATACATGTCAGAAATGTTAGTTTTCAGTTCAAAATCTGTTTGTCCCTTTGTGTGTGAGCACATGACTGTCACATGATTTTCCTTCAGCATGGTTTTCTTTTAAGGAGCAGTCTGGATTTCTCCATTTAACACCTTAAACAGTATGTTTTTAAGTGACATGAATATCATAACTATTATCATATTTCATGACTGATCGATTAAAGACCAAACCTTATTATTTTATCTTAAAAAAAAAGAATCTTGAAAAAAGCAATGACTTTCTCTTATCTGGTCGGTAAATATAATCTGATTGATACCATAATTATTTGCTAATTAAATAAGAAGAGTTAGCACACATGATAGTCGTTAACATAACATAAGTTTACAGAAATAAGTATTTTTCAAAGAAAACTTCAGGGATGTCTCTGCCTCTCTTCCTGAGGCATTCAGCATAGAGCATGTGATGGGGTTAAATTGGGGTGTGTGAGTGTATGTGTCTGGCAGGAGGTTTGAGAGAGGGTCATTGTAAAAGGGGGTTGACCTTTTCATCTTAATAAACACAAGTTCCATTGTTAAGTCCCTTAAGTGATCATAAAATGTCCTTCCCCCATCAGTCCTTCCTTCGCAACCAAGGCTGTTTTCAATCATCCATCCAAGGGAATGAGCAATCTGTGGCCCTTATATGAATCAGAATTTTCTTATCCTACATAGTCTAATAGAATTGATTGGTCTGTGGTGTCGAATGTCCCACTAAGGTTGGGCAAAACCAGCATAGATTTAAAACGGATTGCAGATGCTGATCCAAGCAAGGCATTTATTGAGAGAAAGAAACAGAGAAACCAAAACAAGAAGGAAAACAAAGGGAGAGGGAAGAACTAGGCTCAGCACTTCAGTGAAAGTGCTGCCAGGGTGTCACGATGGGCAGAGATGACTGACCGGACACACCTAACACAACCTTGTCGCGTGGCGGCAGAGCTCTAGCGTGACTGGCACGGGAGAGCGGGCGAACCACGTATTTTAATCTGAGAATGCTGCAAGTGGAGTTGAGGTTAGCACCAAACGAACCCTCGTTCTCACTCGCACACACAGGTATAGATGGGGTTAGCTCCGAGGAGCGGGAGTACTCACGGTACCGGTACTGAGCTGGGACTGGGGACACGTCTGACTAAAGCATGGGACTTCAATGTCTGTGCGAGCGACTACCACCTGTTTCCTCCTTTTATGCCTGGTGTGCAGTCATTTCCGGTGCTCTTTGACTGCACGCGACCCGGTGTGCGTGACACAGGGGTGTGGCATGCAAGACAAGGCATCTCTGGAGATGCATATTTCAAAGAAGCTGGCCCAGAGGAGGGGTAGTGAAGACTGGTGACAGAAGACTTGGAGAAGGGAAAGCCAATTGTGGGGGACAATGGAACTCAGAGGTCTGCGATAAGGGACACAGGAACTAGGCAGCTGATGTCAAGGGATCATGGGACTTCAAGCCTAGTGGGAGACCATGAAACTGGACACAGGGTACAGGAGTGCTGGCTACTATGAAACTGGAGGAAGTTCTTCAGGGGGATTAGGGATTGGTGGCTTAGCAAAATATAGATTCAGGCTCCAGAGGACATTTTGGCATCTGGCTGGATCTCTGCTGTACTGCTTTTGTAAGTAGGCATAGATCAGGTTGATCCTGAGCGTACTGGTGTATTTAGGGTATGAAGCTGCACACACTTGAGTGGCGGTAGGTTTAGGGGTGCATGACTGTGTTCTTCTGTAATATTCAAATACAGAAAAAAATTCCAGAAGACTCCTTGAAGCCCACCATAGTGTAGATGAAGGAAGCCTAAGAAGTTGGGTTCCCCCACTTAAGGATTAAATAAATAGTGTGACTGCATTAGTGAGTAGACCCCATAACATTCTTAGTAGAGCCTTCAGTATCTATATTTGAAGCATATAGAGATTTCAGTGGATTGTGTTCTTTTTCAAAGTGGATATTAAAATCGCTAAGAACTCTTACTTCATCCCTGTGTACTGCCAGGTTTGCTGAGAAATAACAACACTCTCATAAGAACATAGGAACTGTGTAAGGTAATGAAAGGTTTGAAATATATAATATATACATATACTTGTATTAAGTTTAGATATGAGAAGATGAAATGTGTTTCAATACTTAGGGCATTTCTGTGAATGGTTCCAGTGCCTCGCCATCTACTTCTTATAAACAGTGTACACAGTCATGAGAATGGCCTTATTTAGTGCAACAGACTAATCTTGTGTATTCTGATCAGTGATTATTTCATTTAAAACAGCAGCTTTATTATGTTAAGCCGTTACAGATTTAGATCACGCTCAATTTGCTAGTTGTTGCACAAAATATTAATTAAATATTTAAAACTCAACTTATTGAATATTCTCTGTTTAGATTGGGGGACAGACACAGTCTTGATAGAGTGGAGTCAAGATGTTGACTCAGACCAGACTTGCCCTCAAAAGCAATCCAGTTCTCAATAAACTTGTTTGTGGGACATCCAACAATTCTGTGCCTCAATCCCTACTGTAAGCCTCAGAGCAATTGGGATGAGACAGAGCCCATTATAGCATTGGGCATTGTCTGGGCTAATTCACACACCTCTTTAATGTTATTCTTAGTAACCTCTTACTGCTGCAGATGTATGTCATTGACCCCTAAATGAAACACTATGCTATCATTCCTATGGCTAGCTAACAGCAGATACCCTGCAATATCCAGCTTCCAATTTTCAGCTAACAGTAACTGGTGCTTGAGCACCTATAGGAGTAGCTAATTTCACATGTTGAATAATTGAATCACATATAACCAGTGCACCTTTAATAGCCTTCAAGCCCTGATTAAACTCTGGATGCAAACCTCTGTCTGAGAAGCCTCCTCCATCAGTCAAAAGTAAGTGACACTTCTGACAAATAAAATTTACAGCGATGGGGAAGGAAGATGAACTAAACATACAGCACTCAGAGCAGAATGGAGGTCAGCACCCTCCATACTTAATTTATGTTGCTCACTGGATAAATCAGGGATTAAAAAAAGGTATTCAATCTTTCATTCAGTGACAGTTTATATTAAGTCAATGTAGAGTAAGTCCTGATGAATAAAACAAAACTACAATTCTATTATCAATTGTATAAACATATGTTATAAGCTTAACAATGAAACATATGTTTGCATCTTACATCGAGTCAATCCCTTCCTTGTTAGATTATTATATATCAACAGCTGTTGAGCTTGTGACCTGCATGATTTCTGCAGAGGACATGCTTTGCTTTCTCTCTGCTTGTTTGTGGTGCCCTTAATTAATATGTCTGTCTGTTTTCCAGCCCACGGGCACAGAGATCAGAAGAGCTTCTAACGAGCCCCTCTTTGTAGCCCATTTTGGCTCTAATGATTAGGGTTATTTTAAAAACAACACAGGGTTTAAATATAAAGACCCATACACCCATACAGCATAAATATTGCTGAAAATACTCCCTTTTCGGTATCTTTACAATAGCAATTTACCCTTTTTTCAGCAAATTATTAATTATTCATAGCCATTGGGACACCTGGAAAGAGATTGAACTGCATAGAGTGGCTAAAGTGAAGAGTAACTTGGGGGGACTACATCTTCTCTATATAATGTTTTTCTGCTGATTCTTGGCCTAAAAGACAATAGTCTCAAACACTCTAAAGGAGAGGGGTTTATGACATTTTATCGTGCTGTACATCCAGAAGATGCAATCACTCAAAGGGTCAATATTCATGACCATTTCATAAAACTTGAGCACCAAAAGTTGCAAGGGATTGACTGCAGGCTGGTCAGATACTTGTGGAAAAGTTGTGCTGTGACTTCAGTATACCATAACCTAAAATATGACACCTTGTGTCTCTGTAAATGATTTTCTCAAGGTAGGAAACACATTCTTGTCTTAATAAAACAAGATTTTACTACAAGTGAGTTGGCATGAATCAGGCATTTTCAAACAGGCATTCTGAAAATCACTCACCAAAATTATTTTGTTAATTCAATTATTCATACTGCAGTGCATTGAAGAAGATGACAAATAGACTTTTATAATGATGAGGGATTCGGCAATAATGCTTTGCGGAAATTATTCAGTCTGCATGAGAAAAAAGGGGCTATTTACGAAAGATTATAATTAAATTAGCGCTAAGCTGTGGGCTTTTTGGCAGCCCTTTATTGTATTGGTTATTATTTAGCATTAGCCACTGAACAGATAACAGATAATGAATTTGGAAAACATGACTAAGCAAAAAATGGCACATTTGTACCCACATTTTTGAAACAGAATTCACAATTAAATTTACTGCATGTGAAAAATACTTTGAATGTGCAACCTAAATGTTACACTCTGGAAGATAATGCCTGATATCTGGAAAAAATTAAAGACAGGCTTGTCATGTGGTTCATAAATGTGCATGCACAGTGACCCACAAATATGAACCTGACTCTGCCAACAGCAGGACATATGTGTGGCTAATCTCAGTGAATAGTGTATGCAGCGATGGTCTGACTCTGGAATTAAGCGCCTATTTACTCTCATTCATCAAACTGTTTGTCTGCTTCCAAATGTTTGCTGATGGATTGAAGCAATGGATCCTTTCCAGCTCTTTTCCACATGATTAGATGGAACTAATTATTCTCACACTCAGTCTGGAATAAACTAATTACTTTCCTCTTAATGAAGAGAGAAAAAATTCCTGCTAGTGCTCCATCTAGCACCCCTCATTCTCTCTGGCACCCCTCAAACATTTAATGAGCATCCAGAAAAACTGTATGGCCTACAAATAAACAAAATATGCATGTGCTGAACAGCAACTGCAATCCGTTGAACAACACATTTGTTTTACCTAAGGGAGAGAGTAACACATTGTTGTTAATTGTTGGATTGATTAACGAGTGTAATTAAACAAGGAAAGGGATTAATGATTGTGGTAAAGCATGTGGGGGGGGGGGGTACTGATGTAATTATGATACAAATCACCAGCATAAAAATGAAAACATGATTAGGTCGGGTTATTGGCAAAAGGGAAGAAGCTGACCTCCTTATTGTCCACTTCAGTCTAATTTACAGTGACTGCTATACACTATTAAACTATACATTTCCTTTATTTCTTATTTGAAGCAATGCCAGAGAAGAACCACTTTCAGTTTCCTAATTCAGTGGATGATTATTTAAGGAACCATTTTTGTGACATTATAATAAGACATGCAAGAACAATATGTAATGGTTCAAAGCCTATTAAACATTTTCCTACAAGAATGTAAGCATTTATACTTAATCCTTAATGCCTGGACAGTTTGCACAGCTTTATTCTTAGTTTCAGAATGATCTAACCTACAGACATAACGCACATATCAAAACAATCAGAAGGATTTACCCTGTTTAACAATAGCATCTTTGTGAAGGAGTGATTCAAGCAAATATCCACTCCCTACCCTTTCATTACATCTCTGGGTTTTTTTACGTAGTCATTACATACTACACACTTTTTTCTACAGCAGTAATCTCTGCAGTAGAAATCTCAGTAACCTCTCCCAGCTACCTTTTTCTCCACAGCCTTGTATATTGGTTCATGGGGGTTTGTGGAACTGCCAATCCGTCTGCCAATCTGTGGACTGGCTTCCCTCCACTCATTTCACTTTCTAGCCCTCACCGAGACCTGGATCACACCAGAGAACTCGACTACTCCAACAGCCCTCTCCTCTGCCCCCTCCTTATCCCACAATCCCACAGGTTTGCTTTTCTCAAGTACATGGCATGCTTTGAATTCCACTTTGTTATTGTAACACACCCGACTAAACTCCATTACTTTATCGCCCACCTGGTCCTCTAGGTACCTAGACAACTGGGCATCCTTCTGAGTTCATTTCCAGATGATGACTTACCACTCATCCTCCTTTGCGATTTCAATCTCCCAAGTGACAAGATGCAGACCTGCGGATTCACGAGGCTCCTGTCATCTTTCGGTCTGTCCCTCAGTGAGTCTCCTCCAACTCACAAAGCAGGCAACACTCTTGATTTAGTATCCACCAGATCACTTCCTATGTTCAACATACTCTCTACTCCTCTATTCCCTTTTCAGTCATCTCCATCTCTTCCCCTGCGTACAGTACCTACATCTACCCAAAGAAATCTCTCCTCTTTAACTTTGTCCTCTCTCTATCTATCCTATCCTCCTTATCTCTACCAAACTCTACGAATTCCAGTCCATCTTCTGTAGAATCCATTACCCATGATCTAATTTAATCTCTCCACAGCTCATTTAACCAACACTGTCCCTTGTCTTCCAGAACAAAGCATGTCTGTCCACAGGCTCCATGGCTGTCTGAGGTTCTGCGAAGTAACTGAAGGCAACTGAGAGCAGCTGAAAGAAGATGGAGGAAGACGCTTAAGAACAGTGACCTCATTTCTTATCGCTCTCTCTTATCTAATTTTGCAAATGATGTAACTTCTTCAAAACCATGTCTTACCCTCTCAAGCTCTTTGCCACCTTTTCATGCCTTCTCGAATCTCCTTATCTCCCTGTATCTCCAGATCTCTTACCAGAAGACTTGCAAAGATCCTTTCCTCCAACCACCATACTTCCTGCCACACTGAGACCCAGTTTCATACCTTCTCACTGCTCTCTTCTGAGGAAGTGTCTCTACTCCTGGCATCCAGCAAACCTACAATGTCTCCGGTTGACCATCTCCCATCGAACACACTTCAGATGATGTCATCAGATCTCATCTCGCACATGGCCTACATAATCAATCGCTCCTTGACAACTGACCATGTTCCATCTGCCTTCAAGTCTGTGGTCACACCGATTCTGAAGAAACCTTTGCTGGACTCATCAGACGTCAACAACTATAGACCGGTATCCCTTCTCTCTTTCCTTTCCAAAGTCTTGGAACTTGCTGTTTATTATTTCTCTCTCAAAACAGGCTTCTGGACCCCCAACGGTCCGGGCTTAATGCGGCACACTCCACTGAAACTGCTCTATTTGCCATCTCAGAAGAAATTAATGCGGCGAGATCAGCCAACCTGTCTTCTGCTCTGATCCTCCTTGACCTCTCTGCTGCCTTCGACACCAGATCAATCACCAGATCCTCCTCACCACTCTCTCCAACCTTGGGATTTCGGGCACAGCCTGCATCCTACCTCGATGACCGGAGGTACCAGGTAGCATGGCAAGGCACACAGTCTGCTCCACATAGACTATCCACTGGTGGTCGACAGGGCTCGGTCCTAGGACCACTTCTTTTTTCTCTATATATAATGGTTCTCTTGGGGATGTAATTGCCTCATATGGCTTTTCCTACCACTTTTATGCTGATGTTATGCAACTTATTCTCTCTTTCCCTTCCAGCGACTACCAGGCCCAAACCAGACATCTCCACTTGGATGGTGGCCCACCACCTCAGTCTAAACCCCAGCAAGACTGAGCTCCTATTCATCAAAGGGAGTCAATCACCAAGCCACAATCTTGTTGTTTCTACTGGGAACTCGGTCATTGTCCGTTCTAAGAAGGTAAGAATCGGATCTCCAGAATATACAGATACCTTAAGAATTATTCAACCCTTTCTCACCTCAAAAGCTTTGCAGTTACTCATCTAGTCTCTGGTCATCTCCAAACTAGACTTTTGCAACACTCTGATTCAAAATGCAGCTGTGAGGTTAGTCTCCAAAGTTCACACACATTACTAAGGAACCTTCACAGGCTCCCTGTGGCTGCTCATGTTAAGTTCAAATCTTTAACTTGTTTCAAGGCCAGGAATTGACTTACACCCCCATACATATCAGCATTAATCAAGCAGCATGTCACTTCTTGTCAAGAGGAAGGCACTCAAGAGGAAGGTATGTGTCAAGACCCTTCTCTGTCTTGGACCCCCAGTGCTGGAATGAACTCCCTCTTCCGATCAGATCTGTGGAGTCCCTCACTGTCTTCAAGCATCTGAAGACCCACCTCTTCAAGGAACACCATAGTGACCAGCTATGCCTCTTGTTTCTGCTTATTTATTTATTGTTCCCCATTTTCATTTTACATGAGTTATTAGGTGTACTTACTCTGCAGTAACTTGGTTGAATAGCAGACATTGATTTAAGTATAGCTTTACAGGTTTGAGGAACAGATGTGGACTACTTGAGCACTGATGTACGTTGCTCTGGATAAGACCATCAACTTCAGTGGAGGAAATAATTATTTGACCCTTCGATGATTTTGTAAGTTTGTCCAATGACAAAGAAATGAAAAGTCTCAGAACAGTATACTTTTAATGGTAAGTTTATTTTAACAGTGACAGATAGTACATCAAAAGGAAAATTGAAAAAAATAACTTTAAATAAAAGATAGAAACTGATTTGCATTTCATTGAGTGAAATAAGTATTTGAACACCTACCAACCATTAAGAGTTCTGGCTCTGACAGAGTGGTTATACACTCCTACTCAATTAGCCACCCTCATTAAAGACACCTGTCTAAACTAGTCACCTGTATAAAAGACGCCTGTCCACAGAATCAATCAATCAAACAGACTCCAAACTCTCCAACATGGGAAAGATCAAAGAGCTGTCCAAGGATGTCAGAGACAAAATTGTACACCTGCACAAGGCTGGAATGGGCTGCAACACCATTAGCAAGAAGCTGGGAGAGAAGGTGACAACTGTTGGTGCAATTGTTCGAAAATGGAAGAAGCACAAAATGACCATCAATCAACCTCAGTCTGGGGCTCCACGCAAGGTCAATGATGTCAATGATGTGTCAATGATTCTGAGAAAGGTGAGAAATCCTAGAACTACACAGGAGGAGTTAGTTAATGACCTCAAAGTAGCTGGGACCACAGTCACCAAGAAAACCATTGGAAACACATGACAATGGATTAAAATCCTGCAGTGCTCGCAAGGTCCCCCTGCTCAAGAAGGCACATGTCTAAAGTTTGCCAATGAACACCTGAATGACTCAGAGAGTGACTGGGAGAAGGTGCTGTGGTCAGATGAGATCAAAATTGAGCTCTTTGGCATTAACTCAAACTTGGAGGAAGAAAAATGCTGCCTATGACCCCCAAAACACCGTCCCCACTGTCGAGCATGGAGGTGGAAACATTTTGCTTTGGGGGTGTTTTTCTGCTGAGGGCACCAGAGAACTTCACCGCATCAACGGGAAAATGGACGGAGCCATGTATCATAAAATCCTGAGCGACAACCTCCTTCCTTCTGTCCAGGAAACTGAAAATGGGTGGTGGATGGGTGTTCCAGCACGACAATGACCCAAAATATACAGCAAAGGCAACGAAGGAGAGGCTCAAGAAGAAGCACATTAAGGTCATGGAGTGGCCTAGTCAGTCTCTGGACCTTAATCCAATAGAAAACCTATGGAGGGAGCTGAAGCTCAAAGTTGCACAGAGACAGCGGACTGCGGAAGAGGAGTGGACCAAAACTACCCCTAAAATGTGTGCAAACAAGGGTTTTGCCACTAAATATTAAGTCTTTTTTTGTTAGAGGGTTCAAATACTTATTTCCCTCAATGAAATGCAAATCAGTTTCTATCTTTTATTTAAAGTTATTTTTTCAGTTTTCCTTTTGATGTGCTCTCTGTCACTGTTAAATTAAACCTCCCATTAAAATGATTCTGTTCTGAGACTTTTCATTTCTTTGTCATTGGACAAACTTATAAAATCAGCGAGGGGTCAAATAATTATTTCCTCCACTGTATTTATAGTTTCCAAAAATGCATTTTTGACTGTATACTGCTGTATACGAAGAGGTTTTATCAGAGAGGTCAACTAAGTGAAATCATAATGGACATCAAACACACTGTAAAGTAGATGTATTAATTAGCCAATTAAGGCCATGTGTTTATCAGTCCACACCCACCATTATGGACAAAAGTGTAGGCCAGTAATTATGAAACACAGACAAAATGAAAAGGACAGCTGTAATTTCCTAATGGTTTATGACTTTATGAATCCAAGGAGGAAAAGGAATATTTAATCTCTCCCAGTTTGAGATACAGCCTTCATACTTATGGCTGGTGGCAGTGTGATTAAAACCAGTGGTGATATTACTAGATATATCCTCATCAGACTTTAGAGAGCGCTCTTTCTAAAGACACCACAGTGAGTCATCTCTGACGCACATTTATAAACATGCTTCTCCCAGCGGCAGTGGCCAAGCAAGAACATCAGTGAATCATTAAGTATGGAGGCGAATCCAAAGGAAAAAATGAAGCATCATGCGACTGTGAATGCACATAAAGGGTGACCAGCTAATAAGATGACGAAAGATCAGAAAGGTGAAGTTTCCATGTTCCGCCCGATGCATCAGGAGGGTCTCATGAAAAGAAAGAACAAACTCGTTTTCATTTGGGCACTTTAACTCTGAAATAAATAAAGAAATATATGAGGCCAGTTGCAAAAATGAGTCATCAATTTTATTTGCATACTTATATCCTAGTCCATTTGTTTTTAAATGGAGTGAAATATCCATCACCCACAATTACACATCTCCAATGATCTCATGAAAAATAGCAATTTAGAAAATGGAAATCGCCCTATGTGGCATTGAAGGAAATACATTTCGTCCATATTTTGCATTAATCAATGCTGAGAGGATCTTGCCTTCTCTTGGCAGGCCACAGAATGGGCTTTAACCATGTGTAGGCTTAGTGTACCATGTCCAAATCATAACGGTTTCATTTCATTCTTAAGGTAATGAACACAAAATCCAGGGAACAGTGAAGGCTACACTCACAAGTCTCATTGTCTCACACCGCATGTGCTTTGGATTCCCTGCCGTCAGATATATTAAAAGGAGTCAGCATGCTAAAGTGATGCGCATTACCTAATAACACATAAGGTCTTTTCATCTAATCCTGCATAGAATGAGTACACATGGTGAAAATTGGACTAATCTCACACATTTGTCCCATGAACAATTTCGTCTATGCAAAGAACCAGAGGACACCATGTTGCGTACAAGAATTGAACTGGTTGGAAAAAAAGTGAATCTATTTGGTTTTTCAACAAGGCTACTAATAATGCCTTAAAGAATGAACAAAAAGATTTCCTGGAGGATGTAACGGCTGGTATTAATTTGAGGCAAGTATTTACAATTACACTGGATGTCATGTTCTTAATCCAAAGTGCCTGAAGACTCTGCATGGTACAGGCGTCACCGTCCCTGAGTCAGGCTTATGCCTGAGGGCATACCTTGATTTTTCTAGATGGACTAGATGGACCCGACATCAGGGTTCTCATGGAAGTTTCTACTTTTCTACATGGCAGACCCACTTGTGGTTTCGATGAGTCTTTGGCACTCCTTCACAACCCAACATCCGTCGCTACCGAGGCCAATCATCTAAAATACTTAACCCATGAGTGGATTATGAGTGGGATTATGAGCCCCAAGAGTGGGTTACCTGTTGTAATTCTTTGGCTTAGTTGTTGATGTTGGGAGAGGGGGCTGGACAGGCACGTCATTGGGGTTGTCAAGTTGTCAACCACTTCCTCACATAGGAGGAAGCATAGATGTGTGAATGGTCTTCAGACCTTTGGTAAGGTCCAATATGCTATTGTTTCTTTCTTTGTTTTGCTATGATAAATACATATTACAGTTTAATCATAAAGGCCATAGAAAAGAAATACTCTGACAGGGACTGCAAATAAAGAGCATGGCACACAACAAACACAAGACTGAATTTTGGTCCAGTCTGTTAACCCAATCCAGCATTTCCACATCACTTCTGGAACAAAAGATCAAAATCTCCATGGCTGTGTATTTGTTGGCAAGGAAATGCGATAAAAGATGACAGACAAGTGAAAAAGATTGCATTGGCTGTGCGAGTACCTATAGGCAAATCTTGAATGCTATGAATCAGCTGATAAATAATTCACACACATTTATTGATTAATATTTCACTAGGTGGAAGACAGCGAGGAATGCTTAAGGAAGCCAATAATCCCTCGAGTGTTTAAAACTGCCCTTGGCCATTTTTGTCTCCTCTTTGGCTTATGATACAAGGATCTAGAGGCAATAACTTGTTAGCTACAGACTGTGACAAATGCAAAATAAAAGGAAAATGAGTGAGTGAGTATGTAAACCTGTCTTTTCACACACACACACACACACACACACACACACACACACACACACACACACACACACATATATATATATATATACTATTTCCTGGCTTTGAGTTTATTACCAGCATTGTTGCCCTATTTCAAAAGCTTTTACCCATTTTTGACTGTGGCTTTAATAATGTTCAATTATTGTCAAAATGTAACATTATTATAAAATATTAAATGATCACTCTCTAACAATTAAGCTGCAGTCAGGGAAACATCAGTTCCTAATAACATGCCACACAAAAAGAACTCATCCCTGTGTCCTTCTCCACTGCCTTGATGGTGAAAAAGCTATGATTCATGTTTATATAATTACATCCTTTATTTATATTGTTGTAAAGATGACCTAGGGTTACCTTGACTTGGTCTACCAACCATGATAAAGCACAGGCTTGAGCTGAGGCCATAAATGTGGCCTTCTATCAAAAGCTGATAATATGCTATTCTACATAATGTGTTTATTGAGTCATGTTGTGTTGTTACTTGTCACCCTGAGGAGGTTTAAACCCAGATGTATTGTTTGCTGTATTTATATTATGTGTTATTATGTTATGCTTCACCACCTTAAGAACAAAACCCCACTGAACCTTGGCTAATGGTAGACCAACATGCAGGAGGCTCTTAGTCCTGTTTTCTCCAATATTCCAGACAGCAGGGCCATGCAGAGATGTTTGAAGGGGCAGGTGCTCAAAGTTAATAAGGGGCACATAGAACCAGTTTGAATAGCAACAACCCACATTAATCAAGAATCTACTATGTAACCGCATCGTATTATATCACTGTAATCAGGTGGGGACAATACAAAGCAAACGTAGCCTATATTTTACCGAATGGGGCACAATGTTGCTGTTGAGGGGCTGCTGCTGCTCCTACTGCTGATAGTGCTGGACAGAAGGGCTGTGTTGATCTGAGACTGTAGACTTACTGTTTTTTGTTGCATCAGTCTGCGTCTCCCAATTAATTTATGTTTCCCCTACAGCTCCGCACCGCCCAGCCGGAAAAAAATGTGCGTGCTCTTTGCAAGCTTGTAACCAGCGCGCTCTGCCATCAAGGGAGAGCATTGGTTAATGGTCATCATGTGACAGATGCAAGCCAGATCCTGTTATTTAGCAAAATTGTGATTAATAGTTACATGTTATTGTTGAGGGGCACAGACGAGACTCCACAAGCATAACCACATTTAAAAAAATGCCTCAATAAAGGGGCAGGTCCCCTCTGCTCCCCACACACCCCCATGCACGTGCCTGTCAGACAGTGATGGACAAGATGATGTTGACAAACTGTATTTAGGAAATTAATAATTGAAATGATTTCTGTATAACTATGTTTTGTCTAGTTAATAGAACTGCAGGCACATAATTAGGGCTTTGTAGTTAAACATTACCATGTTTATGCTTTGTTAGACCAGGTGCCAGTCTTTATGCTGCTTTTAGGATGTAATTTTACAGTTTGTTTCAGCAAATAACTCTTTATACGTGGGAGCACTATTGTTCTTCTTCTACTTTTGGCTGCTCTCGAGGCATCGGCACAGTGGATCAACTGTCTCAGTTTCCTTGTGTTCTCTGCATCTTCCTCTCTCACACCAACTGCCTGCATCACCACATCCATAAACTTCCTACTAGACCGTCCTCTTCTCCTCTTCAGTTCCATCCTCCATACTCAGCATTCCTCTCCCAACACACTCAGAGTCTCTCCTCAGCACCTGTCCAAACCGTCTTTCTGACTTTTCCTCCAAAAGGTCCAACTCAAGCTGTCTCTATAATAAACTCATTCCTGGTTCTGTCCATCCTCATCACTCCCAATGCAAATCTTAACATTTTCAGCTCTGCTTCCTGACTTTTTGTAGGTGCCATTGTTTCCATAAATCCATACAATAAAGCTGGCTTTGCATCTTTCATGTTTTACTCTTGCTGGTACATGCCTGTCACAAATCACTCCTGTCACTCTTCTCCATCCATTCTACCACACAAAACACTCATGCCACTCTTCTTAATCTATTCCACCACACAAATCACTCCTGCCACTCTTCTCCATCCATTCCACCACACAAATCACTTCTGCCACTCTTCTCCATCCATTCCACCACACAAATCACTCCTGCCACTCTTCTCCACCGATTCAACCACACAAATCACTCCTGCCACTCTTCTCCATCCATTCCACCACACAAATCACTTCTGCCACTCTTCTCCATCCAT
>JBBPDC010000007.1:5466308-5477682 GCA_037974485.1 Hemigrammopetersius urotaenia | reverse complement strand
CACAAATCACTCCTGCCACTCTTCTCCACCCATTCCACCACACAAATCACTCCTGCCACTCTTCTCCACCCATTCCATCACACAAATCACTCCTGTCACTCTTCTCCACCCATTCCATCACACAAATCACTCCTGCCACTCTTCTCCACCCATTCCACCACACAAATCACTCCTGCCACTCTTCTCCACCCATTCCACCACACAAATCACTTCTGCCACTCTTCTCCACCCATTCCACCAAACAAATCGCTCCTGACACTCTTCTGCATCCGTTCCACCCGGCCTGCATTCTTGTCTTCACATCTCTTTCACACTCCCCTTTACTCTGAACTGGTGACCCCAAGTTGAACTTCTCCACCTTCACCAGCTTTACTCCCTGCATCCTCACCACTCCACTGCCCCCTTTCTCACTCATGTACAGAGTCATCTACTGACCTAACACAACACTCCCCGATTAGCCTTTATAAGTAAAGTCAGATAGGAACTATGGTATCTAGAAAAGAAAGGTAAACCAGAGGTAAAGCAGTATAATGAAACTTGCATGTTTAGACATCCATGGTTCAACTGTCCCTCCATTCACCACTCCAGGATTGTTCATGGTAGAATGTGCTATAATGCTGCTGCACTATTCTGCTGTTACAGATCACATATAATTTGCACTGCTGTTCTACTCAGGCCTATATTCTTTCCACAATCAACATGTCATACAATATATTACTTGTTTCATGCTGTGTTTCCCTGTGTACCTACTGTACTGTTTATACTGTTTTGCATGAATCATACTGTGCATTATTGTTATATTACATTGTCTTGTTTAATTGCAAAATATAGTCTGGACTTCGGTGATTGTACTGTCTAAACACTGACCATGCAAGTGTGTATGTTACTCTTCGACTTTGTTCTACTTCACATCTGTGCACTTTTATATTACAGTTCATCAATTCTGGTCCCAGAATGCTGGTGTCCAGCACATTTAGGAGATTTCCCTAATTAAATACACTTTATTCAATTAACCACCACACCTGTTAATTACCAGGTTTCGCAAGTGTTTTGTTCAGGGAAATCACCAAACTGTGTAGCTCTACAGTCCTCTCAAATAGAAGGTCCCAGTTGTATGTGGTTGGTCTTACAATAAAGTTAAGATTAACATGAATGTGTGACTCTGTTGGACACATGTGGCCTCTTTATTTCACTCCATACATTTTTATACTGCTCTTTAGTATCTGTTCTTTTTAAGTGTTTTAAGCACAAGACAAATGACAACATGGCTATTTGATCTGGGCTGACAAAGACACGTGCGAGCAGATATAGCCTTGCTTTTGCATAAGAGTCACTGCTTGAAACACACATAGGATGAGAGGTAACCAGAGAGGATTAGTTCATCTCCAGTGAATAACTAACACAATTGTATGCTTTCTCACAGGTCACACCACAGGAAGTACACAAGGACAGCATGTCTTCTGCAAGCAGCAGGCTTCCAAAAAACATCTCTGTCAGAACAATACAACTCTTACAGCCTTTAGCACTATATGAAAGTCATGGCCCAGGCCTTGATGGAAATACATTGATTATATTACCTGTGAGCTCCCGGGTGCCTTACAAAAGCAGCTAAACCTTAAATGATTACAACTAACATTCTGGACAAGTCTTAATGGTTAATAGATCAGCTTTAAAAGCAGCATTTCCTAACAGAAATGGTCACAGGCATTTAAACCTCCCTGGAAACACTGTTTAATGATTTGCGTCAGTGTTTATATAATAGGCAAGGCCATTAGCCACCAACTCTAGTGCCAACTGACCTGCTCTTTCATTTAATTAAACCTACCCTTTATTTGTCAACAGCAACCCTGAAACTGATAGTCATCAAGCTTCAGTTTGAGCCATTTATTCCCAGCAAACACAAATCAAGAATTAACCACAGAGTGTTTCTTTTTGGTTTTCTACATATGGCTATAGTGATTATAGACAACATTTATCACAGCAAATGGTGGCCGTTAGCCATGATTAAAAATTATTGCCACTGATTGTCATGTTTTTTTCACCTTTCTTACTAGAACCTTCCACAGCTATGGCCACCTGACAGTCTAAAGGCTCCACCTTCATCACCTACAGGAATGCAGTTTGTGTTCTTCACACGATCTGCTGCTTCAGAACTAAGTATAATGTTGCTATTTTTGCTATTTTGCTGTTATCCTTTTATATTATTTATATATGCTAATTATTATGTGATCATTAGTCATAGGCTATTCATTATTTTTGATACACATATGTGAAGGTCTTGCAGCCACCCACACTGGACTAGTTCTGCTGGGTCCAGTGGGACTCCCAGTGCAAACCCTATAGGAAATGTAATATAAGTAAAGTTTAAAAGCAGAAAGTAATATACTAACGATATTGTAGCATGGCTTAAATGGTCTATATATTAGAAATGGAGTCAGTGAATCAGTAAGTTACTGCTGTGGATCTAGCTTTAGCAGCAGTATCAAGTCTAAAGTGCATTAATTGTACTGTAGTAGTTCATTCCAATAAGTAAACATCACCTATAGTTATATCCAACAAAGCAATGGTGACTGAACTATCCTTTGTGCCATTAGTTGTAGTTCCAACTATACAACCAAACACTATATGTTTACAATTGTTTCAATGCTACTGAAAAAACCTTAGAAGGTGAAATCAGTCGAGTGTCTTCACAGACCCCATTAGAAATTAAGCTTGTTGTTGATTGGGTCTAAAGTTGGAGAGATGGGTACTTGCATTTACATTTACAGTATTTGATAGGTGCTCTTATCCAGAGCGATGTGGGTGTTTTGTGGTCTTCAAAAACAGGTCCCTCATACTAGTAGGCCTAGATGTAAAATTAAGAGCTGCTAGAAGACTAAGATTCTGTCAGAGATTAGTGGTCCACCAGGGCCACACATGCAGAAGACAGTTTTGTGAAATTAGTTTATATCATGAACATTCAGATTTTGTCCTCAGCACTCACTGAAGAGCTGGGCCTGAAGACATTGAGGGTCTCAGTAGTGTTGACAGTCAGGGAATGTTTGTTCAACATTGGCGCCAAAGCTGAGAAAAGTATTAATAGACATACTTGCAATAACTCATACATACTTGCAATAACTCATTTTGATTATCTACATGCTTTGAGCTTGAAAGCACAGTGTGTTTAACTTAGAAGCAGCCTGGCCTTGCTGGCCTACAGAGAGGAATGTTTTCATGTTTTTTTTAAATAAGTGAAAATGCTCTAGATGTGCTTTGTGTGTGCTTCTCTGCAATTATTATATAACTATTAATAAATGTATTAATTGCAAAGTCTCTTACTTTATTGTCTTTTGTTATATTAACCTTATCTAAAAGTTCACAGGATTAATTCTGTACAACTGCCATTTACTCCATGTTTTACATTTATAAGAAGTGTATCTGAGCTTCCAGGATCTTACAATTCTTCACACACACACACACACACACACACACACACACACACACACACACACACACACTCATACACAGAGACAAGAGGCAAATGGTTTAGCCAGATTTGAGTCCTTGCAGTCGTCTGGCACCAATAAAGGGTTTCTGCCTCTTTCTTTCCTCCAGAGTGTCGACACCGTCACACAGTCCTGCACGTGAACACCATTCTCGACCCTGTACTCACACACCCGGAGCTGAACATAGATGACGAAAGCGATGTACACACACACACACACACACACTCACTCACATGAGCACGAAAATACATTCACACGCGCTCACACTCACGCACGCTCGCTCGTGCAGATTTGTTTTGGCGTTACGTTGGCACTGACATCACGCCGGTGCACGCCGAAGAGAGGAGAGGAGAGGAGAGGAGAGAAGAGGAGAAGAGAGGAGGAGGAAAGAAATAAAAGTAGAGGAGGACGCACGCTCGTGTTTCAGTCTCGGGCTGAGTGAGCCAGGAGAAGGATCGGCTCGGTTTTGCTGGACTGAGGCTGGCGGAGTCACATGACAGCAGCGGAGAAGCTGAGACTGAGGCTTACAGAGAGAGAGAGAGAGAGAAAAAGAGAGAGAGGGAGAGAGTGAGAGAGAGTGAGAGAGAGAAGCGCTTCGTCTCGGCTCTCGCACCGCCATTCCGTGTTTTGGGCCATAACACATTTTTATTGCAACATTTTACTCCCGCTCGGTGAGTACATTTCCAGTGGCCTCTTTTTTGGGGGTAAGCATTTCTTTTTTTTTGGTCTTTTCGATTCTTTTTTTATTTTTTTTCCTCCTTTCGCTGGTGTTTGAACGGTGAAATTTGAAGTGGTCTCGTTTTTCCAGTCCAAGTTTTCAGCATGCAGTGATTTCTGAGTCGTTGGTTTGGTCGCTGCTGAGTGACTCTCTGTGGCCCAGTGATGTCAAATATGATGAAACTGGTTTTTAAAAAGAATCGCTCTGGCAAAAACCTCCTTTTTTTCCTCCCTTTTTGTTTCCTATCGTATACTTTTGCTGTAACTGTGCTTTGCTCTGTATTTTGCGGTGGTGTGCAGTGAGAGTTTTGTCATTTTCGTGTTTCGGTGCACCGTCACCCACCGAAGCAGCTGCTGCTTTCATTTCGTCTCTCTCTTTTCTTTAAAGGAGTCATTTTTATGAACCCTCTCTCCTGGTGACGTTTTAACGTGAAACTTTTCTTGCAGCTTTACTGATCACAGGTCTGTTTCTCTTTTTACGTTTTTTTGTTTTTGTTTTTTTGTTTTTCTTTCATTTTTTTCAATTTCGAATACTTTTGCAGATTGCGGTGTCAATTTTTCTTTTTGGATGGTATCATTTTTGATAGAGTTGATGCAAAAATAAGTGGAAATGAAGTGAATTTGTCTCTCTGGGGAAAAGAAAGAAAAAGAAAAAAAAAGAAACAGAAAAAGATCAATACGTTTTTGGTTTTGTCAACGAAGATGAACAGACCGGTCTCCCTTTGCAGGTATATAAAGGACAAAACATGCCATTTCTAAAGCACATTTGTAATCTGCAATAAAAGTCAAGCCGGTTTTAAATGTGACTCTGTGGCTGATGTGTTCTTTCGCTGTGGGGTTGCTGAACAGATCACAGCATGAAAGAAGGAACTGCACTTCAGGGTATTTGACACAACTCTTGTTAGTTTGTTTTGATGACCACTTTGCACCTAACCCTTACAAATAAGGAGGTCAAGTTTAACTACAAAAGAAGAAGTAAGCCATCGTTTGTCTTACATGAAGTTTTTCAGCATTCTCTGACAATTTGTACCATTAGATTAAACTAAAATAAAGCACTGGGGTGAGTGCACTTGTTCACAGTAAGTATGAGTTAACTATGAATGTGGTGCTTGTCTTGCAAACCATGCATTTGTCGTCCAGATATTTACTGTGATAACGTTGATAAGCCATTGATCAGGGCAGACTGATGTTATGGTATGCAAACCTGCACTCCTCCTTAGTCATGTACTTGACGTGTTCTACTTAGGAGTCAATCCTATGTTGGTGCTGTAAACAAATTCACTAGACACAAAGACTTATGATCGTTGGTGTGCACCCTGTTCACCTCAAACCAGTTTTATTTGTCACACTCTACTTAGCTAAAATTGAGCACATTTAGAACGTAAGTGTATTTCTAGTCACAGGTGTAACAATGTCAACACCACTTACAGTGGGGGCTGGATAGCACCATGGACAGGGACATGCTGTTATATAGTTTCAGCACCATGGACAGGGACAAACTACCTTGTAGCATGGAAAGGGGCAAACCACTGTGTAGTTTCAGCACCATGGACAGGGGCAAACAGCTGTATAGCTTCAGCACAATGAACGGAGACAAACTACTCTGTAGTTTCAGGACCACAGAAATGGATAGCAAAACATAGCTGTGTAACGTAGCTTTATAGTTGGAGCACCACTGAAAGAGACAAATTATTGCATGGTTTCACCAATATGGACAGCAACACATAACTGTAATGTGTCAACACAACTGTTCACTGTATCAGTCTTATAGATTTTTAATGTTAAAAAACTTATACTCTGATGATACAAAGTGTCCAATAATAATCCTAATCAGTTTTCTATAAAAGCAATTCTGAAGTATTATCTGCTGGACATCACAGTGTATCCACAGTGTTGTCTTATTTGAAGTTAATTTAACCACAGGATAATCCAGTAGTCACTTTGTATGCACCAGGTTTTCCTATGAAAGTTTGGCCACTCACAATTTCACACTCATTCTCCAACGCCCTCCTGTTACCTTTTTTTCTTGTAGCTCACACAAGTCCAGTCTTTAAAGCTGTACAGTCCTGTCTGAACGGCTATTTTAACAGATGCTCATTCTGTTTAACGTTGGGTGTCAACACGTTGTACATTAAATTTTTGAACATGTCAGAAATGGAGGAATAGAGGAGCGAGAACAGTAGCATAGAGATGTTCGTGGGGTGGGTGTGCTGAAAGGTGCCTCTGCTGCGCTGATAAATGTCTCTCTCTCTCTGTCATCTCTCCAGCTGGGCGTTATGATAGCCAGCGTTACTTCCTGCAGTGTCGTCTCTGCCCTCCAGGCAATTTCCCCCGTTATCTGGGCCTAGCAAGCCTCGCACACGAGAGCTATAAATGAGCGGCGAGAAATATGATAGCTCATGTGTGAAGATACCTTTGCACTCATGAATAAAACATTTGGTGGCGTATTAAGACCTGTTTACACCGGGCATGTGCTTGTGCCATTAGAATAAGGCATATGCATGTGAGTGGGTGTCTATGGCCACTTATTTTAGAATAGATTATGTGTGCTATTCTGAAGTTGTGAAAGTAGCAAAAGCATATTTTAATGTGTTTTGGCATGATGAATGTTTGCCACCAGTGTATTAGCCCTGAAACCGAGTGTATTCAATTATAAACACAGGATGAAACCAATCAGTGGTGTGATCTGTATGTAAACTCTGTTATGACAGGGTGTTTGGTGCACTTGTCATGGAACACATTCTATTCTAAGGTTGGATTATATATATTTGTGAAAATAAGTACACATCCTCTACAGGAAACACAGCATGTTTTAATGCACTTTTACTCATTATTTACTGATTTTGACAAGATTATAAATAAAATTATGCCTCACAATTAATTAAAAAATTTAGTATTTAACTTTTGTTCCCTATAGAGGATGTGTTTACTTTTTTGTTTTTGTTTAGAAAAACAAAAAGTTCAGTTAGATGTTTTATTGTTTTTTTATTTGCCCACAGCAAAAAATCAAAGTTGTAAGCAAGACACTGATTGGTATTAAAGGTCATATAAAATCAGCTTTTTTGAGATGGTTGTTAATGTAATGTATGTTTCATAAGAATTATTAGTAACTGTCACAGCAACTGTAACAATTCTGTATCAATACATGACTACATATCACAGTCAGGTGCAGTGAGTTCTATGGAAGGCACAAAAACATTTGAACATTTGATTCTTCAAATAACAATTTTGGACATGAAATGTGAAAATGTGAAGAACATTTTCTCATCTCAAAGTGCCTCCACATTATGGAGGGGTTCAATACCAATCAAATAATGTTTCATGGAACCACATGCCTAGTCGAAGACCATTTAATAACCTTTATTTTTATGAGCAGCATATGATGTACAGATGTTTCTCTCATCTCTTATACATGATGTGCTCAGTAAAGCTGAATGCCTTTATTGTGGATTCTATGCATACAGCTACCATAAACTGAATAAACAAGGTAAAGTCTGTTGAGATTTCTACTGGTTAGTGTACAGTATGAATACCCCTGACCTTTCTGAACAAAAGACAATGACCCATTTGTGCTGAGAAAGGCTATTGAACAGCTTTTGCAGTGCAGATTGAATTCTGCAAGTAATGCATTTATTTAGAACAAACGTTTTGTTGTTTCAGTCTTTCAAACATCTCTGCTAACCAAGGTTCAAGGATACTTTATTGTCAGCACTAGCTGTGAACACATACACAGTGTGATGAGATGTTTCTCCACTGACCCTGGTGTAACATATAACAACATACAATCTTCAACAGAGAGCTTGTTACCACGAAGAAAATATCAAATACCAGTATAACAGTAATGTAGCAGTATAGTGTGGATGGGAGTGACTAGTGTTGTACCATAGGTATGATTATTCTATGGGAGCCGGTTCGCAGCATTGAACAAAGTGCAAGGAATGATAGAAACAATGCAAAAAATTGTCAACATAGCAGTGTAACAGTAGTGTGAATGGGATGTACATTTGAAACAAGACAATAGATTGACAATAGATTGACAGCAGAGTAACGGTAAAGTGTGCAAGGAATGTGAACCCTCCAGAATGAATAATAAACCAGAGTGTTCACAGACAATAAGATGTTGCCCACTTTGCTGTCCTTTTCATGGCCTTTGGAAAACACTTCTTTTCCTCAAGAACCTCTCTTTGGTTTTGATTTATTTCATGGTTTAATGTCAGAAACCTACAGGGTAAGGAGAGAGGGTTCAATACTGTCTCATCAGGACACCTCAATGCGCTCAGTGCCGTGCTAAAGGCTATTAAAAGCACATTCGTGAGCCACAATAAAGCCCAATGTTGTGATCTTTAAATTATATTTGAAAAAAAGGGAAGTTCTTTAGGAATGCTGCTTGAGTTTAACAAATGCATCACACGCATTCTGATTCCATGTGTTCCAAAATGAATGTCTCTCAGTGGGGGCTTGTCTCTTCCAGGGCAGTCCACATGAGGAAGCATGACTTGAAGGCACTTCCTCTGGCATGGCCTGAAAGCTAAAGCCCAGCTCCTCCGTGTCCTCCAAGCCTTTCTAGCCACAGGGTAGCAGCCTAAGCAAAATGATTCGCTAGAATGTTCTCCTCTCAGATCCCCCTTGCCATCAAAGTAGCAGGATGTGTAGGACCAAAATCAAAGAGCGTTTGAACGGCACTGACTGATCTCAGCAAGCAGTGGGCAGAGGAGGCAATCTTATAGCTTCAGTTATTGAAATGAGACCTCCTATTATGACGGTACAGTAGTGAAAATTTAGTGAAAGAATCATGACACATATTGCAGCAGGTCTGAGATAATTAGGTTTGGTACCAGTTCACAGGCAACCAATTAGAACAGAGATCATTTACATAGTCACACTAGTTTTAAAGGCACCGTAACAAGGAGAGCCTGTTTAATTTTATTGGAAATGAATACATTGGAAAATGGGCATGTAAAATGAATGATGTTTGTTTTTGTTTCATTAAATCTTACAAATGCCATAAAGAGTGCCCAGAGAAAACATTTAAAGAGCAGAAAATGGTCTTTAAAAACATTGTAAAGATCTCCTGTACAGTTTTATGAGATACAAGCAAACAACATTTATGATATGACAGACAGTGGCAATATGTTGTTTGTTTATTATATAAAACCATGGCTTTTACTAACAAATCCTTAATAAACCCTGTTTATAATGATACGATAGAGAAAATATACATATAAAAGTGACATAAATAGAGATGAAAGTGCTTATTTTGACTGTGTATTGTGTGACATCCTGTATCACCACATTTCCTTTTTCTTAATATAACTTGATAGAAACAACAGAAATGGTATAAAATAGTTCCTTACATTAACTTCCACAGAAAGATGCTTTCTTTTCATGTAAAGTTACCACTGTCTTACAGTGACTATTCCTGGATTTATATTCAAGTTCCTTTATCTGACACTAGACTTTATGTAAGTCTGTGCTCATTAGAAAGGCCTGCTTGGTTGGAAAACCTGGCCTTGTGTCCCCTTTGGCTCTCAGCAAGCACTCGCCTCTTCTGTCCCTTTGAACAGATAAACAGCTTACCTTCAGCAGCCCACATGGGGCCTTAATGAACGTTAAGTACTTAGAGTTCTCTTTTCTGAGCTGTTAATTTAATAAATGAAGGGATTCTTTTCTTTAATAATCATATTCTGGACAATTAAACTCACATCTGAAGAGGAGGGACAGTCTGAAAGCCTTTTAAGTGCCAATTATGTCAAACCATTTGAGTTATAGTGCATTCCTAAAATGTGACCCACTCAATGCCACACTTTTAATTGTATTTGCAATTCGTCCAGCGAAGCAATGTATTTTTCTCCACCAATATGTCATTATTTCAGCACTCTTATGAATTCAAAAGAACAATGAAATGAGATAATGGGCACAGGGCCAGTAATTGTGATCTTTAATTCTGTGCTGTTAAATGACAAATTGGGTGGCTGAATGGGTTGCATGTTTGAACAATCCAAACAAAGATCATATTTTGAGCTCTGTAAGCCCACAACCAGAATCATTTTACCTGTCTGAAAGTTGTTCTTGCAAAGCAAAGTAGGGTAACATCATTTTTACAACCAGAAAAAGAGAACAAACGTTATGGTCAGCAGGCATCCTCCTTGTGTTGTTACATTTTTCAGCATTCAAGTCTTGTTTTAAATGGCTGTTTAATGTATGACTCTATGAAGGTCATCACATATAATGAATGAGCACTGACTCTGTATCCTCCCACTCAGCTCTGCTCTAAGATGCTACTGAAGCCTTACTGAACCCGCCGACTGTTCAATTAGGCCTGGAGCTTAACAGAAAAGGCCCACAGTGTACGCTCCCTTAATGCGATGTACATCTCTCTGGGCTCACATGGTGTCAAAGACTTCATCTAACGCAGCGTTTGCCTATACCATTTTTTTATTGTCCTGTTTGTGAGCGTGTGTATGTGTGTGTGTGTGTGTGTGTGTGTTTATGAAACAATGAAGAGCTCTTCATATGCATGTGTGAAAAGGAGAGAAACTGGGAGAGAGGGAGAAAGAGAGAAAGAGAAGAAAGAAAGAGACGGAGAAAAAAGGAGTATGCATGAGAGAGAAATAGCATCGGAGAAAGAGAATCAGAGAGAAAGAGAGGGAGAAAAAAGAGAAACAGAGAGAGATGAATCACAGAAAAAGGAAAGAAAAAGTGTGACAGGGGGATAGGGAGAGAGAGAGAAAGAGAGAGAGAGGGAGAGAGAGAGAGAGAGAGAGAGAGAGAGAGAGAGAGAGTGAGAAAGAGAGAATAGCATTACTGAAACACTATCCTGTGCTCCATTCAATTTTCAGCTGGCAAATTAGACAATACAGTAATCATGTGCTTTTTTTCCTTTTGTGTAGGCAAATCCATTCAGGGGATTATTTTGGGATTGGTAAGAAGACAGGGAGAATCGCATTTGCAGCCACATTTAGTCCTCTTCAATTCTTCAAACCTCATTTGCTTTTGCCTCTATTGTCCTTTTGTTCTAATTGGGGTTATTTTTCAGTCATTTCCTCCAGTAGACTGTAGATTTGCAATCTGATGTAAAAGTTCATTTTTCTTGAGCAGGAATGCACACACACACACACACACACACACACACACACACACACACACACACACACACACACACACACACACAC
>JBBPDC010000007.1:5424421-5434692 GCA_037974485.1 Hemigrammopetersius urotaenia | reverse complement strand
TGTGTGTGTGTGTGTGTGTGTGTGTGTGTGTGTGTGTGTGTGTGTGTGTGTGTGTGTGTGTGTGTGTTTGCATGTCTGTGCAGATTGTGCAAACTTAAAAAAAAAGAGGATTCGATTGTCATATTTCATTTCTGCCCGAACACCAACTGCACTCAGGGGAAAAGCTAAAATAATTCCTATTTTAAGACAATTTTTTTGGTCCCCTTTACGGTATGCAGATCCTCCCTTATTAAGTTCTGGTGTTTCATCCCCATCCATTGTTAATAGATTTATAAAATCAAGCATTCAACCATGCAGTCTTCATAGACAAGCACTGGCTTTAGAATGGGGCATACTGAAGAGCTTATGGACTTTAAATGTAACACTGCAATGAAATACATCGCCTGTGAAATCTGTGGCCTGTTAGATGTGCCCCGGTCAGCAGCAAGTGCTGTTACTGTGAAATCTAAACATCTAGGAGCAACAGCTTAGCCACCCTTTAATAGCAGACCACACAAATTCACGGGGCAATTTGAATTTGAAATCGAATGAAACGTCGCTCTGCTGTGGTGTCTAATGTGGAAAAAACCTATTCCATTAATTTTTTTACTTAAGAAAAAAGATCATTTGCAATATATCATTTTCTTTTGACATTAAAACAAACAAACCTCATATCTGCATTATACTCCAATATGATTGCTATAGAAAAAAACTAACTCGATTTCCAAGGGCTAAAAAGTACAATAGACAAATTGCTTTCATTTTGACATTATGTGTGCTGGTTGATCACCCAAAGGTTAATCAACTGGTCCTGGTTTTTTTTTTTTTCTCCTTCTTCTTTTTTCCACTCACTGCTTTTGGCCATTATGGAGGTTGCAGTGGCATAATGGAGATCCTTTATCTGCCTGGCTGTGCTTTGCTCGATGTGGGAGCTGTCACAGGCACTGAAACGAGAATGACATGTACTCATGCTGGTGCTTGCAAAATTAAGTGGCAGTGACTCCCCCCCCCCCCCCCCTCCCTGTAGTGAGTGTATTGGCTGAATTTAAAGCAAGGTAAAAAAAAAATAACTTTGTATACATCTCAGGCTTGATTTTCCTCATTAGTCCTCTTCTTTTTTCTTTTCCTTCCTCATTTCTGTTTTCCTTTTCTTCTGAGGCACTAATGAGCTCTGAATCAGGCGGCGCTTCATGTGGCTGAAGCAGCAGATGTTTGTGGAGGAAATAGACTGACCATCACTAATAATAGCCGTATGAGTGACAGCGGGCCCAGCTGTGGAGAAGGCAACGGTATTGCGGCCCTCAGGGCTGGAGCACTGATCCCCGCAGCCGCAGGGCAGACATCCAGGCTGAGACAGTGACAGTGTGACTGTGGCCTTGTCACTCAGTAGGCTGTTCAGGCAGACTGGAGGCCTGCGGCCCACATAGATGAGGAGGTTATGAGTTCAGTGTTGGATGAGTGAAAGCACTGACCGCTGAACATCTTTCTAATAGGCACTAGATAGACTAGGAATGAAAAATTACAACCAACAACACAAAAATAGTTATTAATGTATTAAAGGTCTCATATTAAGGAAAATGATTTTTTTTACAATGATTTGTGTATATATATAGACTCAAATATGTACGGGTCAAGCATCTCTTAAATCAACTGAATTGACTCTGTGTGTCTGTGTGTGTAGGTGTGTTTGTGTATGGAACACCTGAATGCAGGACAAGAATTGATTCAGTGCCATGACAGTTTCTCTCTCTCTCTCTCTCTTTGTCTCTCTCTCTCTCTTGTTCTCTCTCTCTCTCTCTCTCGTTCTCTCTCTCTCTCTCTCGTTCTCTCTCTCTCTCTCGTTCTCTCTCTCTCTCTCCCTCTCTCTCTTTTTCCCCCTCGCTGACTGGAATTGTAACACCTGTGCATGTGTAGTGATGTGACGGTCTGGGGGCGGGCGCAGAAGCAGGCTCTGAAGCCCAGATCAGTAGAGTAAGTAGAGTGGGTCATAGCTCATCACAGCCTGGGCCGCACAGAGACGTGACCTGGCATCAGGCCAGGGTGAAGCAGACAGTGCGGGCAGACGCAGGCGTGGCCCTGCACTATTCTGCCTCTCTCCCTCTTCACTCTTTTCTCACTCCGGCCTCTAACACCACATCATGCTGTAAACATGAGTGATACGATCTCACAGCGAGATGGATTGCCTCCTAGGCATCTTCGACACCTCCTGACACTCCACGAGAGGAGAAAAGAGGCTCAACTGGTGGAAGGCAGGGAGGAGGGATAGAAAATGTGAAATAGCATAGAGGAAGTGTGAGGGAGAAAAGAATGAGCATCTCACAGAACTGGCAGGTGGGTTTGAGTTCTGGTCCATAGGGAATTTGTGATACATCTGAACACGAGAGCTGTGAGATTGGTGCGAACGACAGATTTCAGGCCTAAGATGCTTTAAATCAAGAGAAACTGGAGGCACTCCAATCAATCAGATTGAGCACTTGTATTGCCTTGTCGCTTAGCAAAAAGGGTTGTATATAAACTGCAAAAAATAACTCAGCATTTTTTTCCTTTAAAAACGCGACCTGGCTGCTTTCAAATATTGATTTTGCTGATTGGTATTATAACCTGCCAGTCAAGGGTTCACAGAGGCTACCATATTTCTTCTTTCAAGCTAAAACAAAAAATTATTTTAGACCAAAAGAAAAGGTTTACAGTTTGTAGAACCCTTTCTGGTGCTATAAAAATCCTTCTCCAGCATAGACAAGAGCGATTTAACCTTTAAACTTTCAAATTATCACTTGGTCATAGTTCTACATATAACCAAAGAACTCCCCTTTTTAAGGGTATAATTTACCATTTTAAAGTATAAGGGTGGTTGATATCCAGAGCCTGACTGTGGGGTAATTACATACCAGCAATCTTTAAGTGGAAACACAGAAGCCAGTGATAACACGTGGCATAATCTCAACATTCCAGAATAAAAGAGTCAGTAATAACAAGCGTTTCCAATAACTTAATGAGTCTGATAAACTTCCCCTGCAGTCTCACTGATTGTGTACTCTGGGCCACTGCTTGATTATTCTATGGAATATTCAACTTTTACTCTCCAAATGAGGGATTAGGTTTAGGCTATTTTCCATACAAATGAAGCTTAGCGTTCACATTCGGTGAAGAATGTTGCATCGCTCTGCAATAATTCAGCTCTCTCATTTAACAAAGGCTTGTTTTTTCTCCCAACAGGGGAAAGTGAGAGAAATATAAGTGCATTAAAGGATTTTCACGAACCTCCTTTTACTTCCCCATCTAATGGGTTTATTCTACCCTGGCCTTTCATGTGAAGTTATTGTTTTTTTCCCACCCTCCAAAATGATTAATTTTCCCTCCATCCAGCTAATGCAAACATGCAGGACTGTAGATGCATGGTTGGTGTCCTGGTTTTTGGTTCTGTTTTTGTTGTGGATCTAATGCATTCAAGATTCAAGAGTTTTTATTTGTCACATGCGTAGTCATACAAGTACAACACACAGTGAAATGTATCCTGAACTGTTCCTTACTGACTGTGCTAACATTAAAAATAATATAAACAAGGAGCACCAACATTTAAAACATTTTTTTTATATGTGTTCATATAAATGTAGCAGCAATATGTATATTGTGCCATAATAGCACAGCAATATAAAACAGAGTGAACAAAGTGACCAGAGTAATGTAACAGAGTGACCAGATTAGTGTAAACAGTGTAATGTAAACAGAGACCAGAGTAATGTAAGCAGTAGTGCAGCAGCATGTGATGTAATAATAAATCAGATATGATATGAAATATGACAGTGAGTGTTCAGATTCAAGAACATTCCATTAGCTATTAGTTGATAAGATGAGTTTAGAGAATCCTAAACACACTAAATTTGTTTTCTTTATTTATTATTGTACAAAACATAAGTTTGGAAAACATATGTAGAGATTTACTGAGTCCTAGTTTTTGTTCAATAAAGCATTAATTTGGCATAGAAAATTGATTTATCATAATGCATTGAGCTTTATTCAGTATAAAGTATTGCACTTCATTTTAAATAAATCATTTGAAATAAATTTAACACTGAAAATGACAAAAAACTGCATGATAAATCAAGATCTTATAATAAACATTTAATTAAATGTGTGTTTATTTCCACTTAGTGTAAAGGTTTGTTAAATTGTTCTATACAGCACCAAAAAGGTTCTACTACTGTCACAAGTCATGCATCCTTTTTTAGTGCTGTACAGAACCCATTTTCTGGAGTCCACAGTTTTGCAGTGTGTGATCTGCAGGAAGATACTACCAGTAAAAGTCATTTGAATTTCTTCTCCATCCTGCTTTTGGCGTAGCCATTAACATTCACACTGAATGTGGCCTTTGTTATTGTTGTATATGCACTGAATTCTAATATCCACTCCTCAGCTAGATAAAATAGGTTTAATGAGACAGTCATTAGAACAGATTGGATATTTGCAGCAGTGATGTTGTGACGGTCACAGTCCTAGACCATAGACAGGACTTCAGATACAACTATGTTACCCTAAAAATAAGTCATTGTAGCTAACGCTGTTAATGGAATGGCTTTCACTCTCATTAGAAATCAGGTTTCTTAACTGAAGAATACAAAACGTTTTTTATGATTATTATATTTTATTTCTAATTCCCAGCACAGTTCCTATTTTAATGCGAGCTCTGTTGGTTTAATGCAAGACATCAACTCATAGTATCTTATTATACTCTGAAATAGCAATTTCACAAACATTCATCGCTTGGCTTGATTGCCTTTACAAAACTCATTACACTTCTGACCTATCAGAACTGAGCCTCTTGTGCCAGGAAATTGAGGCGTGCATTTCGGAGCCACTGCTCCCTCTCTTAATTGCAGGTGAAGGAGGATGCAGCATATTTGAGACTGGAATTTAGCCATTGGGCCTCCAATGATGGAAGTGCTGGAAATGTGAAGGTACCGGTACTGGTGTTGAATTCATATTAATTGGGTTCATGGCCTTGAATGTCATCTGTCAATGAGTCACTGTTTTTGAGCAGAATATTTCCTCCGTTCTCTGAAATGAGTCAAAATGAGCATAAGACTGGACTTCACCAGCAAGTTCTGAACTGCATGCTCATAAAAGACCTCATCCCATGCCTCTGAATTTGAAGGATTTAAATTCCGGCCTAAATTCTGCAATGCAAATGAGACTAAAGACCTTCTTTCATCTTCTTTAGAGGAGCCATAAGTGTAAACATTATGGAAAGCGCTGCAGTGGGATTGAGAACAGCCTCTGCACAAAATTATGCATTTTCTTTGAAAAGTAATGAAACTTTTTTAAACACTTGATAATATTTTACTTATCATGAAAAGAATGAAAGAATGAAATGAATGTGTGCCTTTGCTTATAAACACATAGGACATTTTTGGAGTAAACACATAAATACCACAAGAAACACTAAATAAGAAGCTATGCTGCATCCTTGCATGTTTGGTTCGATGCCAGCATGCTTAATGTAGGCGATTTCTTTGCTTTCAACATGGCTTGGTGCTGATATTTGGTAATCATGTGCTGTAATATGTGAGACTAAAACTGTGTGCATTTTTAGACTTGCTGCTTGTTGGACACTAAGTGTTTTCATAGGCAAAGGAGGCTAACTGCTCCATGCTGACAGCCTGTTATGAATAAGGATGCTATAAGGATGTTAGCTCTATACGGAACATATTTGAGCTCTGGAGAAGCCATTTCCTATTTGAGCCCCTGATTGACAGCTATAAGTGGTCACCTGGTGGAAAGATTGAAGTGAAGGGCCTGAATGGTTTGATTGGACCCATTGTGTACTTTTGTCCCTGTGTGTGGGTGATTGATGAAAATTACACAAGATTCTTTTTTTTCCGGGAACATTTAAGAGCCTCGGTTTGAGGCTCTCTCTGTGTGTTGTCTTGCACATTGTTTTGTTTTGGTAGTTTTTGATGTCTTTTCACATTCAAAGCATTGTATGTCTTCCCGACATAAAAGTTTTGATGTTGTTAATCCCTTTGTTTGTTTGTTTGTTTGTTTGTGCGTTAATTGCAAAAATGTCTTTGCAAGTATTGTTCTTGCAAATGCTATTGTTTATACTTGGAAATGTTGTGGTTTGTTTTTCAGGGGTCAGTTTTTAAACCTTCTACTGCTGCACAAACTAGCTGATGTTGCAGTTAATATGTATGAGGCCTTTAAAATGACATAAAAAGGCCTTTAAATTTACATAAAATTCCTGCTGTCAAAGCTTCATAACTATGTATGTGCTCATATGTGTGTGTGTGTGTGTATTTTGCGTGTTTATTCTTGGAGCAGACCTCTAGAATGTGCCCAGTGAGTGCATTCAAAATGCCAATAAAATGTGTGCCAGAATCCTTTCCCCAGTGCCCTAGAGGAGCACGCAACTAAAGAGCCGGTTACACCACAGTGCTACACTAGCGCTCATATTGATCAGAAGCACTGCAACAGCAGCAGCCCAGAGAGACCTGACCCCATAGACCTGTGTCCCACACAGTCAGGGCTCAATAAATATTGACTAATGAGACTTGGTTATGAGATTCCCTGTCCTCCACATATTGCCGCTGACTCCGCAGTGGCTTTATTGGCAGGCTTTGGGTGGGAATTGACGCGATTGTGCCGCTCTGTTGTCTGAAGCTGAAGTGGATAAACTCTTTAGGAGCGCAGATCAAAGAGCATGGACCCCCAGCCCAGGCTATGATTGGGCCTGCGTCAACACTTTGAAGACTGGTTCCCTAATACTGCATATTACACACAAAATATTTGATCGTAATTAGGGAATATTGTGATTGTAATACATTGTGTGATATTCTAAAACTGTCTCAGGTAAACATTTAAACAGTACATCTCATACATTTTTGGTTATATGTTTTAGTTTACACAGAATTCCCTGTCCACTTCCTCCATATACTGATCCTAAGCTGCAAAATGACTTTTGTATGTATTGTACATTTGATGCCACAAAAATAAGTTCACATGTGTTTGTTACCTACACATATCAATATTACATATCAGAGTTCATATACTCATATCTGATATTGATATGACATATATATATATATATATATATATATAGTTCTGTGTAGGATATATTATTAAAGATAATGCAATATATCATTCATTCATTAATTCATTTTAAACGATTAATCCTTGCTAGGGTGGCAGCAATAAGGTGATATAATTAAAGATAATGTAAGTCTGTACATTTTAAAGCCACTTCAAAGATCAGCTCTCTGAGGCAAATATATTGCCATGTATGGTGTTATACTTTGCCAAAAAATGTACTCTCATTGGTGCACACTGTGTTATATGGGTAACGATTGTTCATTAATATGAACAAACCGCTTTGAGCTTGTTAAATCATGTGAGCACTGGGGACATCAGGGATTGATCAGATTCTCACAGCACACGGTAACATGATTTTTTTTCCTGTGCAAATTTGCATATTATGCCTTCTGCAATATCTGTCTTGCAGGGGCAAATATCTTGTGTATATTGTGCAACATTCACAAAGCAATGACTTGCTCTATGTGCTAGAACTCTATGCTCATTTACACACAAGTACTTTCTCCCATCAGAGAAAAGAAAACATTGATTTCCATACATTTCACAAACACTTGCTCAGTACATGCTCCAACACCACTGACAAGCTTAGTGCATGTTCCAATAACAAAAAATAGTGGTTCTTTAGTAAACTGTTTCTGTCAGTTAAAGCCCCAGTAGGCAGACATCAGTATTGAAAGTGGCAGAATTCTTTAATGTTAGAATATCATGTTTTGCCAGTGAAATAATATTCCTTCTATTTTGAAACTTCATTAAATTCGCCACTTTCATAGCAAAAAGTAAAGGATTTATTTTCATTGCAGCAGGCCTCTCATCTGCCTGCAGTTTTTTTTTTCTTTCCCCTTATTTCTTTCTAATTTATAGCAAGCCAATTCCAAGAGTAACATCCAACGCAAGTTCTCTCCACTCTTCATGTCAGTATCACCAGACTGACTCTGGGAGTAAAGATGCAGCCTGATTGTCACCCACTGTACAGACCACTGAGGGCCAGATGTACATACTTGCAAAATGTGTCTTGATACGGCAGAAACCTTAGCCATGTGTGTGTGAGGCTACATTTAGTAAATGTGCAATGTTGTAGAAACAGGGTTTCCAAAGTAACTGTCAACATACTGAAAAAAGAGAATCAGGTTCAGTGACTGGGAGATAGCAATGTTAATGAAGGTGATTATGACAGTTCTTTCCCACCAGAATATCTTTATGGATGTTGTTCTACTCTTCAAAAACAGAATTTGAGAAGGTGGGGCCATCATAGGCAAACTGGAGGAGTTCTCAGAATTGAAATTGTGTTATTCTTTTTGTGAAGGACCTTTGAGCACTTTGTGGTGCCACATAAACACTATGGTTAGTGTCAATGTTAAAGAAACCCACTATCACTACCTGGTTTAAAGAAAGTTACATACCTTGCATGTTTCTTGTGCAGTTTGTGTCCTATTTGTACCTGAAGCCTGCTGCAGTCTTACTAATCTTGGTCCCAGAGGTTTCAGTTCAGCAGCAGTGTTAGCTCTCAGCCTGGCTACATGAACCTTATTTGGTCCAGTTGGCCGAGACATTGCTGAGGTATAGATTTATAGAGCGATGATGCTTGCTGTTCTTTGTATTAAGAGAGAGTGTGGCATATGGCACAGCGAGGATTCTACACCAAGGCCAGCAGCTGCCAACCTGTCCTCTGTCCTGCTAAAAAGAGTTATTTTAGCTGTGAGAAAAGACAAGAACAGTTTGTTTTGTGGTTTTTTTTTAAATAATATTGCTTCCCCCTATTCCTAACCAGCATGCCATTTGTTTTAAATCATCTGTTCAATGTGTGGAAAATGCAGTGGAAACAGGGTATTTACTGAGTAAGAGATGAAATTCTTCCCGTAGCCACGCTCAGGGTGTAGCAGGCACTGTTTTCAGGACCCACACGGCTAAGTTGTGACAATGTTATGAAACAAGGCACGCTCACTGCCAGAAAACTAGCAGGAAATCACAGAGGTTACTGTGAGGAGAGATGCGGGCACACCACCAAAAGAGAAAAAGAAAAGTTTTAAGCTCATTTTTGCTGGTTTCTGTAGGCAGAAAATAGAGGCAAGGCTTTACTTTTTGGTGAGCCATAGCATGACTGATAAGCATAATGCTTGGCTGAGTTGCCATGTTTGTGTCCTTGAAAGCAGTGAGTCAGCCAATGTCATACCAAAGACACACAATAAAAAACATTGAGTATTAAAGTGGTTTTAAAACATAGATTATTAAGCATAGAGTATTAAAGTGGTAACCTGTTCATTCTGCTCTATGATCTTTCATTGGTTGTATCTGGTCACTGAATCGACTAGTGTTACAGTGGAACAAAAGTTGGACTACAAGAGTACAGCAACAATTTTGGCAAAATAAAATGCACTTTACATGTGTAGCCAGTCAGGTCACACATGTCTTTTTTGCATTATGCAGTCTGGTTATGCATTGATTGTACTGCTCTAATGTAGTACCAATCCAAATAATTTTGCCCTGAAGTGACAAAGCTAATGCAGCTATTAAGAAATGACAGCTTACAGACAAACTGCAGGTCTATATCACAACACACTTGCTTCAAACCATATTTTTGACTTCTTGTGTAACTTTATATACACTTATTTGGCTTCTTCCACTAAAAGACACAATGTCATGAGATTAGGTCTTAAGTCGATTTATAAATTTGATGACTTGAGACTCAACAGAACAAACAACTTGTGACTTGACTCTGACTCAAACATTACAGGACTTTGATTTGGACTTGAACTTTATGACTTGAACTTATGACCCAAATTGTGAGAAATGTGGGAATGTGAAGTGTCTAGCCACATACAGGGCTCTCTAAAGTTAGCTGTTTTTCATCTACATTCATTAAATTCATGGTGTAGCCAGGAACTACAAAATAATTGTAGTTAATAAGAGGAACAATATAAATAATGCTATTTTCAATTTGCTCATATTTTGACAGATTTTTGAATTCAAGTTTGTCTTCAAAAGCCTTTTTGCTTCCAAAAGGTTTTAATTGCTTTCACAGAGGACTCGAAACATGCTCCCAAACAGCATTTTAATATTCGTCATCATTTTATAGTCTACAAAGATTATTGAGAATTAGTGGTGCAACGGATCACTGTTGATCCGTGATTGGAACCGATCCCTCTCCACGGTTCGGCACGCATGTGATCCGAAGATCCGAAAGAAAAATAAAAGCTCCGCTGAATGGT
>JBBPDC010000007.1:5395378-5421875 GCA_037974485.1 Hemigrammopetersius urotaenia | reverse complement strand
GTGCAACTCTACTCGCTTTTTTACTTTTTCTGTATCTAAAATCTGAACGTTAGCATTAGCGCTAGCATTAGCATTAGGCTAACTAACTGTAACGTTGCTTCTTTAAGCCTTGTCTCGTAAGCCATTTGACGTTTTGTGGCAAACAGTCACAAACCAAGAAATAAAACCCCTCCGATTTCCTCCCCATGCTGGCAATTGTAATGATGCCGGGTTGTTTACCTCAGCTTAGAGGCCCCCGCACGGGCTGTTTCTCAGAACGTTTGGAGTAGAATTGAATTGGACCTGAAGGGAGTAGAATTGAATTGGACCAAACCGAGCTGGTACCAGTCAGTGGAGAACCCCCTTTAGATATATGGAAATGAAATGTGCCCAACCTAGAGACAAGTTGGCTGTAATCCAGTCTGGTGCGTGCAGTCTGTGGTTGTTGATTGCGTCATCACTGTTTCAGTCAAGTTAAAAAAATATTTCAGCCGATACTGCAAATGCATTTTTTGCCATTTTCGGCTGAAAATTTTCGGTGGCCGAATATTCAGTGCATCCCTAATGGATATAGTTTTGATAGAAATGTGCCAAATACTTATTATGAAACAGGCCATATTACAATTACTGTCAATTTGGTGTTCATTGTTAACTTTACCTTACAGTACGCACTCAGTCATTTTTGGTCAGTGTTGAAAAGGCATTGTTTCCTGAAGAATGCATACTGTATTTAGGACTTGACTTGAGACTTACCTGTATTTACTTGAGACTTGAGGGGCAGGACTAGACACTTTATAGACTAACTCAGTTACTTGTACCCACCTCTGCTGCTAAACATGCGTGGCTGAGTGAATGAGTGAGTAAGTGAGTGTGTTACAAACCAGTCCCATAAGGTGTCCCACCTTCTAAAAACCAAACAGGATGTTCATTACTTAAGTAGCTACCATCAAGAGCTAGAATGATGTCCATGCCTTTGCCCTGTTTTATATGTGATAATACACCAACCTGTTTTAAATTCCGAACATTTGATGCATTCTTTCCAGATCAGCAACCAGAATGATTGCCCTGCAGTGAATAATTAAAGAAACTACAGTTCCCATGAAACTCTTTGAATAAACATTCTGACGATCTCATTTATTTTCAGTTTTTGTGACCCACTTCTACATTGTTCCAAAGTGTGTTTAAAATTTCTCTCTCCTCCACCTGCTCTGTCTATTACAGACAATATCCTTTCATAAATAAGGCTCCAGAGAGAGCCATTAATTATTGGGAGAAAGTCATTACATCTCTTCCGCAGTCTGAATAATGAAGCGCTGTGGAAACTCGCACATACTCGCCATTAATATATTCATTACTGAGGCTCAGCCTTGGCCTGCCCTCATCCCGGCCAAGGATCCAGCCACCTAATCATCCTTCTCCAGCTGCAGCACTGCCACCAGCCTTTCTTCATTACCACGCTGGCTCTGATGCCGTCACCAAGCCAAACATGCTTAATTGGCGTGGCCTTTACGGACGCTTTATTTTCAGAGCTATGCGTGAGGCCGCAGGGACTGCGTGGTGATGAGTTGGAGAGTGGAAATAAGGTAGAAGTTGAGACGTGCTCTGGTGCCACTTTTTCAGGGAGCAGGAATGTATAAACCAAGCCATGTTATGCATGCTGCCGATCAAGAAATCAAACTCAAATGTGATGGCCAACTTGTACATCCAACGGATTGACTGGAGACAAAACATTTTTTTTTTCAAAATTTTTAAAGGGTCATAATATATCTCCTTAAATGTCAATGGTTTCTCTAGAGGCATTTCTTTTCTATTCACCAGACTTCCTTTGAAGGCTTCTAAATTGAGTGCAGGTATCTTGTCAGGTATCGGCCACAGACAAATGCGCACATACACAATGCATGCAGCATCTGAATAGTGTTGTGCTGACTAAAGGATTGAGCTGTCTGTGGGACTGGGGCCACAATAGGGACCGAAGTGAGCTGGGAAATGATGTTTGCCTTTGTTGGGCTGTCGATGCAGAGAGTGCTGTAATAGGGACTCCTGTTGAAGACGCTGCTTGTAGAGGAGAAGGAAAGTGGAGGAATGCAGGACTGCCTCATACATCTCCATGTCTTCTGTCTTAGGAGCTTTAGCATGAAGACACCTTTGGCCTTGTCATAAATATTATCAGCCCATGATATGACAAGAACCTTGAAATAATCCACTAAAGCTCATGGGCACGTTGTTGAAATGTATGTACTTTCAATAGCAGGCAATAAGGGTTGTGTAGTGTGTGTGTGTGTGTGTGTGTGTGTGTGTGTGTGTCTGTGTGTGTGTGTGTGTGTGTGTACATGGTGAGCCGTGTTTCATATGTAAAGGTGCAAATTCTGCGAAACCTTAAATTTGATTCAGGGTCAAGTTGGAATATATTGGTTGGGCTGCCTCTCTTACCCTTGAATAATGAATAATTCAGGGTTAAAAGACTGATAGGCAAAATATAAACTGATCGCTCTCAGTATAGTACATCGGTACCTTCCCGAAACTGCTGCTTCAGGGTGGAATTCATCCTTCAACTCATCTGTTTGTTCTATTCTCTTCTGGCAGAATGCCACTGGTTTTCAGTAATGTGTACTTTTTACAGGGTTTTGACTGCATCCTTTTTATCACATTTTGTTGCTACCAAAACCAACCAACATATCTCTGAAATGGTAACTGTATTGGAAAAAAGGAAACATCATTTTTAATTCCGACAAGATTTAATTCCACATATTATTTGCAGACAATTACTACTTGTGAATTTGTCCTGGAGTTTTCAGAAAAAAATGAGCAAAAAAAACTTTGATATGACAATATTTTTTTTGCTCTGAAGATTTAATGACTTAAGAAACCTCTTCAGACTTAAGTACATTCCCAAACACACACTCCGAAAAGATCTAGCTCATGAATATTGGTCTACAGCTTTCCTGCGGTTTGTCTTTATTTACTGTGTGTTCTGTATTTAAAAATGATCTATACCAATGACTTTTTGCAGTCTTGCCCTGACATGGTCCTTGAAATATTTAGTGCTTGATGTTTGCTGAAACGAGGATGAGCCTGTGACACAACGAGCCAGCTGCACCTTTTTTGTTTAGTTTAGTTTAGTTCATTTTTTTTTCACATCACTCGTATGTCCTACTGCTAATATCACTATTTATTCACAAGTGCTCTCGGCTGCACAAGGTCAACAATGCACAGTGCACACATTCATTCTCATGCCAGAGAAAGCAGCTATTGACCTATCCATGCATTCTCCACCCACAAATGCATTCTTTCAGAGCAACTGTTACACGGTTGGCCATGCTTTACAGAACATTTGAAAGAATTTAACCTAGTTTTTCAAGTTGGATTTTAGACTGGTTATGTTGTGTTTCCAATTTAATTCAAAATGAAAATTGCACCATAAATGTCAAAACAGAGCTGTGTACAAAAAAACAGACATGCGTACTACAACTTCTCATTAGATTCTCTAAAGCTTGTCCAACCTTTGCTATGAAATGTCATTTAGCACAGGTTTAAAACAATTTTTGCAAAAGTGCCTGTCTTCCAGGTATGGCCGGCTCTGCCACTGTTCGGTGTTAGTTTGCTCTGAGAGCTACTTCTCCTGTCCTGTGTTCATAAAATAGTGCTCTGCAGAGATTTCAGATGAGCCAAACACAGTATGACAGTTTCGGTTTCAGAAAAGTAAAAAATTCAGCCCAACTATGTGTGTTTTAACAAATACGTCCGTGTCAACAGCTTGTGCAACGGCAAACAGGCTACTTGTAAGAGATCAAGTGGAGTGCACAGGCGGCATGTCAACAAATTACCTCACCCAGCTGCTATGCCCAGGCTGCTGATCACCACCCAAATCAAAACAAACATAATTACTGCCCCCTCATTGAAAAAAAAAAAGAACACACATTTTGTAGCTGTAAATCCACTTCACATCATCTATGTACACTGTTAATCAAATGGCCAATTAAGAAACGTCCACGAGTCATTGTTTATCAACAGCGCAGACTCACTTTTCTCTTTTCATTTGGATGTTTTCATTTTTATCGCTTCGCCAACTATAGTAGTGTACTTTGTTGATAATTTCCTAGGGCAATATTGGGAGTTGCTGCTAAATATGTAAATTGCTTGACTTATTCTATTTGCCCTATCTTGTTATCTTGCAGCCTGGGGTGGCTAACATGAAGGCCCTGTTCTTTTTCAGCAGTGGCAATCCGTGGGCTGGTGATATGTGTGCTTCTGATATTGATGCAAACAAAGACAGTGGTGATGAGAGGACATTCGATCAGAGTAGGCGATAAAACTCTGCAGAACACAAAATAACATCTGCCTGCTGTTCTCCTGGCATCATTTGAGAATCCTTTTAGATTCTGATAATAATACTGCTACTAATAATGAGTTCATTAATGCGTACACACATCGTTCTATCCATAGCTCAGACACAGAGAGTAATGAGGGCTTTATACTGCAGAGCTGCATGCCTCTTTTTTGCCTAACTGGCCATTAAAAACTGTATTGTAACTCGCTTTTCTTTTATCATTTCCTCTGTGGGACTGGACGTTTTAGACTGCAGTTGCAGATGCCATCCATGTTTCTCTCCACACCCTCCTCCCTTTTGGATTATTCCCTTTCAAATGAGAGTCACTGAAGCTATTTGATTTTTAGGGACGCGTCCACTTAATATGACATAATGACACTATAGTGCCGTACTCAGATATGTCTTTACAGCCGCCCTGGCAGTTGTCTTTACTGAGGTACAGTGTGCAAAATAGGCACAAGTTGCCCATCAAGGATGTTGGTAATTGCCCTATTCCATCTTAATCATGTCCCTCTCAGGATTCATGCCTATTTTCCCCTCCAATTCATGATCCTGTCATGATGTTGAATTACTGTTGATGCGTCTGCCCAACTCAGCTGCCGACTGCATTGTTTCGCAGTGTGACTTCTTGGTTGAATGAAGCAAAAATGCAAAATGCTGAAAGACCATATCAATAATGTTTTAAAGTAATGCAAGGATAGATTCCCCTTGACTCTTGCTAAATAGCTATTAAATTCAGTCTCTAGAGTGCCTGAAAAGTTCATAAATGTTTAATCATTGCTTTGAACAATATTCAAAGGTTAATCTTACAAACTTGGTATGTGTGCCTTCTATATCACTTAAGAACAAGGCATAAAACAACGCTGTCTAATTTTATGCTTTTTGAAACATTACAACATTACTGAGGCTATTTGTTGAACCCAAGTTCCAAGGAAACCGGTGTAATCACTCAGAGAATGATACCCTTTTCAGGTCATCTGGATGTGAACCTTTAAGGAATACTACCAAAATGTTAAGGCTACAAATACAAAAAGCTGTCAGAGTCCCATCAATATTATGCAAATTAGATTGTTAACTGGTACGACCTGGGTTTGATTTATTGTTAGCCATTTCTGTCTTTGTGGGTGAAATATCCTTTTAAATTAAGGGGTTTCATTTAGCTCTAATTCATGGAGTACAATGCAATGCACATCTAATTAGGTTCTAAATCCCTTTTATTGGTTTGTACCTTTTTTTTTTTATTCTGTATTTAAGTCCGTTGCCAGGGGACCTAAACATAATTTTATGTTCAATTTAATTAGTCAAGCTGAAAATCATAATTATCTGTGTTCACAGATAAGAAATTGCCCAGTTTTGGGTTTTGATATGACCTGTCATTATCACAGCTGGCATTGGTACCCTTCATATCTACAATTACAACACTGTGTCACAGATCTAAAATGATTAATTAGCGAATCTTTGAGATCAGTGTTTGATCTCGATTTCACTGATAGATATTAAAAGTGCAGAAAAGTGCCCCTCTCACCGCAGCTAGCAAAACCCGAATTGAGGAAAGGTTCTGCTTATTCTCAGTTGCAACCACACAAAGCCAGCACCCTGCTGTCACTAATCTGAACTGAACAAATCGACTGCAATATTTTAAAAGGATCAAATGAAGCAGTTTCAAAGTGTTCGAGGACAGACACTCTTGAGCAGCAAAGCAACAAGCATCCAGGGCCAAACTTTCAAGTTCCTCCATTTGATCCAGCGTATTTTTAATTTGCTTTTTCATCCATAAACTAAAATGGAACTTTTGAAGATATGTCTCCTTCATTCTTGTTTCCTGAGAAAGAAAACCATCTTTTCAGGTCTTTGGATCTAATTACTTTGATCACTTAAATCTAATGCTATCAGAGCAGCATCTGTTTGGAGACTCACAGATGTGCAGAAGTCATGCTTTCAGGTGAACTCATACAGATATTAGTTGCTTACTTGCTTTTCACAGTCAACAAATTTCACATGCGACAGAGTGTAGCTGCAGAATAATTAGTGCCTTTGCCTTTGCACCACAATATCAGCTACAACATTAAAATCACTGACTGGTGAAGATAATAACATTGATTATCTCATTACAATGGAACATGTCATGGATGCATGCTGGATATATTAAGCAGTGTGAACAGTGAGTTCTTAGAATAGATGTGTTGGAAGCAGGAAAAATAGGCAGGTGTAACATTCTAAATGCTGACCATAGCTAAATTATGATTGTTATGTGACTCGGATAGAGCATCTATCAAAAGGGTCCACAGAAGGACAACTGTGAACCACTGACAGGGCACCTAGGGAATTAAAATCTAGCCCACCTGGTCCAATCCTACAGAAGAGCCACTGATGCACAATTTGCTGAAAATGTTTGCTGCGATAGAAAAAACACATAGTATATTGCAGGTTGCTGTATATGGGGCTGCGTACCTGTGCAGACCGGTCAGAGTCCTTATGCTGACCCCAGTCAACTGCCAAAAGCATCTAAAATGGCCATGTGAGTATCAGAACTGGACCATGGAGCAATGGAGGAAGGTGGCCTGGTCATATAAACCACATTTTCTTTTACATCACGTGGACAGCCAGGTAGATGTGTGTCGCTTACCTGGAGAAGAGATGCTCTAACAGACAAAGGCAAGCCGGATGAGAAAATGATCTGCAGGGAAAACTTGGGCCCTGACATTCAGATGTGACCCGATCTGCCATAATGAGTCGGAAGTCAGCATTCTATTTATGTAGATACGGGCCGATTAAGTAGTTAAACATCAAAAATATCGATTTTTCTTTTTTAGTCTTACATGAAAGAAAATGTCTTAAAAAATTAATCTCCCGAAGTGTCATTATGGAAATGTCCTTAAATGGCTATTTAAGTAGAGTTGCAGCTCACAAATCTCACGAAAATATGAATTATTTGAAAAGTATTTAATAAATATTTTGAAATAATTGAAGCTTCAGTCTGATTTAATGTATTTTTCTAAATGCCTGTAGTAAAATGCTGTTGTTGAATACTGGGTGCATTTCTTTGAATGCTATGGATCGTTAAAGATATCAACAAAAAACTGACAAAAACTTTAAATGCGATTTTCTCGGTTTTTCAGTCGGAAATTGGTGCTGTGCTACCATAATCCAAACGACTGTAACTTGACAACCGTTTAAGATATAGCTTTGACTAAGATATCATTTTAAAGCTTGTTTTGTCATCTTTTCAATTTAGAATTTTGGGTCACTGTGACTCATTTTGCCAGATCAGGGCACATATGGATCTTAACTTGAGAAGTACCACCTACCTATACATTGTTGCATATAAAGTGCACCTCCTCAGGGCAATTACATTCAATAATTGCAGTGACCTCTTTCAACACGAAAAAGTACCCTTCCACACTGCAAAAACTGTTCAGGAATGGTTTAAATAACCACTTCTTGACTTAAAAGTCTCAGTCCTCAGATCCCAATCCAGTCGAGCATCTGTGGGATATTCTAGGCAAACTAGTGCAACTTATGGAGGCCTCACCTCACAACTTATAGGACTTAAAGCATCTGTTGTTAATTTCCTTATGCCCATAGCTTACCATAGCTTACCTTCAGAGATCTTGTGCCTTAATGAGCCAGCGTTGTTTTGGCTATTTTGGGAACATATACTATATAAATCAGGTTATTTTAGTGTAATGGCTTGTCTGTTAATTTTTCATAATGACGTGGTTATAGGAATACTTTGACAATATTTAATCAGTTAAACCATCATATGTAAACATCTAGTGAAATTACATGATTGTCTCTCTTGTTTCAAGCGTTATTTCTTAAATCAAGCAGAATTATCTGCCAATTGTTTGACATATGCAAAAGGTTGGGCTAAAATGGCCTGCCAAATGCCATGTTTTGTGGCATTTACGTGAAAATAAACTACACATTCTCTAAAGAGAACACACTTGTCCTTTTTAATGCACTATTACTCTTTATTTCCTGAGCTTAATGTATTGGGGTAAAATAAAGCATACATTTTGTGTAAAAGTTATGGTACATTTCATGGCATGTTTATGTAACATTATTTTTATAACATTTATTTTATGTTAAACTCTAAGAAAACAGAAATGTTTCACAGTTAGGTCTGCTCACTATAGGGGATGTGTCACGGTCACATTTCAAAGCAACAAAACAATCTTTTTCTATATGATTGTAAATACATCTTGAAGTGGGTTAAACACTTGTATGCCATTATAACTACAACCTCTAAATTTCCAAACATCTATTTACAACAAATTACTAGATTTATTGACAAGATTCAGAATGACTTCTTATGGCATATTTTGTACATGGTAGAGCAGCTGAACAAATGTTTCCCTCCTGATTGTGCAATGTGTCTGCCCACTGAATCCCAGCCATCAGTGGAGCTCCAGAGAGAGCTGAAAACACATGAGCAGAGCATTATAAAGTGCCAGCTTATCAATTATTGATACCTTGTGGATGTGTTATGAGGGGCATTGATCTAAGTGTAGCACTCACAATAAAGCAAAATTCTTCCATACCTTGTTTCTCTTAGGCCATGTCCACACGTATGCAGGTGTATCTGAAAATAAGGTTTTTCTATGCATTTTGGCCTTTCGTCTGCTTGTAAATGGCATTTTGGGTCAGTGAAAACTGAGGTTTTTGAGCACTCCGGCCAAAGTGTTGATTGTTTTTTTTGTTTCTGCATTTACATGTGGCCAAGAAAAATTAAGATTTTGAAAAACGGACTGTTTCACTCAAAGGACGCCACACTATGCGCCGTGTTTACATTAGGTTTTCATCTATAATGCCTGACATATAAAACGTACAACTGCTCTCTGTCACGTCTGGTGCTCGGGGAGTGAAGCGAGGCGCAAGAGTGCCGGTTCCATTTGATGGAATTTATTTACAAAACACACAGACTCTACACAACAAAACAAAAAGCCACAAGGGGTTAACAAAAGTACAGCTAACAGCAGACACATAAAGAGAGGACCACGGGCAGGAAACACACAGGGTATACGTGAAGGTTGACCAGCACTTGAAACACAAACTCATAGAACTTAAATACAAAACCCACTCGAACACGAACCAATCATAACCCACATCACTTAAATGATAACAGCTGACAGAAACCATAGACACAAACATACACTGACTTCAAAATAAGAGTCCCAGAACTGAAACCCCAATTAAACGTCACATTCTAAACCTTGTTAGAAGTTTTGCCATGTTTATACTCATGCACAGAGTTACTGTCCATCCAGTATGAAGGACATAGACATCAGAGTCAGCTTTGGATGCTATTAACACAGACACTACTGTCTCTACCCACTGTCTCTGGTAATGATGTCACCCCTCCAAGGCTTCTGATTGGACACCAATGCTATACGGTTTAAAAATCGCTTCCTGCTGCCTTGGCATGCCTTTGACAGTGTTTATTGCAAGTTATTTTTGAAACATGCTTGTGTGGTTGCATTTTTTTTTTTTTTTACAAAAAACGAAAATCTCCATTTTAAGAAAGACCCATGTCTGTGTGGACATGGCGCCCATATCAGAGCAGGAAACAGATTTCAGTTGAAAGTTTTGGAAAGTCCTCATGAAGACATGAGACTTTGAGATATCACACGGATGAGCTTGACAGCATACATTTTAGAGGGGAGCTGGAGATGGGATAGAGAAAAGGAAATTGAGAGGTATATTCTCTGAGTAAAATGAAAGATGGTTAGCAAAGCAGGAGTGCAGTGTATGAGCTGTGTTCAGAGTAGGTGGGTGTATGTGGGTGTAATACAGTGTCACTATCTGTATCAAAATATGCAAATCTGCATCTGCATTCTCTGGTGAGCATCATATACACCAGCGGTGGAGGTGGTCTGAAAAAACCAAATTATATGCTGTTAAAAAGTTTTGTTTGTTTTGTCTGCTGGGTTGTGAGACAGTCAGGGACTGTGTATGTTCTCCACTGTATATTCTGCCTAGGCTGGTGTGGAATAGGAATGACTGAATACTCAATACACTGTCCTAAATGTATTCAGCTATGTGTTTGGTTACAGTACCTAAGAAATATATTCAGAATACATTTAGAAAAGAGGTGACACTTTATTTCACTGTATATGCTCAGTAGGTGCATGCCTTGTCTTTAAGCTAAAAAAGGCACTCATAATTTGAACGGGGCTCACTTAAGTCCACTGTTATTTCTGTGCTTCCCCTGAGCAGGACTGCTGCCTGTCTCATGTTCTATATAAAAGTGATTAAATGTACCAAAAAAGAAGACTTATGTCTTTTGTGTGAGTCTTCCAGGTTATGTGCTTTTTTCATCTGTATAGTATATTTGCAATAACAGTGCCAACAGTACAGTAAAGGCCTGTGTGGATCAACAAAGCAACACATTCACATCAGTGCCAAAATTAGAGTGCGCAAAATCTCTTGCCGTAAAAATTTTGCCAGCGTAAATTTCTAAGTCGCGCACAAAATGGCTTGCCGCAAAAAAATCGCTGGCGCAAATGGGAAACTCGAGAGCACAAAATTAAGAATCGCGTGCACGATTGTGATAATATTGCGCGCGAACTGTATTTTTCCTCTCGGGAATGTCTTTTTTTCTCTCGATGTGTTAAATGTTCTCGCGCGCGAAGTAGATTACCGACGAGCAGCTTTTTTTGCTCGAGTGAGATTTCTGCACGTGCGGTTTGAAAGGGGCTGGGTTTTGGCAGTTTGGAGGCGGGGCTTATTTTGTGCTGTCAAGTTTCACGCATTCAGCTTAAATAATAGCTGTTGTGTGCTGAGCTGCCTTTTTTAAAATATGTACCTTTAAAAAGTAGACTTCTGGAAATGAGTAGACAAGGAACCAGTGTTGAGGCCTCCTCTCTTACTCATTATTTTACTATAGCAATTGTTGGAATTTTAAAATAATAATAAAGATGAATAAAAATGCTGTTAGTGGTGTAACTGTGTAAGCGCTGGCCCTGTTATCTGGAGATTGTGGGTTTCATCCCTAGTGGTGCTGCAGTCACCCATGACCATGAATCCAAGAGTGCACAATAGGCTTTCCTCTCTCCTTCATCATTCACTCAGCATGATTACAGCCAACACAGGTGTCTGTTAGATAATGCATTATGCTGAGTTGCGTTAGTGGCAGTTTGAAAAGATGCAGTATTTCTGTATTCTGAGTACGTATTTTAGTACTTACATTCTGAGTCCAACACATCCTCGTCTATAAGTTACAGTCATATAGTCACTCCTGGTCAATGTGTGTTTTGTTGATTTTCTATGTGAAAAATAAATACACATCTGCAGATACACTGCTGCATGTTTCAATGCAGTTACCATTTATGTGCAGCATTTAAAAAAAACCTTGAAATCCTTTGCTTCCTATAAAGGATTTTCACTTAGAAAATAAACTAAACATTATGTGACAAAATGTTTTGGACTAGGAATTCTACTTAAATCTTTATGTAGGTATGTGGCCATGGGGCGCTTCAGTGTTTCACTGTTTAATCATATTGTAGTCAATAAAAGCATGACTAAAAGTGTGATACTGAGGTAAAGGTTTGGATATAATTTTTACATGAACTGCTCAAACAAAAGAAAATTAAATGTGTGGAAAGATGTGTTTCTAGCATAATACTTTAAAGGCTGTAGATTTTGTGAATTTGGGTTCAGGTGAGAACTGTGGGATTATTTTGGAGCTTATTATTAATAGGGCTGTTTATGTTCAGTTAACAGGACCGAGCTCAGTGTATAGGACAAGTGACAGAGGCACATTCAGACACAATGAGAGTCCAGAGTCTGCTCATAGCATGCTCAGAAAGTTCTGAATTCTCTTTCTCCTTCTCTGCCCAGTGTGTCTTCTAGTTAATTACTGCCTTTGAGTGATTCCTCTCTGGTCAGCTGCAAGAAAAGCAGGCAATTAGCAGAGTAATTTCTAAATGCAAATGTAAGGGGAAAGGAGAGTGTGACAGAGTGGCTGTAATTCAGAGTGCCATGGGAAAAAAAATGAGAAAAATGATAGGAAACATAAAAAGACTGCCTGCCCTGCACTGAAATGGCATCATTTTGCATGTTGTGTTTTTTTCTTTTCATTTACCCCAACTGATCTCTCCCTATTTCACATCATCCTCTCTCTCTATCTTTCTCTTTTTCTCATTCTGTCTTTCAACTCTCAGTCCCTCTCCCTTTTGCTCAGCTAACTCTCTCTACCTCTCTCTTGCTCTCTTCACAGTTCATCAACAGCCTTGAATAATTCACCATGCAGTAGACATGGTATGCACCTCTGCTGAAAGATTCATACTCTGCACTGCCGGCTCCCTGGCTGCCATGAAATATTGAGGGCTATTTGTACTTCATCCACGCAAGCAAAACGCAATTAAAGGCAGGAGAAATAAATAAGAGTAATGAGAGTGCTCTCTGCTCAGGAAGGGCCTGACAAAGTCAGATTGGACTGCAGCACTAAATATAGCCACCGTGCTCTGCCATCCCAATTAAGTAATGTAGTCAAACATGTAATTTACCTCCACGCAACCTGCAATTTCCCTCCCTGGCCCGATATTGGGTCTAAATGGTGTCATCCCAACAGCTGACTGGGTGTCAGCAGGGTTTGATCCCTGGACTGTGGGTCCATTTCTTTCCATCTCTCTTTAGCCACAGGCTGTAATAGCCTCAGAAAGAGGCTGAAGCTACGTGCCCAGTACATGTGCGAAGGAAATGGAGAAATAATGGAAGAGGACACTTAAAAGGAAAAGAGGAGAGGAGAGAGAGAGAGAGAGAGAGAGAGAGAGAGAGAGAGAGAGAGAGAGAGAGAGAGAGAGAGAGCTTGTGTGTGTGTGTGTGTGTGTGTGTGTGTGTGTGTGTGTGTGTGTGTGGGTGTGTGTGTGTGTGTTGATGTGTTTCTGTGTTGTTTCCTGCAGCATGTCAGAAATATCTTTGTGAAACGTATTAGAGCAGATCTAATCCATGTCCAGAAAGCTGCCCTTATTAGCTGAGTTTTTTTAATGGCTGAGACAGATCTGATCAGTTTTCTTTGATTATTAATTCATGCAAGAACCTGTCCACTTATACAAGTACTAGATCAGTTTTAAAATGTGCATAATGTGATATTCTGGGCTGTTTTTGTATCTTTTTAAAGACCGTGTTTACTATTACCTTGTGATTATGACGATTATATTTAATCATCGTAGAGAAACCACGTAATGTCCGAATTAATCTGGTTCTCTGTCTGGCCATTTTAAAGGTTCTTTACAGAACCTTATACAAAACATCCTCCAACATGGAGAAGAATCATTCCGTGTATAACAACTGGCCTGACCCCAGTGAGGAGATCCTAAAGAACCAGTTTAAAGCAATTCTGACTCTGGTTTAGCAATAGTGAAAGTGCAAAGACCAACACTGCAGTATGATCAACAAAAATATACTGTGCAGCTCTACACTATAGTGTGAATCATGAATGGTTTTCAGTACCTCTTCCTGCTTTTAACAGGCTCAAAATATGGATTTAGGTATTCGTGGTCTGTGATATTGATCTACACTGACACTCTGACTGCCTCAGAATCATTTGATTCAAGTTCAGATCTAAATGCAACCTGGCCTGTTTTCTTTTGTCTGCTCTCTAGGATTTATGTGTTAATCGAATGGAACAGGTGCAGGAATATTACATATAATAGTATATTATATTCTATATAATATTATATACATTATGTATAATATTATATATAATAGTTTCCATGGAAATTTCCCGAGAGGGTCTACTTGTCAGATTTGCTTATTTTGCTTCTCTGTTAAGCCTCTGCAAGAGCCAGGGACATCAATCACCCCATGGCAGGCATAGATAGCATGGAAAAAATCATAATGCTCTTCCTTTTTAACAAAAAAAAAGCAAGAAAGAAAATAGCATTCTTAATGTTACAGAAAAAAAGCAGTTTGGAGAGTTGGGAATTTAGGGGGATAGTGTACCAGGAGATTTCAATCAGCTTGTACTTGAGCATTCTCAACTTTTGATAAATATTAAATAAGCTGGCAGAAGATCAGAGCGGAAAAAGAGAAGGAAAAGGAGCTGAAGATCTTGCCTCAGATAAAAAAGTTCTGCAGGTCGCTGCATGGCCTTAATATGCCCACTGCTTCCCGCATTGCAATCAGGCCAAGGAGACACGACGAGGACATGGTGGTAAATCATGCTGCTGGTATTTACAGGAGAAAACAACGACAACAAAATATCCGTGACTTCCACTTTTAATGTCAGGTCTCAACCTGTGATTGCACATTAGCTTGACTGATTGGAGCGCCCTGACAATTGTAATTATCCCGGTGTCTTCAGACAGGCAAGGGCAATCTGCACAGATAGGGGGCAGCCTCCGTCTCAATTAGTGTGCTCCCTTTGATCGGCCCCCGCTCGGTCATTCGCTCACTCCGAAGAAAAACACTTCAGTGACTCCATGAAGGACAGGAGGAGTGGGTGGCCCGCCCAGGGTGGCCCGTGGGTGTATTGCGTCCTTGGAGCAGTGGCGGTCGTGTCATTGAAATACAGCAGCATGTCTCGTGAGGCCTTAGCTTGTGAAGTCTGAAAATTTGCCTTTTGAAGCCTTGAGGTCTTGGCTTGTTTTCAAAAGGCATATAAGAACAGCAGGCCCTTTCCAAGGTCGAACATTCTGCTTTACTTCTGATCCTCCGATACTGATTGCTGAAAAGTAACTGATCCAGCAAAACTGCATTGCTATACTGATATGCTTTGCGAATACAAAGTATGAAACTGCACCCCTGATGTATAAGGAAGACTGATGTTTGCTGATGTTGGAATATGAACTAATATTTAAAAAATAGAGATGGGAGCAACATAAGTTCCTGAATGCTAAATCTAGTTATCAGGCAAGTTACACAACTAAAATGACATTTAGTCTATCTGAACCCAGACATAAAATAAAGGTTACTTAAGGTCAATAATGGCCTTTAAATATCTATGTTGACAAAAATTGTTCGATAATTATTTTGCCAATGCTGTGCAAAATTTGCCCAACGTCCAAAAAACACATTTCTGGACAAAGATCAAGATGTTATGTGCTAGTGCAGTGTCTCCAAACTCACTTCAGATTAGTAAGCGTTTGTTAATGAGCTCTGTTGGGAGTGTTGAGAACATGGAAATCACAAAAATGTGCAGAGCTGTTTGCCTCCAGGACCAGGGTTGGGAAACACTGTATTAGAGCACTTCTCTGCCTTACTCTCATCTCATCGGTCCTGTAGATACTACTACATCATGGGTGCATTTAGCATTCATCCTACCAGAAAGTCCTGCGACGTGCTTTAGAATAAACCTTCAAAACCACACTTGAACATGCTGCTGTGGTCAATTTGTCCTCCTGTGCCATGGTTCAGCATGAGTGTGTCCCTGAGGAGGATGTCATTGCAGACCACGGAATTGGCCTCTCTCTAACCCACAACTTCAGACCTTAGAAGAAGAGCTTCAACTGGCGTTCGAACATATTCTGATTTCGTTACACTGCCATATGTGTGATACATTTACATTTAATTAACATTTTGTATCAGCAGGTTTCGGACCGACCATGTAATAATATGACGCACATGGGAAAAAATGATTTCTCAGCCATCTATAAAAATGGTCACGTTTCAAAAATGGAAATGTTTCATCAAACTCAAATCATAATCATCTACACCGTATGTCCAGCAGTGCATAGACACCTGTTCAATCACGCTTTTTCTTAATTCAGGAATATTAAAAAGGAGTTTGCTCCTCCTTTGCTGAAGTAACAGCATCTATTCTGGGAAGGCTTCCAGCTAGATGGTTTTCAACTAGAACTTTGTTGTGAGTATTTGATAGCATTCCATCACAAGAGCATTAGTGAGGTCAGGTACTGATGTCCGATGATTAGTTCTGGATCACTAGAGCACTCATCTAAATGTATTGGAGGCGGCTCCATCTTTGCAGGGAATGCAGTTTCTCTGCTCCACCGACCAATACTGGGGGCTTTAACTGACATTAAGCATTAGGGTCTGTTTGACCACCACAAAGAGTCCAATTCCACTGGCAATTGGATATAATATGAGTTATGTGTGCGCAGCTGGTCTGTGTCAGCAAGGAGCACAACTTAAAGTAAACAAATTTGTCAATCAAAAGGTATGTCCACATATTATAGACTGAATGTATAGAACAGAGGTATCTATTTTTGTCTGCGAAAGGCCAGTATAGCTACAGATTTTCATTCCAAGTTCCATTTGGTTAATTCACTGGGGACAGTCATCAAACAATTGAGCTCCTGTTTATTAACATGGACACCTGCAGCTACACCGGCCCTTTGCAGATAAGACTGGACACCCTTTATATAGAGTCTCCACTTCTGACAGGAATATCTGCATGAGTTGTGATGTAGAAACAATTATCATACAATTACTCCACAGTCAGTTCACATTTCCAACCTTTTCTTTATGTTTTAATGTTGATAAAGGGATAGGGAAAAAACGTGTTGTGATTTGATAAAAAAAAAGACTAAAAATGCCCATATTTATTGTGTAATCACTAAATATGCCCGAAATATGCTCCCAGAACCTTTTAATTTTGTGTTAATACAGTTCGGTATTCAGAAAAATCTGCGTTTGACTGAATCCGCGAGTGCTGATCCGCGTAACACAGACACGCACACACACACACATACTGGCACACAAAGTCACAGACACACACACACACACACACACACTCTCATGATACATACTGTATCAGGTTGAGACAAGAAGAGATGTTAGCATGTCTACACACATATCTCGCACATAAAACTTCGCCCCGGGGCGGCAGGTCTTTACGACTTCAATTTCAGAAACAAAACGGGGGTAGAAATTTCAGCAGCACGCCCACCTGCTTTTGGCTGCTTACTGCATTTCACAGGCAGAAATCTGCACAGGGGAAAAAATGAGCAGGAAGAGCACAAGGCTGACCTGAAAACACTACACACAGTGTGAGGTCAAAGTGCAGCTGGACGCTGAAGGGAAAGACAGCAGGCTCACACCCACACACACACACACACACACACACACATTTAACAGACACTGTCACACTCACAAAGGCCTTGCCTAGCTCTCTTTCACACACACACACACACACATACACACACACACACAAGCACACACCCACCCACCACTGCTAGCGTAGGGCTGATGTACGTGGAAATGAAAGGAAATGAAAGGAACAGACACACATGACGAGATCTGCTGGAAATCTGAGGATTTTTAGGGATTTTTTTAGAGCAGTTCGTATTTAGACTAGAGTCTTTCGACAAACCTTGACCCAGAGAAGCTAATAATAAACTGTGCCCATAAATCTTTTGTTTAAAAATAGCTCTTGTTTCTTCAGATATATATATATATATATATAAAGCTGGAGTGCATGCCACCATTTATTATAGGAAGGCACTTTATGTACCACTTCAGAACTCTTTGAACTCTTTTTTTTTTCATAGCTGTCATTACTGTTTTCCGCTTCACCACTGCCAAAGCAGTTTTCCCAATTACCAGAGCATTACATTTGTGTGCCTTTTGCCCAATCAGCCTGTGCTGCTGGCAGGCCTCAGAAAGCAATAAAAGGGTTGTCATCATCATGCAGACAGAGACTGATGGCTCATTTGAAAGCGTGTTCTTAAGGTCTTCAGGCAACTTTTTTTTCTGGCCTCTCTGGATTCAGACATTTTCATACAGGTAGCAACTTTTTCTTGCCTTCAAAACCAAAAACTCTCTGCCTAACTGGTAATTGTTAGTCCAGCACCGTGTAAATACATGAAGTAATTTGCCACTGCAATTATTGCCAAAGAGCATTTTGACTCTTTTAACTGTTTCTGACTGATCAGAGGGAAGCTTTTCATTGCCCCATGTAACGTCTACACTGTGCATTTAATGATGGATCTCTTTACTAGCATACGATTTTCAGCAAGGATTATCTAAGCTAATTAAGAGCACTGACTGTGTTTTACTTTGCAGAGCAGAGTGAATGTAAACAAGCACTAATTTGCTCCCATTAAACGCCTCGCTGTGATTTTTTTACCATACACCTGCTATTGAGTACTAATGGGCTTTTTGCATTGAGTACTAATGAGAGTAGCATGACATGGTCAGATCTATGATAAGGGCAAGGAGCTCTTCCATCTTCACACAACACTGACACTATGCTACCCGCCTCTCGCAAAGGAATGAAAAATACTCACAGAGCGGTGGTCCCCAGGGTTATTTTTGACAAGGCAGAGTTGGGCCAGACCTTTATTCTAATCAAAGAACTGACTCAGATAATCAAGCAATTATTGTCATCAGCCAAGGCTTTAATTAGTTGAATCAGGTGTGTTACGATCTGCTTGGAACCAAAGCTTTGGACCCACTGTTCCCCATCGGGGAATAAAATTGAATGGCACTGGTCCATATTTGTCAAGCTTCTCAGAGTAAGAGCACTGACTACTATTATTTGGGCACTGATTGTTGCTGAATGTGTGCGCTGATGGGTTTCTGATCATCAAACAGCACAGGCCCAGCTGTGATTGTCCACACACTAGTTACTGGATGCTAGCAGTGCCAGGAGCAGCTGGCATGCCCGTTGTGTTTGCTGCAGTTATGGCCAGCATATGATTTCCAGGCTTTTCAAGGGCAAACTGGGGCAAGTTGTGAAGTCGTTTCCATGTTGGAGCTGAATAATGGACTGGAACAAGGCCAGGGAGACTTGTCAGTGCACCTGCGGCTACAAAGGGCAGAGGCGAGGGTAGATATTAAGGTCAAAGAGCTGCTTGTTGATGTGCTCTGGACTCAACCAGGCCATCTCACACGAGGGGGTGACGGGGTGTGCAGTGGCTCTTTGCTTTTCGCTTCAGCTCAGTGGCAACCTTGGCTTACTCCGGCAAAGCGTTTGGTTTCACTGGGTGAATATCCAGGTCCTGTGTTTGGAGAGGAGGAAGTTGTCGTTGAATGGTAATCACCTGCACAGTGATCCTCGCACAGGAAAAGACTGATTCTCTTCTATGTGGGCGTTTACAGAGATTAACGTGAATAACACGGCAGTGCACCCGGAGAAGGCAATTAAATCCCATCACTGCAAATGTGTCTCCCCGTCTTCTTTGGACAAGGGATTTCTTTCAAGCAATTAAAGAGACCATCGCAACAAGTGTGGCATTATCGCCCTGCCTCGCCTCTGCCACCCATCTCCCCAATGCAGGTGACTGCGGCTCATGAATGAGAGACAGCTTCATTTGCTTTCTGCTTAATTGGATTACTGCTGGAGGTGCTACGATGAGTGTGGAATTTAGCGTGTGGCTACAGAGTAGAGACGGCAGAAGAGCGGGGGAAAGGAGAGGTGGCCACGAACAAGAAGCAATTTTCTAGTGAAATGAAATTTGCTTGAGGTAAGGAAAGAGGCCGCTGCAGGCAGGGACTAAGCTGATGCGCCAGGGAGATGAATGAGGATCTGTGATAAGGCAATGTTGTTCCAAAGGGTTCTTCTGCAAGGAGAGTGCACACACGCACATAACACCCCTACGCATAACACTGCCTGAACAGCAGTGCGGTTATTCTCATTATTCTAACTTTGCCAGCCGATTGTGATCATGAATCAGGAGGTGGCAGGGCTGAGAGAGAGAGCTCCTAGGGGCCTTTTTTCCCTTTAATAGCACAACATCTTTAAGTAGAACATCTGAGCAAATTATGCAGTCACAGTGTCCCCACCTGACACTTTGTGGAGAGGGCATGGGCCACACTTTCACCACTTTGTGTGCGACCGAGCGGCTATGTGGGCTGATTGCCACCTTCGACTGACTGGTGCTGCCTCACTGTTGGGGGCGGTGTGAACGCATGTTCACGAAGCTGAAAATTACACAGGAAGTGTGCTGAAGGAGTTTGTGAGACCACGTTAATAATGGCCTTCTTTACATGCCTGACGTCTGTCTTTTAAGCAGCCTAGAGTGCCGCTATTCATCGCAGTCGCACTCGCTCACTGGGCTAACGCTGCAGTGCTCTCTAACACATCAGCTCTCTTAGCTCTCTCTGCTGTGTGCCTGCTGCAGAGAGGTCCAGACACACACACGCCGCTTTCGGCACTTCATCTTTTACCATTGTTTACTCAGAGCCTGGCTGTGAACGGTATCTTTCACACCGCTCATGCAGAGTGGAGGAGCCCATGTGTCATTCAATCGATTGGTCGGCATACTGTGCATATCCACTTGTCAGTTAGGCCTTGAAAGGTGCCTGCTGTGTAATGGATGCAGCCAGTGAAGGCATAAATAAGTCCTGCTACTCCTAGGCTTGAGCCTATTGAATAGTATCCATGACCATCGACCATTCAAACAACCCAAAAAAAGGGCTGCCTATATATATATAATATTTGTCTCATATTCTGAGTTGTATTTTATTTTGTAGCGTATGTCATACATAAGCCTTAATGTGCTGTCTGCCTTTAAAACAGGGCAACAAATTATCATTCTATAACGGCACAACAGTATATTGACAGGCTGAATTTTTGGTTCAAACCTGAATACACCTCCAATAACTGTTCCAGCTTGAACTTTTTTTATTTTATTTGATTTGATTTGATTGAAATTTTTATTTGAACATAAGACGATAAAAAACAATAAACATAATTAGAACAGATAAAGATATGAAAAATATGAAAAATAAACAAAATAGTCTTTGCCCAAAAGGAGTGGGCAGAAGCCTATGCTTAGCTTTATTTATTTACCTACTTATTCTATCAAAACAGACCAAAGCTCAATGACATTTTTGAATTCAGCTTTACTAACATCAGATTTTGAGTGAAGGATGACAACAATAACATCCTTACATCATTGATAAAACCTGTAATATAAAATAATGATCCAAGTTACAAATTCTGATTCAATGCATTCACACAAGCAGTTCCATTAAACAACATCCCACATTTTCTGAATAAACATTTTATAGTTTTCATGCTGAGTGATGCTGTATGTTAGCCTACACCTAATCCTGATACTCTATTGCTTTTCATAGAACTTGTTTCATGTAATATAATGAATGTATTATAACTTTTTAGGCCAAATGTAAATATATACACCCATTTGGCTGCACTAACCTGTGATTTCCTGAATAAATTTGCTGCTTTTTCTCTCACAGTGTGGGCCCTCATGGACCTCTGTGCTCTAACATCCTAGATAATGTTTTATGGTAAAATAGGATAAAATGTATTAATAGTGAAGTTAATAAAGCGGCAGTAAATATGGCCTAATACATAAATAGCAATAACAGGCTACATTAGCAATATGTAACCTAATGGACATAGTCAAACTTAGGTAAGCTTTAACTAATATTACTATTTTAACCAGAACTGCCAATCAACAGGAAAAAAGCTTATAGATTTCTGGCCAGAAACACAGGCATCTTTAACTCTTTTACACTAGCAATAAACTGAAAAAATCACCTGTTCTAAAAGGTTGCCAGTTAAGCAAGCTATAAGTTACTAAATAACTCAGTTGGAATATATCTTTGTACAATGCAATTGTGGATGTTTTACAAAACAAAACTGGAAGTTGTTTCCATTTTAGTAGGTAGGAAAGCAGGCAACATGTATTTTGTTGTGTTTAAAAGCTGTTTTTCATCAAGGCCATTTTTATTGTTCAAAAAAGCTGTGGTTATATTGTCATTGTTATCACAGCTTAGTCGTCTTTATGAAGAGGCCCTTTTACTCCTTGTTGCTCTCTAGGGGCTCAACACAGAGTCACAACATTCACACATAGAGAGCCAACAGTGCCTGGTTAATCTGATTACAATGATGAGGAAAAACCCGTCCCATGTTGCAGTGTCTTTGTATTGAGCAGTAGTTAGGGTGCAGTTAGATTATCATGTTGTCGTAACATTATAGTCCTAATTTCATTGCTGTCTCCTCCTGTTCTGTAGCCATCCCCTTGAGGGCAGGGAGAGGCTTCTTCTGATGTGCTGGCATTGGTCTGGGGGCTGTAAATTAAGAAAAACAGCAGAGGCCGTAGGTAGAGTGGGAGATGAAATCAATTAACTTCAACCAGAAGCCCCTTGTGCTGAACACCTGACATGAAACATGGGGGTACGAGGGAGAGGGGGAGGAGGTGTGTGTGGGGGGGGGCGTCGCACGAGCGCTCCACAAAAGTGATTTATCTGACGAGAGAGGCAATTTAACACATCTCCACTGATTTGCGAATGTTCTCGTCTCTCTGTCCACTGCCATCAATACGCATGTCAGTGCAAGGCCCTAAATAACAGCAGGCCACTTATTGCACTGCCGAAGTACATCGAATCAGAGGAGAGCTTAGAAAGGGAGAGGAGGAGGAGGTGCGGGTTGACCTATGTCCTCCTAAATGACCACGGTGGCACAAATATCAAGGCTCTGCAGTGCTTTAATCTTGTTCAGGCATTATTCCATGGGAACTGAGCTGACTGTGTCACCTACACCAAGGCCACATCCCGACCATCACCTTCTCCTGTGTTCTGTACTGAAGCATGTGTGTGTGTATATGTGTGTGTATATGTGTGTGTGTGTGTGTGTGTGTGTGTGTGTGTGTGTGTGTGAGAGAGAGAGAGAGAGTGAGAGGGTTTCCTATAGGCACCTGAAAAATTTTAATAACTAAAAAAAACTAAATATCGGTGATTAAAATGTAAAATCATAACACACAAAGTAAAGGCACAATGATAAGAAACTGCTTCGGAAAGTAAAACTGAATTCATATGAATTTAAATAAGTGTTAGGTAGACACACACATACACACACATATATGCATAACAAGAGTGTAGAGCTGAATATGAATAGGAGCAAAATGATTGCATTTCAATATACTTTATGCAACTGATTGATATTGCACTGTTGATTCAGGAAAGTGGTGCAGCTTGCCACTAAAGTCTCCACAAACAAACTCAAAATATCTCCATCCAACTACAGATGGAGATATATTTGTTTTCATTTGTGCAGTCCCGGGACAGTGTGGAGGTCTAGAGAGGGTTCTAGGTATATAGAGAAGACATGAGAGCATTTTCTTCTTTGCTTTTCCTGAGGGAATAAATTAAGCTTTCACTTTGAGAGAGCATGACACAAAAACAGAGAATATTATGCATTATTAAGTGATAAGTGAAAAATAGAAAATGCTAAATATTGGCAGTGGGACATCAGGCTTTGTTTGGACAGCTCTGTTGCAGCACACCCTGATAATCCACCTTGACCTCTGAAAAACCTTGGGATATACTTCCTTGTTTTCTATTCTTTTTCCTTTCTGTTTTTTTTTTCTATGTTTTTGAAAACGTGATTTGTGTTTCTCAAGTAAAATTAAAATGATACGTTTACACACGGTGGTCCGATGTGGAATGAGAAAACTGAAGATGCACTGGTGTTGGCCCTGCTCTAAAATCACATATGAATTATTATCTAATGAATTTAGATAAGTTTATAATAGACTTAACATAGACTTTTGTGTCTGCCTGTTCCTCGGGGCCCTCATCGATGTCTGAACAAAACCTCTCAGTTATGGCAGTAATTTTATTTTATTTATTGTGTAGTTAGTTTATATATTATATATTATCTCCAAAATGGCAACTTCACAGGAAAAACATCCTTCAGTGAATATAAATTGACACTTTAATATTGTTTTTGAAAAATACACAAAACTACAAGCAGGGAGATACAAAGCTTTGTTCTGACATGAATATGTTTTATCTATCTGTGCTTCAATAATATAGGTGTAAATGTCATTGCACAGTGTTTGTATGTGTGTGTCTGTCTGTGTGTGTGAGAGAAAGAGAGAGAGAGAGAGAGACAGAGAGAGAGAGAGAAATAAAGTGTTGTCTGTGTTTAGGAACATGTACAGTACATTAACGCTCTTCTGTTTGCTGTCCTGCCTACGCTTCTGAACAGCTGTTATAATTACAGTCTCAGGTTTCAGGTGCCTGAAAGACACACCGTCTCACACACACACACACACACACACTCTCTAATGAGTCATCGTGAAGAACACCAGATCACGATCTTAGGTGACTGCAGAGGGAGGATGGGTCTGGATACAACTTTTATACCACTGTACAAATGTATTCCTAATGTATTAATCACCAGTATGTCCACACTAAGATAAAGTAAAGGGAATATGATATAGACAAAGAGAGACACAGAAAGAGAGTGTATGTAGGTGTGTGTGTTTATTTCTTGGTAAATGTTTTTCCTGAGGTATGTTAACATATTGGTACTTAAAAGCTGTCGTTTGGAAACAAAACTTTGTTTCTTCAAAACAATAACAATTTCTATTCACCCATGCGTCATGAAATTTCAGCACATTGTAAACAACAGCTGGTGAACGATCATGAAAAATTAAGAATTTTGTTGACGGTGAGGATATGTATGGTACATATGGGACTCTTAATTAATTAATATATACAAATGCTTACCCAGGAATAAAACTTATTTGAAAATGAAAGTTTTACTGTAACACAAAAATATTAACCATATTATTGAAGTTTTTCATGAATACAAAATGTCATATATACAGAGGTGGGCTGTGTGTATATATATATATATATATATAAATCTAGTAGAGCATTTACCACAAAAGGCACAAGTCGACGCCCCCTGGGAGAAGTCCACTAGTCGTGTGTGTTTTACCTCTCTGTGTGCGCGCTTGTGTACACAATTCAATCTCTGCCTCTGATTGGCTTACGCTGACATGCATTCTTTGGTTTAACCAATTATTATATATTCATAAAAAGGGCGGTAACTTTGGCGCAAGTGGAATCTAAACACAAGACCACAACAAGAGGAGAGCAGAGAATATATATATATATATATATATATATATATATATAGAGAGAGAGAGAGAGAGAGAGAGCGAGAGAGAGAGAGAGAGAGAGAGAGAGAGAGAGATACAACCCACTTCTTAAAATTGTGTAAAAACAAGTATGTGTGTGTGTGTATGTATGTGTGTGTGCTACTGGTAATCTGATGAAGTGTATATATGGCTAACAGTGTAAAAGGGTCATTTGTGTTGATGGGAGTAATCCTCGAGGGTCACACATGCCAGAGCGAGAGGGAGAGAGAGAGAGAGAGAGAGAGAGAGAGAGAGAGAGACATTCAGAAGCCTCTCAAGCATGAGCTGGAGGCAGAGGACAGAGTGCGGACAACAGGGGTAAATTTTATTTTTCAATTTCTGTCTTCATGAGTGAATAAGCTCGTGAGTGTACAGCCAATAGCATTTCTACAGCATGCCCGTTCCCTTGGCAACTAATCCTATTTACTTGGTATTGGATCCATTATTCAGGCAATAAGTGTAAAAGCTAAATAGATGTAATCTTCATGTCTCAGGGACACTGCTGCAGCGGGCCAACAATAAAAGACAGATCATGTTTTATTAGGTGATGTAAATGTTATATTTGCAGGTGAATTCATAAAGGAAACTTTCACTTCTGTGAAGGAAGATAATGTAGTTCATCTAGATAACACATAGAACGAGCTCCTCTGACTCTCTGTCTACAGGCTAAATAAACTAAAGCAATATTTGGGCATCAGTAACAAATTCTGAACAAAGAAGAACTGACACTGACATTTACACCTGAAACGATATTTATAGACAAGTTTAAAGTTCACCTGCAACATATAATGTAATAAGAATTACCCAACTGCCCGTCATAACTCGTCAAATCTCCTTGGTTAAGATCAATTCTGACCAAAAAATGAATTAATTTGCATCAGCATTAGCTTGACACTACTATAACACTAAAAGTAACATTACAGAAATGCTGAAATAATATTAAGGATATATGACTATAGTTTATAGATTATTTTTATTTCCTGCAGTAATTCTGCTTATTGTGTTTGAATTTATTAAGTATTTTTGCAAAAGCCCAATCATGGTTATTACATTATATATAATCATAGGTATTTGGGTTAATCATCATATGTTTATGCTCAGTATTGAACTGAACAGCCTTGTCTAAGTTTTGAAGCACTGCTGAAAATATTTCTCCTAATTTCCAGATAAAAATATTGTTCTTTAAAGCATAATTTTGAAGGAAATGCTAATACAACAAAATAAGAGAAATGGTGCAGTGTTTACAGAACTCAAAGAAAACAAATCTCTTGTTCACTGTCACAATGCGGGGCGCGAGCCCCACATTTCGCGCTACCTTGGGAGCTGCAGGAATAGGCAGGAAGCCAAGGATTCATGCTGTGGTTGTCTTTATTAAACAAAAGAA
>JBBPDC010000007.1:5379159-5395278 GCA_037974485.1 Hemigrammopetersius urotaenia | reverse complement strand
TCTCTCTCTCTCTCTCTCTCTCTCTCTCTCTCTCTCTCTGTGTCTCTCTCTCTCTCTCTCTCTCTCTCTCTCTCTGTCTCTCTCTCTCTGTGTGTGTCTCTCTCTCTGCCTCTCTCTCTCTCCTCCTTCTGATGCCCTTCACTGAGGACTAGCAGGCAATCTGCCATTCTAGATCTATCGTAGTCATGGCATGGGCAGTAGGGCTGATTTCAACAAGGTCACATTGCTGATGATGGGCAGTTTGTAGGTGATGAATAAAGGACCTGTGATGTATGAGGGGGAGGCCAATGTGTAATAGAACAGAGACAAAGTCATTTCTGAAATAAAGAAATAACAGGAGTATCAGATGAAGAAGAATCACATACAATATTGATAAAATCACATTCAGTTTACTGGACGTGACCTTCACTTACAGTCACTTAGTGTTTAAAATGCTAGGCCACCAAGCCAAACTGCTGTTAACCGAAAGACAGTTCTGAAATCAAATCTACAGATCTGCTAGAATGCAAGACTCCCGAGTGACACAAGCATCAAAACATTGGCCCTATTTTCAGGATACTGAAGGTCTGTAATGATGCCACAGCAGTCATTCACAATGGAGAGCGATGCTAACCAACATGGGTGCCTTTTAGCTGATAAAAGTCCAAACAACATTGAGTGAGCACTAGTGAGGAAAAAAAAGCTAAAAAGAGCAAATATTAGACTGTTATAATAAAACTGCATCCTGTTTAACCATCTGCCATTGCACACACCCACCAAGAATTTTGGTGTCAGGGCAAAAACTGAACTGACAGTATACTGGAATTTCTAAATAGTTTTTTAGTCTAAATAGGTTTCTCAACATTTTCTAAAGATCTAACTTCAATTTTTTTTTGTAAAAAGGACACATGTGATCAAAGCAATGTCAGATGGGCAATTTTTTTTAAATTTGGAGTTAAGAGAAACATTAAATACAGTAATGACCTGGAGGAAATACATAAATAAGTTACAACAAGAGGAGCCATGTACAATATGCAGCACTGTTGAGTCATCTCAAATAACTCCCACACAGTCTGAGCCATTGTGCTCCCAGAAGAATTTTCCATTTTGATACTAACAGATATTAAATGCTATTTAATCAAAGACATTCATTTTAAGCTGCAGTAGAATGCAGCTTGTTTTTGTCAAGGACATACCAAATAGTACTTGAATTTCTGTGGATTTCTACATTTCTGTAGTGAGTCTTTAGCTAATCTCTAAGGAAGCGTGCTCCTGTGTGTGTACTTCAGGAGATCCAGCAGAAGAGAATGACTGGTAAGAGTCAGACCAGCAACGTGACCAACAAGAATGACCCCCGCTCCCTCAACTCCAGAGTCTTCATCGGCAACCTCAACACAGCCATCGTCAAGAAGACCGACATCGAGGTCATCTTTGCCAAGTATGGCAAAATTGTGGGCTGCTCCGTGCACAAAGGCTACGCCTTCGTCCAATACATAAGCGAACGCAATGCTCGGGCTGCAGTTGCCGGAGAAAATGCCAGGATCATAGCGGGACAGCCACTTGGTGAGTGCCTTCTTTCTATATGATATCTTTCAAAAGCTTGGAATCAGCACTGGGACGTTTGGAATTAGCACTTTCAGAAATAAAAAGGCTGCAGATGGCCATATAAAGAGACCCTAAACTGTTTGTCTTCAGAAAGTTGTTACAAAAAACAGAAGAAAACAAATATGTTCCCAACAAGTTATGACCCCAAGGGTGTTTCTTCTGTACTATTCACTGGAAGAAAATATCTCTCATATTCCGCTGCAATTCATTTTTTTAAGCTGCATTGTCTCTACACCCCCCTACTTCATTTACCTTTCCTTGTACATTTAAAACTCATTTAAGTTTACCCTTAGAGACTACACCATGATGATTACATTATGATTACATCATTTATACATTGGGAAACAAATATGTATAATATCTAAATACAGCGTGTTTACTGAAATTATATACTTTTATTGTGCATAATAAAGATGAAACAACAAAAAGAAGCAATAACAATTGTGTCAAAAGTGTTTTAATATTGGCACACAAAAAGTTTCCATTATGAATAGAGCCATAAAAGTCACAATATCAGGTTCAGCTCAGTTGTTTTTACTATTTGTGAAATTAACTCGAATGTGGTATTGTTCCCATCCCGTCGGAACCTCAGCTCAAATATTATATATGTTATCTAACATTTTCTGTTTTTGCACATGCTAAAGTGGATTATTAGTAATGGTCAGCAGCACCCTTAAGATCATCACTTAGCAACCCATGCTTAGTGTAATGATACAATTATTATTAAAAAAACCAAAAAACAATCAGACAGCCTCGTCACTAACTGCTGTATAATACTGTATATATGCTGACTAAAGTGACTAGTATGATTCCAAACTTTTGAACAGTACAGCAGCTTTTACTGCCACATGTCTCACCTCAGTGAGGTGCTTTATTGTGATAGACTGACTGGCTCTGAGCTCCCACTGCTTTGTATCTTTCTTTTGATACAAAACCGGGTTTGATTTTGCTTGTGATTTATGAACATGAAAAGGCGCTTCTGAGTTGTTGGATTTTTTTTTTCCTGCGAATGGAAAAAAAGGGGCTCTGTCGAGCTTTTTGTGACTGTGTGTCATTATGAAAAAAAGCCGTTTGGGGAATTTCGTGAAGACAGGGGAAGTAGAGGAACAGTAGAATAAGAACAGATGTAATATCAGAAAAAAATTGAATGTAGAATATATTTTTTTCTGTGTTGGTTTCAGGCTTGTACTGTACCTTTGTTACATGTACTTTGCCAGTAATTGTGGTTCTATAGAATGTGGATATTCCACATGATTTCAAGGTCTTGCACTGAAAACGTGTGTCTCCTGCAATGCCCAGCAATGGTGGACTGCAAACAGCAGACTGTTCGGGCTCTGTATTTCCTCGTTGTGATAAATGGCTGCATTTTCCCTGCCCCAGGAGAACAAGGAGCTGGAGTGAAAACGCTCTGCCGCCTCACATTTGTGACCGCGGGAGAGGTGCATGGTTAAAAAAGGAGGAGCCTGACATCATTCAGCTTTTATCTGGTGACGCATTATGCATTTGACATGTTTTAAAAATGAATGAAGAAAACTTGGAAAACAGATTTGAGAAATGGAAAAAATGGAAGGCAGCTCTCTATACATAATGCGAAATACAACCAGGAGACCTTTATTAAGAGCCATTGAGAATTTGGTGATCTTTAACAAAACAGCTTCACAGCATGGTAATGGCTCAGCTCTGATCTATGTGCCTCCATGGTCCTGTCTCTCGTAAGTGTACAGCTAGGATGAGAATCAGAATCGCTTTACAGGCTAAGAACACTCAGTGGATTGGTTTGCACACAAATTAGCGATACAGACTACAACTAGAATACACTGTATGTACTGGAATGCCTGACCATTACACAAACATGGTCTTTAATATGGAGTTGGAGCTATAACAGTTTGCACTCTCCTTGGAAGACTTTCCACAAGATTTTGAAGTTTCTGTGGGAATTTGTGCCCATTCATTCTGTGAAGCATTTATGAGGTCAGGCACTGATGTTGGACGAGAAGGCCTGGCTCATAATCTCTGTTCCCGTTCATCCCAAATGTGTTGGATGGGGTTGAGTTCTGGGGTCTTTGCGGGCTAGTAAAGCTCTTCCACACCCAACTCATCCAAACGTGTCTTTATGGATCTTCCTTTGTGCACTAGGGCACAAAAGTGTCCCAAAAGTTTGATCAATATAGGGTGCTAACTAAAGAGCAAATTTGTTCCAAGCAATTTATCATTAATCTCAGGTTTGTTTTCATTTTTCAAAACATTTTAGAGCCTTAAATTAAAGTTAAGGTACAGATTTGGAGGTTCTGACAGCAAAAAGGGACCAACTGATGGCTTGCAAAAGTGACAAAGTAGTCATCACTAACATGTCTATGATCGAGTGGATCATTTTCCATATATTTAGGGTTCACAGAGCTATTGACAATACCCACAGTATGTAAAGTAAATGTATAAATGTGTAAAATAACGTACATTTAAATGGAATATGAATTCAGCAGGTACAAACATTTGAACGGCAGACGTGTAGCATAGTTTATGTACGATGTTGGGGAGCAGTGGGATTGGGCTGGAGGAAGAATAAGGCTTGGTCTGGCTCAGAAAGTGGCGCTCTGCACCCCCTTGGCCAGCTCTGTCTCTGGGCGCTGTCAGCGGCACGCACAGACAGATGTATGATCCTGGCCTCTCTCCTAATCTCCCCTAGCACAAGCCTGCGGCCGCTAGGCTAATGTGTGAATGCTGATAGGCTCTCCTGGCTGAACGATGATGAAGTCTAATGCTTTCAGCAGCACAGCACAGGCATGTACCTGCTTCTCTCTCTCTCTCCCTCTCTCTCTCTCTCCCTCTCTTTCCCTTTCCCTCTGCCCATGCTTCAAAGATGTGTCCACTTTGCTATATGTACAGAGCAGGGCCATGTTTAATGGAATCTACTCAGGCGCTGCAGATAGCATCACCCATGGCTCTGCACCAGCACGATAAAGTGCAGCTCTCTCTTCGTTTGGAGTTGTTGGGAGCATCTTGGAGAGCCGTGCCGGATGTTACATATTAATACTGTCTGACATTTCCTGTTGATAAGGAGCAAGGAATTTGTATTTATTTATTTATTTACTTATTCTATTTAGACCAAACTGAAACAATCTCTGGACACTTTTCTGTTTTCTCTCTAATATCTGATATGAGAGGTATTTATGTCTCTCCGTGGCTTAATAACACATATCTGCACCTCAGCCGTATGTTCCCCTCTGTTGTCTTAGGGTGTATAACATGTCCTGAATTCAAATGGAAAACCAGAGAAATAAACAAAGCCAGCCTACAATGTAAGGAACAGCAAAATGATCCTGCCTTTCAACAAGCTTTAATCATGTTTTATTATTTAAAACTGAACAACTACATTTTCTTTTTGATTACTTAAGTCATGGTTGAGTAAAGCATACAAGACACTGTTATTAAATATGTGCTCCAAAAAGTGCTATATATGCTCATTTCAAAATCTTAGACAAAATTTAATACAATCAATTACAACCACAGTTAGCCTTTAACCCATTTTGTGTAATCTATAATCCACCGTACAAGGGTCTTAATAATAAAGTAAATAATAATATTATCCAACCATTTTCCATAATACTTTGTCACCATTACATTTCCTCCTTATTCCAAAAATGCTTCCTTATTTGCATCCTGAAACCTAGTTCACTGTTGCCTAGTGAAGTCTGGCAATTAGCACACTACAGTTCAGTCCACTGGGCGACTGAAACAACTATTCAAGATGTTCATATGAAAACAGCCCACCAGTCTTTTATCTGTTATCATTTTTCTGCAGGGTGTAAACAGTGGCAACTTGTAGCCTATCCAATGATTGTACTCACCCAAAGCACTGCTACCGAACACACCCAGAATTCACTTTATCTCATGGAGCAGCAGCGGGTTTACTATTCTTGTAGAGGTACTTGGAGGCCAGATTAGCTGATCAGCTTGGATTAAGATGGTTTTTATTCGCTATTTTGAAAGGCTATACCCGCTGCCATTTGTCAAAATGTCAGCTTTGGATGCATCTGTTGACTGGATAATAAGCACTGTGTGTGAAAATACTCTTTCGTAGAATTACCAAATCAGATGTTAAAACTTTGTTTGTAAAATTGTATAAAACATGTTACGTACATCATCCTCAAACCTTGTAAACTGTAATAGAGACCAGTAGTAGCATTTTTTTCATTTTATTGTGATCTGTTTATCATAACATCATCCCTATCAATAATGAAAATAAATTCATAGCCCAATAACCTGAACATAGTGACGTCCATGACAGCCGGCAAGAATTCAGTCGATTTGGAAGGTACATGGTTAGTAAAATAGACTGCAGTCAGTCTCTCCAAGGTATTATAGTTCGTTCATATCAGAGAACTCATTTAGCTTTGCCAGGACAAGGTCATCTTGTAAATATACGTAGTCAGATGTGATTTATGGGTATCTCGCAATACTTACATGAATTAATTTAAAATTGTGATTATGTACCTTTTTTGGTAGCAAAGATTTTGGATGTACTGAAGGGAAAATAACAGTATCAATAAGAAATAAATGATTTATTTCTTATTTACCTAATGCTTTATAATCAAAAATGTTGATTAGACGATCAGAGGTTTTGTATAAACTATAGTAAAGCTAGAGCTGACAGTCATGAGATCATCTTCTATAGACCAATTAATTATGTGACAGCATGTTAAGGTTTCACTGAAAGTGATTATAAAAAGTGTTTTGATCGCAAAGGCAATCAAATCTGAATGATTAACCCACTGGCTGTATGTTGTTATGCTTAAACTGGAAATGCAACTGGAATCATGAAAAGGGGTCATCTTAATATCAATTAATAGCAATTAGGCAAGACACACCCAGGCTTGATTGCTACCAGCCCTGTTGAATCTTGACATCATTTAAACAGAATATTTCCAGCAATGTTAAGTAGGTTAAAATATCTCAGGAGATATGCCACGATAAAAAGACATTATTGAATAGATGAGAAAAGAAATGTCGTTGATTAAAAAAAGGTGTGAAAGAGGTATCAAGCTGCTGGTTGCTATGAATAACCCAAACTCCAACAAAAAACACCTTTAGATATAATGTGAAGAAATGTGTTCAGAGCAGTTCAAACCAAAATATTTGCAATGGACTGAACATCCAGGTCAGCTAGCATTCATTCTTTCTGTGACTCTATCAACAGAAACATTACCAATGGGGAAAACCAGTGCCAAGGTAGGCTTTGTATAAGGGTTGACAACTAACTGAATTTGCATTGCATTTAGCTATTATTCTACAAAAAAAGATTTACTTTATAACTATATACTATATTTTTCTCAGCAAGCAACTTGAAAAATTCATTGTTTCATTAATAGCCTTCTCTCCTATGATGTTTCTCCTGTGGATGGGAGTAAGTGAACAGATCTATCAGTCCTATCAGGTGTGTGTGTTATTCATTTCACCACTGACAGGTGAGGTGAATAACGTTGATTATCTTGTTACCTGTCAAAGGGTGGGATATTTTAATCAGCAAGTGAACAGTCTTGAAGTTGACGTGTTGCACATAGGAAAATCAGTAAGCGTGAGGATCTGAGCAACTTTGTCAAGAGTCAAAATTGTGATGGCTAGACAACTGAGTCTGAGCATCTAAAAAACAGTGGGTAGTTTGGGGTGCTCTTAGGATGCAGTGGTCAGTACCTACCTGTCATAGCGTAAAGGGAAGGGGAGGACACCAGGGCTGAACGAAACAGAGGTTTTAATACACCAACAGAAAATACAATCAGATACAGGGGGGGTTAACCCGACTCAAGACATTAAGGAAAAACAAACCAAAACACAGAACTGAAATAACCAAACAAAGGGGCAAGGCTCGTGCCTCCTACTATTAATTAAACACAAAACCCAGAGCTCGCCGAACAGCGAGGAATCAACACAGGGAACCCAGAATCCAGCGCGAACACAGAGCGCGGAGAGCAGAACATCTGTAAAACTCAGAGGCACGAGCCTGCAACGAAAATAAACAGAAACACACAGATAAACAAGCAGGACATGAAACATAGAGCTGGGGCTGACATACAGACAAAGACACGCATTCAAAGACAAATACGGACACAGGGAACTGGGGCCGGACTGGGGTTTAAGTAATAGAGAGGAAACAAGGGACAGGTGAAAGCAATAAGGACGGGGAGTGGTACAAATAAGACTTGGGGACTAGAAAGGGAGCAAGGGAGGAAAGGGGAAGGGAGGACTGGACAGGAATCGGGACAGAGGGGACAGACGAAGTCCTGGGTTAACGGGAAAGAAACGGAAAAGTGAGACAGGACTAATATTCAGGGGATAGGGAGCGGTGTGTACGGGGAGAAGGCGAGGCGACCGTGACAGTACCAAACAAAGTTTCAGGAAGGACAACCAGTGAACTGGTGACAGGGGATCTGGGTGCCCAAGTCTCATTTATGCACAGGGGGACGAATGCAAGGCCATCTGCTCTGATTCTTTACAGCGCTACTGTATCAAAGTTAATAGGTCTCCTGTCCCCTGACTCCAGATCTTTAGCTAATCAATGTGGAATGTGCTGGAAAAGCTAGTCCAATCCATGAAGACCTCACCTTGGTGGATTATTATTAGAAACAGGTCGTGCTAATATGCAATACATATGTATGTATGGGCATTGTCTCCAAAGTGAGGGTGTGAAAGAGTATTAGCATATCTGTGGCTGGAATAGCCAATGGAACCACAACTATTTCCATCACTTTAAAGGTCAGATCATTCTAGCGTCGCACAAAAGGCAATTCTGCAATCATCAGTCGATAAGCAAATCATGACTGGGAGTTGAGCGAGCAAAATAAATTCCCCATTGCCACTCAGCCTCATCCTTCCAACCTGACATGTTTTATTAACATGGCCGTGGCTTGCAGTCAAATTCACTCATACGGAAGGCATTGCAGAACACTTCCCAGAAGGCAAAAGCACTCTTTCTTTGTATCTCTAAAACTCCAGAAGTCAGTGAATTGAACTGTATACAGACTGCTGAGAGCCAGCTCCTGTGTCTAAAATGCTGGTATCTTTCCCTTTACAACTGAATGGCAAGCTGAGATACAATAAAAAGTTCTGCAGATCCATTTCAGCAGAATCATGTACGGTTTCAGCAGAATCAAGTGAGTGTACATTTTCCACACCTGTTATGTCAAACGTATACACATAAATCATGGGAATAATGTATGATAACATATGAGAAAATATTATGGCCCAATATTGCATGTAACCTCAATCTCATTGTCTAAACTGTTAAAACTGTCACAATTACAATAGTGACAATGAAGTACATTGCATTATCTTTTGATTAAGCAGCATCAAGCAGTCTTTTAACTAAATGAACTGATGTGCTGTACAATAGCTGTCACCTTGGCTAATAGGAACAGTTATTTGTGATGAAATGGGAATCTTCTGATGGTTCAAAGCCATATAAACTAAAGAGAAAATCTGTCAGATTAAATCATACCATTTAATATTTTCTTATCTTGAACCATTTCAGATATAAGTCATTGTATACACTGAGTATACAGGATCACTTATCAACACAATAACTATGATACTGCTCATTCGCACTCTGGTATGCAGCTGAATCTAAAAGTCCTTCTCATTAGCCTGGTTACAAAGTATAGGTCTGGTTGCATGATAATGCTGAGTGCAATCAACTAGTGAATAATGAATAGACAGTAAGACAGATTGCTGCACTTTCTGTTGGCAAATGTATGTATTCAACCATACTATTGCCTCTAGCATCTACAGCAAGGCCAAAACGCTGTTCACTCTGTCTAGATGCTTGGAGTGCTGCCTGTCGGAAAGCATTTACGTCTCAGTGGCATGCACTTTTATTTGGAATGCACCAAAAGTGGAGGTCCAATGCTGTTGATACTAAAGCCCCCCAAAACTCCATTATAACTGCTCACTCAGATACTCCACCGTAGCACTGTATTCCCCAGGAGACCTACTGGAATCAAGTCTCGCCATTATACATGCCTACACCACTCATCCATTTATTCCAACAGCACTTGCTGGACAGCTCAAATATCTGTCACTGTGTGCCTTTACAAAAGAACATTGTAATTCTAGATTATTTCTCACTTACAGAATTGAAACAAATGGAGACATTCTGTCAATTGTAAACGATTGTAAAATGTTCAATGAGTACCACTTTCATGTTTCTAAATAGAAAAGGTCATGTTTTATTATGATTTCAATTTGATGAGAGGTTGTTTTTTTTGTCAAAATAGAAATGATCTGTTTCTTAGTTTCTTAGTTTTACTGACAGCAAAACAAATGGAGAGGTCCAAAGAGCCGACTGTTGGTCATTACATAACATATGACAAAATATTGTTGGGAAATAATATAAACAAAGTAATAGCAATGATTACTAGACATGACTCACATTCAAATTCAGCTCCATTAAGAAGACCACAGAGTGCAGGTGGTTTCTGATGAAGCTTGAGAGAAATATATATTATATATATTATTGTTAAATATATTATATAATATTAGATCCCTCTTTCACTCACTGCATAATCTTCATGCATTACTCTATAGCTTTTATGTATTCATTATAATTTTAATACATGAAATCCTTCTATGAGTAGATGATGCAGAGAATTATGCATAGATTATTACTAACTTTAAAGGCCCCAGTAAAATAATGCATTTGTCAGCTCTTTGTGCCTGCTTTCATTGGGGAGAGGAGGGTAAACGTGACAAAATGATGACCCGGAATCTGGCCACCCTGCATAATCTGCATAAACTGAATGACTACATTTATACTGTATAATGTGTATAATATAAATAAATACATAAACCTATAATGTCAGAGGCATGCACAGGATTTATGTAGAATTTATAACAATCCCTTTTAAATGTAAAAAGGATGCATGTAGCTCTTCCACATGAATTAGGTTTGTTGTGCTTCATAAGGATGAAATGAAATCTGGTGCAGCAGATGCTACATATGATAGACACTTGACACTCTGCCGAGCCTCGCTCTCCCTCAGCCCCGAGGATGTGCGCGTGGAATATGCTACGGAGCTGATGAGCACAAACAAAAGAGACAGAGGTGAAAGTCTCACACAGGCATGGAGCAGGACCTTTGGCTGAGATTTCAGCCCCCCACCTAACCCCCAAGCCGACTCCCAACAAGATCAAAGTTCATGTTTCATTACCTAATTAAATATGAATGAGAGCTTATGGGATCACATCGTGACTTTTGGACGACATTTGATGCATACGCAAGTACTCCCCCTGTTAGTTGTAAACATGCAGAGTAAACCAAATGGAAACTAAACACTGGAAAGCATCATATAAACTACTGTTCAAAAGTCTGGAATCACTTGCCATAGTAATGAGTAGTAATGAAAAAAAATAGAAACAGTTTAAAGTCAAGTCAGAGCAGGTAAGTCTCTAGCTGAATCCTGTTTCCTATACTTTGTGTCCGAATCAAATCAGCATGCTTTATTTGACATAATATATTCCTTGCATATTTGCTACTCCTTCCCAGTGCTGTCCATCCTGGCAAGCCATACAAATGGAGAGTGAGTTGAGTGATGAAACCAAAACTACCACTGTGAAGTTTCAGAGAGCAAAATGAGCGTGTCCTTAATTACTTATTTTTTACTACAGAATCAGATACATCTCACTTGAGGAAAAAGTGACATTAGTCTTATAAATTACCACAGTGAACTAAAGTTTATCTGCTGAGAGATGGCTTATCAATACTCATTTGAAATGTGCTGGTTTACAGCTTATAAAGACAAACTTGAATACATACACTTGTCCTTCAAAATAAGTGAATAAGTGAAGCAAAAATGTAGTTGTTGACAAAAAAGCAGGAAAATGAATTGAATTCGATTTACAGAAACAGAGAGGTAAAAAGTACCAGTTGGGTCAAATGAATCAAGGTGTCGTAAGGCTCTAGTCCAAGTCACTGTTCATTCACAAGTCAGCACATCTCAACTCGAAGTTCAGCTCAGATTCATGACTGTAATAATATGAGGTGAGTCTACACCTCTGGTATAGTGTAGACTGAAATATGTTACACAGCCAGAAGTATTTGGAGACCCCAAATCAATGGGTTAATCTCCCCGGGGAGCAGTGTGTGGGGACGGTACCTTGCTCAGGGTACCTCAGCGGTGCCTAGTGGTCTTGAGAATCGAACCCGGACTTTCTGATCACAGGGCGAATGCCTCAACCACTAGGCTACCAGCTGCCCCATTACTTAAAGGAGTATAAAATCAGACACACAGCCCTGCAGTCTCTATGAACAAATGCTGGGTTGTATGATGGGTTGTATTAAAGAGCTGAGTGGCTTTCAGTGTGGCATGACATGATGCTGCCTTTCAAACAAGTTAGCTAACTTTTTGCCTTGCTAGAGCTGCCACAGACAACTGTAAGTGCTGTTGGAAACTGTGGAAACAGGTTCAAAGCCACACACACCCACAGAATGGGACCGCTACAGAGGCAAACCCAGCACAAGAACTGTTTGTCAGCAGCCTCATGGGTTCTTATGGTTGAGCAACCACATGTTAAAATAGCCGTGCGTAATGAAAAGTGTCAGCTGGAGTTGATAAAGCACACTTCCATTAGACTCTAAAGCAGTCAGAATGGGTTCTTTAAAGTGATAAATCACACTTTACCATCTGACAGTCTGATGAATGATTCTGAGTTTGGTGGATGAAGGAAAACATTACCTTTTTGAATATGTAACATAAGATAAGATATTATACCAAATATAACGTTTGGTGGAAGAGAAATAATTAACTAGGATTGTTTTTGGTTAGATCTGGGTTCTCTATTTCAGCAAAGGAAAGTTTTAATTCTATGGTATTCAAAGACATAAAGCACAGTTTGAAGAAACAGGCAATTTCTGGTTGCAGTATAACAACGGTTGAAATGACTTATCAAGTTTTGTGTGGCATGAGCACAACCCATCCAACAACATTGGATGAATTAGAATATAGAATGTGATGAGTCAGGCCTTGCCACCAAACATCAGTACATGAACTTACTATTATTCCTGAGGTTGCATATAGTGAACCACTGCAGCCAAAATCTAGTGGAAGGTTAGATACTACAACTGTAGCAAATGAGGATGTTAGAAATCTAGAGTACATGTGGGTGTTTTTGTTTGGAGGTCTGCAGAATTTTGACCATAATAGCGAGTTATTTTTTCTACCTTCTTGTTGTGAACAACAACAAAAAATGGCATACATTAATTATCTATCTATACTACTATCACCTCTTTTTTTAATGCAAAACATTGTAGATAATTTTAGTAAAACTTCTTTCTGGGCGCAGCCTTCCCACTGATTCTGGGGTCATATACATGGTCATCATTCAGGGCATCTGGTTCTAAATGTCTTAATTATTTACAGCTTCCTTCAAATAATCTAAAGACTATGCAATTTTAAATACTATAATCAGAATATCCGATTATGTTTTAATTAAAAAGAATGGCATAACCAATGTGTGTAATTTTTTTTTACATTTATAGGTTTGAAAACTTCTTTATTCAGTTGTGTGGTTCAAGCATGGCTCTGTTTTCTATGGTTTTAGTGTTTGTGAAAGAAAAAAGGTTGTCCATGTACAATATGAATAGCAAAGTATGTTTCAGAGTTCATCTAGAGTCCTTTACAGTATTTTTTATCACATAAACATTGCAAATCATCCTTAAAATGAAATCTCCTCTCTGTATCCATTGTGAAAATATTAGATCCATTCTAAATCTATTTCTTAGAAAAGCCTTGTGCACTTTTGAAAATATATTTTTTTAAATCACTAAACCCAAAAGTTCTTTAGGGACCCAAAAGTGGTTGTTGTATCACCTCAGATAGAAATTTTCAATTGTGTGCTGTCTGAAGGTTGGCTAGCCGGATGTTTTGGGACTTTGGAGCTTGCTCACAGCAGACGGGCCCCTCATCGCCCCAGGTGAGAGGCAGTGTTGCACATAATGAGTTTGGACTTTGAGGTCCGTGGCGTAAATTTCTGGCACTGTGGCGGAACACTGGAGGCATAGTGTGTCACTCTGCTTCGCAGCGGGCCGTGGAGCGAGAGAGATCTCCCCTGCCACTGTCAGACCCACCCATTCAGAAAAGGAAGAACAAAGACTTTGACATTCCTCACCATCTCACCCAAACACAACTTTCCAGATTTATCACCGACTCAGTTTTAAAATGCGTCCTGTTTTGTAATCAGCAGCCTTTTTCTCTATTGGTCCATCATCATTGCTGCATTGTTTGGAGCACAAAGGCAAGTGGCTGTGTAAGATAGGAATTTGAAAAGCTCTCCACATGTTGACAGACATGTTTAATGGCAACCTCTCAATGGCTACAGTCCATTAATTTAGTGAGTAGGCCTTTTCACCTGTTTTCACCTGGGTCAGCCAAAGCAATGTGCGTTCAGTGAAAGAAGACTGTGTAAAAAATTAAGGAGCTTACATTTATGACTGGGCATAGGGGCAATGACTATATTCAGCAAGCACAAGCACAGAAATAAAATTACTTCTTTTTTAGTGGCTCTAACAGCTCTGTGCCAAATCTCATTAAATGGGTGAACGTTAAGAGATCCTGACAGGAGATGTACAGGGACATTAAAGTTCCCCTGTTTCAAGGTAATGGTATATAATCTCACCTGTACTTCTGCAACGACAGCCTCAGGCAAACAGTGAGGGTGAGAGAGAGAGAGAGAGGGACAGAAGAAGGAAAGAAAAGGGAAAGAGATAAAAAGCCACTCCATCCTAAACCAGTTTGTTGTGATACCAAATTTTTCAACCACTGGGGAAGATTTCTGTCAGCAAAAGGGCTAGAAAGTCCTTTGTGGACCCCAGTACCCTTAGGACTGTTTTTTTTTTCAATATACAGCTTTTTACTTGCTTATGTAAGACATTGTTGAAAAATCTCCAGAAAGGTAAAATTATAAGAGGGGGAAACATTTTAACCCATAGATTCCTGTGCTAAATATGTTTAATTATTTCAGATTTTGAACTACAATATCAATAGCAAAATATTTACAGTTGCATTTGATGGAGTCTCAAAAACAAGTTCACTAGGGTACCTGGTTTATAATGTGGTTTTGCGATTAAAAAAAGGCATACACTGCCATAAGACTAATATCACTGACAAGTAAAGTGAATAAAACAAAGAAATCTTATTATAGTACACTAAATTAGGTCTGAAGCATAAAGATCTAAGCAACTTTGACAAGGGCCAAACAGAAATGAGTCAGAGCATCTCAAAAGCGGCAGGTCTTGGAGTGTTCCCAGTATGCAGTGGTCAGTACCTATCAAAACTGAGGGACAACCAGTGAAGTGGGGACGGGATTATGGGTGCCCAAGGCTTATTGATGGATGCAGGAAGCAAAGGCTAGCCTGTCTGATACAAAAAGCCCATAGAAGCACTACTGTAGCACAAATTGCTGAAAAAGTTATGAGTTTATCATGATAGATGTCAGAACACAGTGTTTATGGGGCTGCAGCCTGGTTGAAGTCTACAAGGTATTTAAATGTAACTATACATTTCTACATTAAAAATTATTATATTATTATTATATTTTCACAAAGTAATGTTCAACCATTTCTTGTGGTTTATTACAGTTGTTCACATAATGTAAAGGGCAGCAAGTGTTTTTATTTATTTCTTAAAAAACGCAACAAAGAGTGCATTTTCTCTTGACAACAACAATAAACGGCCATTCTCTTGCTCATGTAGTAAACATTTTAAGTGAAAACGTACAAGTGTCCATGTGTATGTATGGTTTATCACATGCTTTGATTAATTATTTACAGTAGCAGGTGTGCAATTATTGTCAATTATAGCACTGCCTGAAATATTACATTTTAATGAGGGGAGATTGAAATGTTTTCTGTTGCTGCTAACAGTGAGCGCTTAGGCATTTGTTAGATTTTACTGAACTAGAAATGTGTCCCAGCTCTTTATTGTTCTTTGGCAGTCCCTGTAGGGGGAGTCTTTCCCAGCATGAGAGTTGCTGTAGCTCCTGCTTGTACGGGTCCCATGCTGTTCACGTTCTGACTTTGGAGTGGGAGCATGTGGCTAAAGGGCCTTTACCTCAGCCCCCATAGTGTTTAGAAACATGGTTACAGGAGGACTCCAAGTCCTGATCTGCACCTCACCATGTGTTCCCCCCAGCGGTGTGCCCTCACGTACATATGCTCAGTGCCATAGTGCCAGGACAGGACTTGCCAAGCCTCAAGGATTGGTCTGGAATCTTGAGCGACTGGCTGAGGCCTACTGAAATTATTTACAAAAAAAACATTGTCATATTTACAGGCTTTAATATTTAAAATAATTGTGGAAATGAATGTTGTTGACTCCTCTTTGACAAGATCACTGCTGTAATTACAGAAAGGAACCCAGACGGCAACTATTCTGTAGCTGCATTGGAGGAAAACCCCATATCAGTTTTATACAGTCTGTCACGGCTGGGTTAGGTATAGCCGTGCCCTGTTCTGGTTTTTTCTGTTTTGTTTTCTGTTCTTGGATTTCTGCC
>JBBPDC010000007.1:5339630-5350113 GCA_037974485.1 Hemigrammopetersius urotaenia | reverse complement strand
GTGGGGGTGTGTGTGGGGGTGTGTGTGTGTGTGTGTGTGTGTGTGTGTGTGTGTGTGTGTGTGTGTGTGTGTGTGTGAGGGTAGAGGTGGTAGGGGGATCAACTGTATTATTGCTGTCTGTGTGGGTGAGTGAGTGTGAGAGTGTTAGAGCCTGTGCTGAATTCGATTAGTCAGACTCTAATGACTGTTTAAATAGCATTCTGCAAAAAATTTGAATATTTTTATAATGTGCTTTTTGGCTCTCTGCTGCCCTTGAGTGCAGATGTGTTGTTTATGTATGTGTGTGTGTGTGTGTTTGACAGAACGGGAGTGTGTGCAGCATTGAATGTAATCTAGATATAATCTATTTTGCAAGTTTTCCCTGAGTTATGTCTTGTAGATTGCAAATCTTTGCATTTTCTCATGCCTTTGACTGGTTTCAGAATCAGACACTGCGCACAAACGTAATCTATTAAGTTAGTAAACTATTAAGTTTACTACTTCATTGACTTTTTCCTTTCAGCACTTTTCTTTTTTCAAAACCTTGGTACAACATATATCTACCAGTGCTGCGGCTAAATAAGCTTTATGTCCTGGTGTAGGTGAGGCTGACAGCTACCACTAGCCTCTTTCATTACAGTTAATACAACCAGAGAGACTGCTGGCCTTGCATTTAATGCTCTAGCTGACAGCAAACCACAGTGTTTATTGGCTAACTGACAATACGCCACATGTCTGGAATGTAAGGTTGAAGACCATTTTGTGTGTTTTTGGGAGGGTTGCAGTTTTGAATTTTGTTGTCACTGTTCAAAACCTTCCCTATCCAATCCACAAAATATTCATTAGTCAACCACCTACGCACAATCCTACCCACAATGTTCCTGCATTATTTACAAAGTAGTAAGAATGCTGCTTTGTCACTTTTTGTCCCACTCAACCTGCTCCTGCAACACTGTCTTACGAGCTTCCCCATCTGTCTGACCCTCAGTCTTAAATACGACTTTGATTCATGTCTAATTGCAGAATTGATGTTAAACAGTGATGGTACGGCACCAGTGGTGATGTGTAAGAGTTGCTATTCCCCTGGAAGAGGACCTTTTTTGCCACCCTTCCACTTGTTTATTTGTCGCACTAAATAGTTTCTGATCCACATATAAATATACAAATCAGGGATGGATTTGGATATGCATATAAATATATACAAGAAAATAGCCGCTCAATCTAAAATGCCCATATCAACAGTTCAGACAGTCATAAACATTTTAAGAAGTTCAAATCTATCGTGGGCCCAGAGGAGGCCACATAAAGTTTTCTGATTCTGATTATTTATTTACCATTACATTTTCTTTAAGGGTAATGCATTAAACTGAGCATAACACAAAATTACGAAGTGTTCTATGAGTATGTTTGGGGGCATATTTAGGGTTTACACTATAGGAATAGGCATTTTTAGGTTGTTGTTTTTTTTAACCAAAACACAACAACGCTCTTGGAGCATAACCCCCTGCAAAAAGCGGGCATTACTGTATATAAAAAACAGAAGGGGGCAAATAAATTCTTATGGCACCACCAACATACCCCCCCAAGCAATGCAAAAGAACACAGACAGAAGGGCATGATGCTTGTGTCTTCCTGATGGACTACAAGATGTAGAAAACTAAACTTTTTAGCTTCTTTTTAAAATAGGCAACAGGCAGCAGTTCTGATATGCATGGGGAGCTGGTTTCAGCAGTGGGCAGCATGATGACTACATGACATTTCAGCTTGTTTTGTTACAGATCTAGGCAGCAATAGCAGCCCAGCTTCTGCCAATCTAAGAGACCTTCCAGGCTGATATTCGTGAATGAGATACATTTAGGGCCCAAACCCTTGTGTGACTTCTAAACAATAAGTAACATTTTAACTCAGTTCTGTATCTAAAAGGAAGCCAGTGCTCTTTGTTATAATTCTAGCTGCAGTGTTTTGAATAATCTGTTGCTGTCTAATGGTGTTTTTAGGGAGGCCAGTGAATTGCAATAGTCATCCTTGCAGAATATGTTTCTCCAATATCATCAACACTGACGAACTTGTTTAACAGATTTGTTCACGGGAGGCTAAATCTTTAAGGCATTTGTTGAAGTAGCGTAACAATATAAAAACTGAGAATATTAAAATCTTCAGGTACAATGAATCAATCAGACTTTGTAATTTGCAAATCACTTTGAATTGAACCATTATTAAAGCACTGAAGCTGATAAAAGCTTTCAAATCTAGAGTGCGTAATACATAATGGATTTTAGAATCTAAGCTGTATTACTCGGCATTGGCCACCAGGGTGCACTGTTGTACATCTCTTTTTTTTCAGTGAGAAAATGTCTGACGCTGTATTATTACTGCATCATTGACTTTCATTTATTTTGCATAAACAGTTCTAAAAGGGCTGTCATGTGCAAAATATTTGCAAAATCTACTAAGAGGGACAACAGTGATTGTGCCTATTGTTTATTACGTCGCATTTGAAAGCCACCATCTGTTACTGTCTTAATTAGAGCTATGTTTGTATGATGCATTTTTCACCCCTGCACTATATAGTTTCAGTAATACAAATAATTATACACATAAAGCTGGACTTTCAAGTAGAGGGTGTTTTCTCTGTAAGTGCAAATATATGTTTTAACTTGGAGCACACAAGTAAAATGTATGATTATTAATATTATTCATGAACTACACTGAAAAACTAGAGCTGACCAAAGTGCTGTACAACTGATTACAAATAATTACGCTTTTATTCAAGAGAATTGAAAGAATTAGCTATTCATTACAGTAACACTAAAAGACAACACAACAAATGCTACAAAATGCAAGAAAGGAATTAAGATAGAGTAATGGAGTAAAATAAATGATGAGGTGAAGTACAACAGAAATATTTAAAATATTTCTTGTTTTTAAAGACTTAAGCTACAATGCCGACAGACTCATTGACAAAAGAACACAATAGGCCTTGAAATGACATTTTAATAGTAGACGCAGGCCAGGACTGTTATAACTATATTCTAGGTGCCACAACAGAAAATTAACCATCAAGGGTTTTGGAAATGAGAAAATATTTTAACTTACACTTTTAACTTAAATATTTGTTAAATGCAACTGAACATTACGTTGCATGTAAAAGGTTCTGTTAAGTGCAATATTTAACACAAGTGTCACGACAGTGGGGGTTAATCCCCATGAATCCTCGTGATTTACCTTGGGGCAGACAGGGACAAGGCAAAAATACAAAGCAAAACCTGGCACTTAGGGCCGCTATCAACATGAACCAGAAAACAAGGGATATGAGGCGATGGACAGATAACGTGCTCAAACACAAACAGGACTTAAATACAGAACACAATCAGGGAACAAACACAAGACAGCTAAAAAACCAAACCCCGTGACCCCAAGCAAACATGAACATTCAAAAAAAGAGTCCCAAAACACAAACAAAAAGCAGTGGCCCTTAACGGCCACCGACCGAACCGTGACAACAAGCCTAACGCTGAACCAAATGTTGTGGATAATCAAATCAGTTACATTAGCTGATTATGAGGAGAAGAAAGTTACGTCCACAGCAGAAATCCACAGTCGAATTGGTCAAGCAACCGCAGCATTCGCTTCCCTAAAGTGGTGCTTGTGGAAGCAGACCAACATTTCCACCCCGACAAAAGTTTGCCTATTCCGGACGCTAATCCTGCCGATTCTACTCTATGGATCCGAAACGTGGACGGTGCTAAAGGCAGACCTCAACAAACTCGAAGTTTTCCAAATGCGATGCCTGCGCCAGATTCTACGAGTATCACTTCAAGATCACATACGAAACGAGGACAGATGTCAACAACAACTACCGATTGAGGAACAAATCCAAAAACGGCGGCTGTGATGGTTTGCCCATGTCTGCAGAATGAGTGGGAGCTGGCTACCACACAAACTCCTCTGGCGTGACCGACCCACCCAATGGAGAATCCAACGAACGGCGCCAAAGAAAACGTGGCTCAAACAGGTTGAGGACGACATCAGAAATCGCAGATTAAATATCGACGAGGCCAGAACAACCGCCAACGATCGTCTTGCATGGAAATGCGTCGTAAATGAGATTCGACAACCATTGGCACCCACAGCAGCGTACGGGCTTAGGAGACGATCCAGACCAAATGCCAGCTAGGGATCAAAGAAGAAGAGCTGATTATGTTTGTTAACAGAGTTTATATATCATTTATATGGGACACCCAAAACAATACATAAAATGCAATGCAATAGTCTATGATTCTGCATCAGAAAGTGCTCCTGTCTAACACTTCATTAAAACATAGTCCCGAGTAGTTTTTAAAGGACTTCATAAGCACTAATCATAGTAATCATTGCCTTTAAATATATCTTGAAGAGATATAAGTGAAGAGTCTAGAAGATCAAACGTTTCATTTCCCCCCATAAACTGAGTTCCGAGGTTCCCAGTATCCATTCTGGCTTTTCCCTGCTTTAACATACCTGCCCCTCAAATGAGGAGCTTGTAAATTAGTTAATGAGTTAAATCAGCTGGGGCTGGTGTCCTAGTGGTTAGGGCGTTGCCCCTGACATCTGAAGGTTGTGGGTTTGAATCCTGGCACTGCTAGTGTCATCACAGAGGTACCCTCGAGCAAGGTACCATCCCCACACACTGCTCCTCAGGCACCCCTCAATGGTGGCAGCCCCCTGCTGAACTTGGTGAATGGGTTAAATGCAAAGATAGAATTTCACATTATTCGCAGTGCTGTGGTGAGTTCCTGCGTGAGTATAAAGGGCCACTTTGCTTTGAATCAGGCAAACAGAAGTGGGAATTTATTACTGAAATATTACTGTTTTGTGTCGTATTATAGCTGTAATTAAAGTAAGACAGAGAATGAGCAAGATGGGTATTAAATGTTTAAAGTCTCAGACCTACAACCTAATTATCTCAGCTTACATAAGTGATGAAAAATGTATTCAGTAAAGCTCCATTTTTCATGAATGGTGAGGTTCATGCCCTGACAAAAATAGATGATGCATTTTAAAGCTTTGCAGCATTGTTGCCAGCAGATGGCAGAAGAGAGTTGCAAAAAATTTGAAACATCCACAATTTATTAAATAAAGAGCATATGCCATTCTAAATTGGTGTTGTTCTCTGTTTATTCCTTGATTATCGTCTCTGCCTGCGTTTTAATCACAGTTTTACATATGTAGTCATGGTAACAATTGCAGTTCTAGTGGTTCTAGTGGTAGTGTTTGAGATCCAGTAAATGACAGCGCTGTATGATATTTACTTTGGATGCTGGTGGAATTTATGGGACAAAAAGCCATTCTTTCCCAGCACACCACAGCATAATCCATGTACATGAGACTACAGTAGATATTCAGCTTTGGACTGGTAAGATCACTAGTGAATTATCAGATGGTTATCAGAGGTTTTTGTGATGCATATGTTACTCCAGCAGTTGCTCTTTGAGGTTGTGTTTGCTGGTTGTGTTCTCCAGGGGTTCTTGAGGTAGCACTTGTTGCTTAAAAGCCTCTTTTGTTACACCCTTCTCTCAAATCTTCTGTCATTACCAATTTGACCAATTTAAAGAAATTTAAGTTAAAAGCGCTACACTTTTGCTCTTTGCTTTCATAACTCACATCTGCTAAATGAAACATTCACAATAGTGACTGAATCTTAAGTCTTAGGATTAATAACTGAATAATTAACATGTGACATAGTTGAACTCTGCCTTACCTCTCTAATAGTTCATTCAGTACATCTGATTGTATTGTGTCTCTACTTGTCCTTCGGTAGGGTTTGAGGACAATGCATGGTGGCGTCATTTTTAAGCCGAGCTTTGGAGAGGCGGTGCAATTTAGATTGAATTAATTCAGTTATCTCTCACAGTGCCACTGGATATTACTCACTTGCTTTTCACTGCTATTTCTGGTCAAAAGAAAGTCATCCAACCCCCACACAGAGACCAAAAGTGCAATAAATAGCTTAATATATCCACATTCTTCTTCGCTTGTCTCCTTAGCAACGCAATCTCCCAGTGAAAGTAAAATGAGACATTTGTCTTGGTCTGAGGAGCTGGAACTGTAGAAGGCTTATCTGTGAGGCGCTTCTCTCTGGCTGTTAACTTTGACCACATAGACCTTAATGGACACAAAAAAGGAAAAAATGACCCTTGCATGATTAGTTCCTTCATGTAAAATTGCATACATTTTTCCAGTTGTTTCTTTTTTGTGTGTGAATAAGTCGACTTGTCTGGCAGCACTTGATGTGTCTGATGTATTAGATGTTATCCGTCATTGTTACTGCACAAATTATTGTGCAAATGTGGATATGCTCTCAAAGGACGGTTCTGGAAGAGACTGACCTTAGTTCAAGCATTCAGCAGAAGATTTGATTCTAAATTTGGTCTGGAGCCTGTGGTTCATTTGCCTTTTTAATGTCCAGAGAACTCATTATAATATAGAAAACCTGCCCTCAGGCTCTTACATGGTCATATTACATGGTCAGTAAACTATAGATGGTGGAAAATTAGTACTGGGGCTTCTGCTGAGGTTGCTGAGTTCAAATGCAGGAAAAAGGTGAAACTCAATGTGTTCCTCAGTCCTGGTGGCACTGCAACCATAGTCTGCTACCTTATTGCATGGACTTGCAGAGCCTGTACTTACACCCTTAGCGGAAAGGGTTCTGTTTGTACCCATAATATTTGAAGAACCATAGTAAACACGTCATTCATCATAGAGGAAGAGCATCTGGTCATGCAAATAGCCATTTATTCCAGAGATCCCCAACTTTGGTCCTGGAGTTCTGGTCTGGTTTTCAGTTTGGTAATTGCCCTGCTTAAACACTGCTGAATCAACTCGAGTCAAGTCAATTCAAAAAGGATTGCTGCCATTTGAACAATGTTCTTCCAGCACCTTGGAGCCACACAAGAACAAAAACAGAAACACCACAAGACTACATTAGTGCAGACAGGAGAGCAATACACAAAGTACAAAGAGAGTAAGAGAAAGAGTGCAAGAAAAACACAAGCAAAAAAACAAGACAAGACAACATTTTGTACAGTTAATGTTTGAATGGATAGAATGGATAGGATAGGTATGAAGTCGTTAGGTATGAAAAAAAATACAGAATAGAGTTACACAGCGATTAATAATAACTGAGAAAATAATATCAGTAGCAGTACAGAGGATGTGCATTATCTACATAATAAATGTAGGGTATTTATAGTGGCAGTTGTGTGTGTGTGTGTGTGTGTGTGTGTGTGTGTGTGTGTGTGTGTGTGTGTGTGTGTGTGTGTGTGTGTGTGTGCGTGTGTGTGTGTGTGCGTGTGTGTGTGTGTACAGTTTATTAATTGCCAAGTTTAGTGTGTTGGAGGAGCTGAGTTAATGGTTTATGCATTTAAATGATTATTTTAGTTGTCTTGTTCTATATATAAACAATATTTCAGAGAGTTTACAATTATAATTAGCAAAGTCTTTTGGGTCACTGCAAAAAAAAACTATGCCAAATTTCTACAGGACTCCTTTCAGATTCATAGATTATCACACTAATCTATAAATGTGGTGGCCTGATGGTTAAGTAGTTACCCTTGCAATCCCAAGGTTGTGATTCCCAAGACTGACAGTGGCATCACTGTGGTACCCTTCAGCTAGTACATTACTGTTCTCCAGGCACTGGGTTCCTGGCTGCCCACTGCTACACATGGTGAATGGGTTAAATACAGAGAAAGGATTTTACACTGTTCACACTGTATTGTGGTGTTTACCGCGTGACTAAAAGGGGCCACTTTACGTTACCACTGGGACACTATACGTAATACAGTTACGTAGTGTTAACGCAGTATTGTAAAGTTCTACACTATTTCAGAAGCATTACACAATATATAAACATATGTACATAATATATGTATGTAAACATGGGTTTGTGTGTATATATAGTGGTACCCTAAGATCAGAAGTGAGTGCTCCTGTATTAGCACAGCAAACACCACACCCCCCATCTGGGTGAGCTCAGTGGTACGGTCCACACGAGCACGGCGGTGTGTCTTCGCCTCACCTTTGGACTGGCGGACTCGTTTCAGGGGAGAACAAGCTAGATCGTGTCCTCATCCTCGTCTAGAGATAAAAAGCAGCTCCAAACCGTCAAGCTGGACCCGTTCAGAATGACCATGTACAAGAGGAAGCGTCGGAACCAGAGGTGTAAGTCTCGAGAACTTAGTAGCAGGGGTGTGCAGAGTTGCAGCGACGTCGTGCATCTTACAGGAGAGGGTACCGTGTCTGTGTGTGTGTGGTGTCTAAAACAGATGGTACAGAGACTTTATCACGGCCATGAAGCTGAAATCTTTCTCTTTACCAGTTTCTCGGTCCAATTTTCTGGTTCCACCTTAAAAGGTGCAGTCGTTCCCGTCTGGAACCGGCAGGGACGTCAGGACGGAGCTGCTGCGGCTTTTAAGGTGGAACGGAATATTCTTAAAAGAAGTCTCGTTCCATGGACTCCTCTAGTTAATAGATGACAGTATGCAGTGACATCGGGCAGATTGTCTGGAGGAGATGTTAAATAATGCATTGATTCTTTTTTTATAATAATAATAATAATAATAAACACTTATTATTATCATTATTATTATTACTACTACTTATAATAATAGCTAATAATTGGTTACTCTGCAAGTCAGACTGGATTGCTATTGCAGCGTTTAGGTTCCAGTTTCGAGCATGTCAGAATCTATCAAGAGCTGAAGAAAAAAATCTGTGCTGACAGAAAGGAGGCGTTCTCTCTGTCTCTTTTCTCTCCGTCTCTCTTCTCTCTATTATCTCTGCCACTCTCTCTCTCTCTCTCTCTCTCTCTCTCTCTCTCTTTCTCTCCTCACACACATACACACACTCATTCATTCACACTCACTCACTCACTCACTCACTCATTCACACACACACTGTCATCATTTTCTGACGTACGAGAGAAATATCACGAGAGCTTTGACCATTGCTGGTTATTCATCAAGAACATTAAAATCATCAACATCTTCCAAAAAAAAAAGATGTTTATTGCAAAAATGAAGTCATTTGAAAAGAGACCATGTTGCTCTGACTTGTGTGCAGACAGTATGTGAATTGCTTTGAAATTACTTTTGGGCTCCGCTGTGCCTGAGGTGACAGAGGTCTGTCTTCACCTCTCAGTGTTCTTCCTCCTCACTCAGCTCTCAGAGCTCAAGCTCAACAGAGCAGCTTTTGTTGCCTCTCACGTCCAACATATAAAGTTCACTCAGATCCTGTAGAAATGACTCGGATGGTGTACTATTAATTGTGTGTGTGAGAGAGAGAGAGAGAGAGAGAGAGAGAATTAGTTTTCAGGAGTGGTCTTCGTCTCCTTTTAAACATGGCTTCTGGTGGAGGGGGATTTTGCATTGTTGTGCATCTTATGGCAAGGCTGACTAGAGAACTGCTGGTTAAAGGGATGTGCTGGTTCAGGTGTGTCAGAGAGATAGAGAGAGAGGGAGAGAGAGAAAGATACTGGGAGAATACGTATTTGTTTTGCTATAAATAATCCATCGGAGTTGTGTCTTTGTTTGCTGGCAGGGTGCACCATTATTCTGAGTTGTTTGTGCAGTAAACTATTCTGATTGCATGTGTGCAGTATCTTTTATTAGCTTTGAACAGTGCTGTCAGTCATTTACCAGTTTCCCAGCATACATATTACCTCTTAATCATGTCTCATTAAAATTTTAATTTTAACAAAACACAATATCAGTCTGGCTTCCCAAACATCCTCAAGCTCTTTATGTATTTGTTTGTTTGTGTATTTGTTCATGCATTCTTGCATTCATTCATCCTTTCTTTCATTTTTGGATTCATTTATTTGTTTGTTGTTCATTTATACATTCATTCATTCTTACATTCTAGCAGGCTACTTGTTTTTGTATACACTTGACTATTGAAGTTCATATTACAGTGGCCATGCCACACATGTCATTTATATAACACTTTGCAAATAAATTATACAGAGGGTCTCTTTCAGCATTGCTGTTGCAAAACACCCACAAGACAACATCGAACCAGTCCCAGCATTATTGTTCTCACAGAATGCTATGTGCATTAATATCTTCCCGTAGTCCAGTCCATTCTAAAAAGTAAAGTATTCACCCAAGTGTTTGCGAGAACACTAATGCGCCAGTTGGCTGTTTTATGGCTCAGGAGCTCTCCGTGGTGCTGAATTAATCTGGCTCCTTCCGCCAGTGCTGGAGCAGTAGTTAGGGTGTAGAATGTCACTGTAATGAGTGCCAATGCTTCATGAAATATCCAGGCAGAGCAAATGAGTTTCCCTGGGCTACCTGGGTCTCGCTGGGGCTCATCAGTGGGATGCTGTTCATAGGTGCAAAATTATAAGTCTGCCACCAATCAACGTGTATAACACACAATCAGACAGTCACACATAGACACACACACACACACACACACACACACACACACACACACACACACACACACACACACACACACACAC
>JBBPDC010000007.1:5294212-5310399 GCA_037974485.1 Hemigrammopetersius urotaenia | reverse complement strand
AATTAAAGTGATCTGGGAGAACATTTGGAGGCATATTTATGGTTTACACTATAAAAATAGGCATTGGGATCATTTGGAGGGTGCAGGGGGCTTCAGACCTTCAGCAGAATTCAAATGAACCATTTTAATTTAGATTAATCTACCTTAATTCCAAGATTACAATGAGATTAATCTAGATTAAAAAAATTAATCTATGCCCACCTCTAATTTATATATATATTAGTGAAACCCGCAAAGTTGTGTGATGTGGTAAAAAAAAATGCCAAAAAAATTATATAGTGTATAATTATAGTGTAAACCCTAATATTCCCACAAATATGCTCCTAAAACACTGTAATTTCATTTAAAACTCATCTTAAAACATTACCCTTAAAGAAAATGTAAAGGTAAACCCGTATACGTACTGTACCGAACTGCTGTCTCCCGCAGTTCTAGAATGTAAAATATCAATTCAACCCCTGTATAGACTGTACTGTAAATCATGCAAGCTGTCTTTTCTTCGGTATAAGTAAGTAAATACAGTAATAAATTAATTCATTTACTGTAATAAAAATACAGGGCTTTGAGAAGAACAAAATGAAAAACATGAGAACACAATCAGCAGCAAGGAGAAATAAACTTTACAGCGATATTTCACATCCCAAGTCGTGCTTTCTTTGTGTTCTTTCAACAGTACCAAGAAATGTATACAGTTATATTTTATATGGAAATGTAGCTGAATTTACATAAATATTTAATGTTACAAAATGAGTAAACTATACTGTGCGCAATATAAGTATATTAACAATATCCTGGTTTAATAGCAGGCAAAATTTTCACTTTTAATTAAAGAGGTATTATTAAGTGACAGAAACTGCAAATTTGTGTTCTTTTTGTCTCCTTTACATTGTTTTAAAAGGACAGTTCAAAATAGGCTGAACATATTAAACTTTTGCAGTTATGTGTTCGATTCCCTTTCATTTTAAGAAAAGAAAACACTTCTATCAGGTTTGTAAGACATTTCTTTAGCAGTACCAGCACTGAGGAAGCATCTGTTCTTTATATTTATTAGTACAACATTAAGTCACCTGATACCGTCATGCTCTGGCATATTTTGGATAATATCATAATATTGAATTTTTAATATCCTGCTTATCAGTTATTTCACTATTATTAAGAGATAAAAATGTACAGGTTCCATTTGTTTGCTTTATTAACTGTAAAGTTGAAGGCCATTCAACAGGCGTAGTGTCTGTCTGGAACAGTGCAGTTATGGCTCTCTGCCTCTCAAGTTCACTCACCTACATCAAAGGAATAATGACAGTCTCATCTGGGTTCATCTCTGGTTCAGCGTGACCATACATTCTCTAATATTTATTAGTCCATTTAAAGGGCATCTCGAGTGAACCATGAGCGATGCGAACCTCCTCTCTTTAATGGGAGGTAATATTTTTTACCAGCAGTCTGATCCGACAGACATTCATCCTTCATCAAGGTCACAGTCATCCCAGCCAACAAAAATGGACCCGGAGGAGTCTTCCTTTAGTCTTACTGAACGTCAGTTAAGTGAAGGGAGAAATGGTCATGCTTCTTTCACATTGTCTTTATTTTTTTCCCTTCACAGATAGAGAACCATGTGTCTGACATCGACAACTGAAGGTAAGACAGAGTGTCTGTGAATCTTTAAATACCGGTTGGGGAAGATTTTTCCTCTCTGTCAGAAAGGGAGAAACGAAAATGGATTTTTAACAGTCTGTTCACTCATGCATATGCTAATATAATATGTCATCATTGCCATCTCAGTGATGTCTAAACTTTAAACTGATACTTTAAAGTTTTAAAGCTTTGACTCAAGTTATGTACATTATATACAAGTTCAGCTGGCATGTATAAAAAACTACTTAATCCCATGTATCCAATGTTTTTTGGTTATTTTCTCAAGTGCAGCAGAACAAATGAGTCAGTTTTACAGATCTCTTTCACACATACTTCAGTGTAATGAGGTTTAGTGCTGAGATCAAGACACATCAAACCGCAATGGAGAAACCTATACTGCAAAACACATGTAATGCCATACACTGTGATCTCACACAAGTCGCGATGTCTAAGATAGCCATGAATGGTACATTAGTTCAAATTCGTATTAAGTTATGAGCTACATGTAGCTGTTACTAACCATTAATAGAGATTTCAGGTGAACATTTGTGTTCTAGAGCAGTAAAAGATGATAACAGTTATGGTTTAAATTTTTGAATAAACTGCTAGTTTCTTGTTTTTGTTTATGCTTTTAGGGGCATTTGAATATCAGAGCCAGGGGTGCGAACTGCTATAAACTGTAATATCTGTTTCATTCGAGATTCAAGATTCAAGAGAGATTTATTGTCAATACCACAATATACACAGTATACAGGATATCGAAATTCCGTTTCACACAGGCCCCGCCCCCAAGGTGCATTCTGTCTAAGAAATAAATATGAATAGAAGAATATAAAAACTAGGAACAAAAATTACCCATAAATATAAAGCTAGTCTTTACCCATAAATACTAATCTAAGCTAAAGTTTCTATTTTAATTTTTCTATTTTAACTAACTATTGTACAATAAACAAAGACAGGACAATAGACAATACAAAAGGGAACGTGTGCAAGCGGTTCAAGGAGAATGTGAGTTATTGCCAGGAATATTAGACAAGAATTGTGCAAATTGTACTAGTGCAAATTTAGCATGAGGTAGACAATATGAAGTGTGTTGTGTAACAGTCCCATTTGTGTGCCTTTGTGTTCGTTAGGTATTTGTTCTTGTAGTGCAAAACAGCGTATTGTGTAGGGGTCCAGGGGTCCAGTTTGTTTAGTTTCATGTGGAAACACACACTAACTGGTTTTACTAATTACTTATTATTATATATATATTTTTTTAAAGGAAAGCTTTGAAATGTAATAATATGCAAAACAATGTGTTTCATCTTTACAGATTTCATAAAAAAAACTTAAACCAGCCTCTGTCCACTTCATACATGGTGCTTTGCTTTATTTTTCTTGAAAAAACAGCTGAGAAAATTGGCCAGTTAGTATAATAGGGACCCAAAAAGATTAGTTTGAACTGATATCAAACGGACATAACTGGATCTAATTGCTGGATCTTTGAAGCTTACTGCACATCAGTTAAGGAATTTTAATTATTTCATACTCCTTTCATCCTTTTCATTCCATTATTCTTTTCTTACTTTTATTCTGTGTCATATATATATATATATATATATATCCTCTAAATATTTATTATTTCTTTACATTCATTGTTCTACATTCTAGAACTCCAGATATATGGCAGAAAAGTAGAATCAAACTGAAACTTAATCCTAAAATATTCAAAATACATTCAGATATGGCCATTAAATGAGATCCTTATTATAATAAGAAATTCTTATCACAAAATTTCTTGACACAAAAATGTGAGCTATAAGGAGTGTTTTTTGTTTTTTTTTTTTTTTTGCCAGGCTGTGTCAAAAGGGAAATCAGCGCTGCTTTGAACAGTCTCGGGAGGGATGGGAGGAACACATGGAACTGTGGAAGAGCCAAAAAAGAGAAGAAAAAAAAAAAAACGAACTCATAACTCCTTTTTCAGAGAGACAATGCAGCAGGCATGATTGGTCCCGGTGAGAGGCGAAGCAGCGTGCTTTCACGGACAAATCTTTCACCGCCATTCAGCATCTGTTGCTCAACATTTCACAGGCCTTCATTTGAATACCTTGAAATATTCATTCAGTTGAGGTCAGGACATCACCTGTAAGGAGTGAAAATAAAGATGGCCTGACTACGAGCTTCTTAAAAGTGTTGTAAACCGTACCGTTTATTGTGACATAATGCACAGGTTTGTCGTTTTTTTGGTTCGTTTGTTTGGGTCAAGTAATGATCCAGCTTTGACAACTGTTTGATTTCCGTTAAACGTCTAATTGAATTAAACTTAGATTTTCGTCTGTGTGATTAATCCATGTGAATCTACTGGAACACCCGTCTGAAAATGGAGTCGAGCATTAAAGAATTCAATGGTGGCATTAAGACTGAAAGAAAATCACTAAGCCATCAGATTTACTGTTGTTCTCCAGCTCGTGTGTTTGTGTCTCGCTCCACACTGAGGATTGTTCCGCAGACGTGATTCAGGCTGAATGGAGGAGAGATGCTGAAGGAGAGCAGCTGCTGCCCAGGCTTCACTCCAACCAAAACTGCCATGTTTCAGTCTGCAGTCATCCTCACATTTATCTATCCATCTATCTATCCATCTATCCATCTGTCTATCCATCTATCCATCTGTCTATCCATCTATCCATCCATCTATCCATCCATCTATCTATCTATCCATCCATCCATCCATTTATCTATCTATAATTTTCTTTATTCTTCCTTTATTCTTCGTTTTCTTTCTGCAGTCATCTTTACATTCATCTCTGTATCTCTCTCTCTTTCTCTCTCTCTGTCTCTCTGTCTGTCTCTTTCTCCTTCTATCTCTCTCTCTCTCTCTTTCTCCTTCTATCTCTCTCTCTCTCTCTCCTCTTTGTCTATCTCTGTCTATCTATGTCCTTTTCTTTCTCTTTAATACTCTCTTTCCCTGAATGTTTTTTTTCTCACATCCCTCCCTCCCTTTCACTCAAATCAACTCCTTTTCCCTTTCTTTTTATTTTTTTCCTGCTCACGAAGGCAAACCAGAAAAATTCCCATTCAGTCCACGCTGGGCTCAGTCAGTCCAGGAAACTAGCCCAAAGACTTTCAGCATCGTACTGCCATATCACCTCTCCAGATTCAGTTCTATCATATATAAGTCTTAGGACAAGTCTTACTAGACGACTTAACGTTGTGTTCATGTTTTTCCGGTTAATCAATATGTCATTATCTGTGAGAACCATTCCCAAACTGAAGTAGTATGTTGAACTGCAGTATATGTACCATTGCTTTTTTGTGTGTGAGGAGTGCCAAGTGACATATACAGATATCAGACACTTTTGCTACCGAGAGATAGCATGGTTAATAGATCACAAATTACAGTCGCACCACTTTTCAGTTCCCATGGCTGCCATTGGCTATACATTACCATCAAACTTGACCATGGACTATGAGCTCTCTATTTTTGTATGGCAAACATTTTGACTGGGGTAAGAAAATGGCTTCAGAAAGTTCAGCTTCTTTTTTTTCGTATAATCTAACTTTGCCTCTGCTTCTGGCTTCTGTATAATGTACTCAAATGGAGAATGTGAGGAAACAGATGTGAACAAGTAAAAAAAAATAATCAAAAGTAGCTCCACATTGTGAGGAACGTTGGTGTTTATTCACTCATATTTTTTGTTTATTTGTTAATTTATTTAATATTTCAGAGAATACAGAAATTATATACCGTCTAGGGCCAAATATTGGTCTTCTGAAAGGCCCCAGGACACGACTGAGTAAAAAAAACATTGTATAGAAATGTAAACTATTTGTAAAGCTATTTTTTATGATAAGCATGTTTATTAGTTTAATGTAATTTTTTTGCTTTCATTTTAGTTGTTGCATTTGTTGAATGGCTTTAGGCTCCATTGCATTGGAAAAGAGCACTATTAAAATCATTGTATGTCAAGTTGTTGGTCCATCGTCTTTTTTAGCCTGGTATGAGCACAGTCAAGAGACAAGATTTCATGTTTGAAGATTCATGAATCATCCCGCACTGCATTTCCCATGGAATGGTAAAGTAGCGCTTGTTTGAGATATTACTGCTCCAGAATGTCGGCGCAGTCAGATCAGATCTGTTTGCATAATTGGACAGGGAAAAGAAATTTGTGCTGGGAATCTAAGTCTTACACTGTAGAAAAGAAGACGATAAACATTGAATCTAGTCTCTGCTGGTTGGAGAAAAGAATCATGTTTTCACTGAAGACTTAATACAGAAACAGACATGGTGTGCAAGTATGACAATTTTTTAAAGCATGTTTTTTTTGCAATCTTAAGGTTCAAACCATATTTATTCATAAACTGTAAACAAATAACAATAATATCAATTATTAATTACATATTAGAAGTTGGTTTAGACAAAATTTTAGCAATTTCAGCCCATAATTTGAATTTCTCATTACTATGATGCGCCTAAGAATAAGAAAGGATTGTTTAAATAAAAGTGTTTCTAAGTGTACATGCTGGAGTTTTAATGTTTACACTCAAGTGCATTCTTGAAGACTTATGACAACTTCAGTGTACTTAAGCTATTCTCCAATTTACCTTTGAAGCATTTAGGTGGGATTTTTGGTAGAAGACAAATAAAATCACACTTGAATTCAAATCAACACTTCACAGATAAATTGCTATTATACACATCAAACACACATTTCAGTATCACTACATAGTGATAAATGAATCCAACAAATAAAATTAGATGACACTAAAATAGCATAGCATTTGTATTGTGTTTATAGCATCCACTTATATAGAATCAGAAAACTAGGCTTTGTTTTACATGGGGGAAAAGTTGTAAATGTCCACTGAGCACGTTTATGTACAAACATTATTTAATCCACTGAACAAAGCAACTATACTTGTTGCAAAACCAAACAACATTGAGCAAATGTCTCAAAATATAAATGTTTTAAAAATATGAATGTGAAAATATCACAAAAGTTGAAAAAATAGAACAAGATATACAGAAATGGTTGAGCTGGGATTATGTTAATTGCGATGATCACCTTCAGTGAAAGGCAATTCAGAAAAAAAGCAATGTAGTGACAACAGATGGCAGTTGTAATGTTCTCAATTCATCAACATGAAATGCAGCATGCTGAGGTTAATGAGGGCCAATGGCCAAATCACAGGTAATTGGTTCATTGTATCAATTTTGTCCTGATGTCCACCACGCCGGCCAACACAGCCGCTCCAGTTTCAACAATGTTCAGAATTTCTTCAAGTAAATTCCTGCAGAGCACTAATTCTGTTAATTAGATTAGTGTTACAGAAGTTTTGCAGTTATTCATTTTTAGTGAATAACGTGATTATTCAAATCTGGGTGAGGCATTAGTGTCTTGACTATGCAAGGCTCTGCACAGCAAAAGCTTGTGTAAGATTTAGAGGATTTTTAAGACGGACGGCAGCCGCTGTTTTGGCAGGCTGCTGAGAGGCAAAAATAACCTCTGACTCAGTCAGGAAACTTGTTATTCAGGCTCAATTCAGTTTTATTGTCTGTGCGAGTATGCATAGAGGTACAGTGCCGAAAGCAGCATTTAAGCAAAAAGAAAGTAAACGTTCCCAGAAGTAGGACAACAGAATGCATGATACTTGATGTATGGAGCGGCACGTCCATCAGACAAAGGCAGGGACAGAACAGCAGCACATCCAACTATTTATATAAGAGATAAACAGCAGTAAGCAAATAGCAGAGTTTAAACAGACTTGCAGACAGTCCCTTAGAGAGACACTGCATTTGTTGTTCTCATAAGCAAGTGTTTATTAAATCCCAGTTATTAATTTCTCACCTGTGGGTGGATTATAAATGAGTAAAAAGCATTTTGGAAGCATTCCAACAATATCACCATTTACGAATAAAAATGTAAACAAGCCCGCCGCGTTCCAGCCTGCTATCAATTTTCCATCTTCCTCAAATTTGCACACATTCAGCATTCATTCTGCTTCCCCAAACTTGTTTACCTTACTGTCCATTGCCAATTTTCAAACAACATTTGACAGGGGATTATTAAAAAAAAATGGAATGCGGTATCCAATTTTCATATCCAAAAGTTAAAGTGGATTTGCTATATTACAATTATTCATCTTCCGAGCTCACTGCGCAAATCTTCATTAACATTTATATTATATTAGCTCACGGCTGCATGATATGCATATTTTTCCCAAGCTTGATTTGAAAAAAAAAATTCAAATGAAATTGGTGTAATGTCAATTACCCGTCACTGGCAAGGCATCAAATGTCCTGTATCTTAATGACATCTTGTATTGTGTAAACAGTCCAAAGTGTGTTGAAGATTCTTACAAATAAGGTAGGATTACGCTGTATTTACACCACAGATCTGACTGCTCTCCCCTGCTCCCTTTTTGTTAATGGGCCTGCAATGTAAAAATAGAAATAATGAAGACTTGTTTTTTTTGTTTTTGATATTACTTCACATTTTAAGTTAATAAATAACTTGATGCATCTGTGGTGTAAATAGAGCGTAATCCTACCTTATTTGTAAGAATCTTCAACAGACTTTTGCACTGTTTACACAATACAAGATGTCATTAAGATACAGGACATTTGATGCCTTGCCAGTGACAAATAAAGAATCTTGAATCAGTTAATTAGATCTGTCTAATACTAAAAATATAATGTATAGTTTGTCAGCAACTGCTATACAAACAAAAACCATTACCACAACACAGATCCCAGTTAATAGCACCTTTAGAAATACTTATGACCAAAATAAATGAAAGCAATTTAGTCGACCTGAACTCTTGTCATCTTTGATCTCTTGTATCTCTGGGGTATAATTATAAGGTGACACAGAGGCTGAATTCCTAAAGTCATTCATAAACATGAGGGAATATTAGAGAAAAAAAGAGAGAAAAGTGTGTTGACTTTCGTTAATCAATGGCTATTAAATATTAAAACATGCCTGAAAATGCGTTTGTCCACAGTTTGCACATTTAAAACATTTCAAGGAATATTGAAGATGCCTGGAAGAGTATATATGTTTATTTTACATCCAGACAGGTGAGATAAGGGGATGCTAAAGGGACAAATATTTCTTCAAAGATCATTGTTGAATATTTGCATAAGATTGTTTTCACGGCTCGGTCAGTGGCCGCTAGGGGCCACTGTTTTGTGTTTGCCTTTTGGGACTTTTATTTTGACATTCATGTCTGTTTTGTGTTTCCAGGTGTCTTGTGTTTGTGCACTGATTATGTTCTGTATTTAAGTTCTGTTTGTGTAACCCACAGTTGTCAGTCCATCGCCTCATATACCTTGTTTACGTCCTGTTTTCATGTTTCTGAACGCAGCGGCCCTTGAGCCAGGTTTGTTTTCTGTTTTGTTTTCTTTAAATAAAGAGTCACAGCATGGATGCCTGTTTTCCTGCCTGGTCCTTGCCCCGAGATAAATCACGGGAGCCGGCTAGACACGGCCTCCGTGACAGATGGACTGACCATTATCAAAGAGGCTTTGATTGCAGCCCTAGAGGCACATGGGGCTACAAGCCCGCAGGCCGGAACAACCCCCCGAACGACTTGGTTCTAGGAGAGCGGTATGCTGGAGTGGAGTAAGTGGACCCCAGCTCATGGAGGAGCCGACAGAGCGTCGGTGGACGATCTGTGAGCTGCGGATTGGTGGAGAGTCGGACGAGAGTAACGAGGACCAGTGCTCCTTGTGGTACGGGTGGATCGACGGATCCCCGATCCTGGGACAGGAGCGCTTTGTGGATCCCCATGTCTCTGACTCAACTGCGGATGATCTCCAGTTCAGGCTCGCCTACGAGACAGAGGCGGGGGTTCGGCATAGACGGAGGCGTGGGGATTCACGCGGTATCCGTCGTCCATCCGGTTCCCAACTGCTCGAAGAGCCTGGGGCTTCCTCTGGCGCTCCACCGCTCCGGCTCATCCCCGATTCGTCTCCCGAGGTTCCTCCTCGGTGGGTCCTGTGAGCCTCACTCCCTACCGACCACCGCCAGGCCACCAGAGGGCGAGGTCGCTGAGCCGCCAGCGAGGGTGGCTACTCCCGAGCCGCCAGAGAGGACGGCTTCTCCCGAGCCACCAGCGAGGGTGGCTTCTCCTGAGCCACCAGCGAAGGTGGCTTCCCCCAAGCCGGCAGAGAGGGCAGCTTTCCCTGCACCGCCAGAGTGGGCGGTTTTCCCCGCGCCACCAGAGAGCGAGGCCGGCGCAGAGGAGGAGCACAGGCCCCGTCCCGTACCTGCACCTCGTCTCCGTCACCTTCCTCCTGAACCAGCACATTGCCCGCTGCTCTTCCCAGAGCAGCCACCCACACCAGCACCCAGGCTGAATCCCCCAGTAAGCAGGCTAGGGCCTGTTAGCATAGCGGCTAGTGGACCAGGAGAGCTTGTAGAGGTAAGGGTTCAGCATGACCTCCTAGGCACCTTAGAAACAGGTCAGGGCGAGCTGAGAGAACCCCTGATTCCCCTACCCAGTCCCAGTATAAACCCCACCAGTGCAGTAACCCCTATGGGCAGTGTCGATCCAGGACTAGCCTGGTTAGCAGGGTTCATAGTGGGTATAGCCATAGCCGCTAGCGTAGCTGAGAGGCTTGTAGCAGAGGACGATGGGGGCCATCACCTTCTAAGGGGGGAGAAAACCCTCTGTATTTTTTTGGGGGACGTACTGGGTTTGGGGTGGGTGGGTGGGTGGGGGATCATGGATGTCGACGTAGCAGCTAGTGGGGCTAGGGTGAGACCCGCTAGCAGCAGCAGCCTAGAGCTGACAGGCTCGACCGAGCCAGGGAAGAGCCTGGAAGAGGCCCGCTTAGGGGCCTACAGCCCGGAGGAAGACGCCGGGCACGAGGAGCGCCAGGACGGAGCTCGCAAGGAGGGGCTCGGTCCAGACTGTGGGACAGGGCTCGAGGAGAGCTGGGACAAGACCCGCAGAGAGGGCCTCCGGCCTGCCGGCGTCAACATGTCCGGCGAGCGCCAGGACAAGGCCCGTGGAGGGCCCTACGTTCAGGACTACGATGCAGGGCGCGGTAAGCGCCAGGTCAAGGCCCACGGAGGGGCCTTCAGTACAGACTGCGATGCAAGGCGCGGTGAGCGCCAGGTCGAGGCCCACAGAGGGGCCTACGGGAAAGACTGCCGCGGTGAACCTGCGGGGAGGCTCGCGGCAGGGTGCTCTAAGTGGCTGGATAAACAAAGCCCGGACTTGGGGACGAAGAGCATCCTGCCGGCCAAAGGCCTTCCTGGTGGCGGGACTACCGCCGTGGACACTGAGGGGTTCCTCAGTGAGCGGTCCGCACCCGCCTTCCCCCGCCCTTTTGTTTTTTTGTTTTGGGGATGGTTTTTCTGTTGGACCTGCTTTTGGGCCTTGCCGCCCCGGTGTTGTGGCTTTGAGGGGGGGGTACTGTCACGGCTCGGCAAGTTGCTGCTAGGGGCCACTGTTTTGTGTTTACCTTTATTGACTTTTATTTTGACATTCATGTCTGTTTTGTGTTTCCAGGTGTCTTGTGTTTGTGCACTGATTACGTTCTGTACTGTATTTACGTTCTGTTTGTGTAACCCACAGTTATCAGTCCATCGCCTCATATACCTTGTTTACGTCCTGTTGTCGTGTTTCTGAATGCAGCGGCCCTTGAGCCAGGTTTTTTTCTGTTTTGTTTTCTTTAAATAAAGAGTCACAGCATGGATGCCTGTTTTCCTGCCTGGGACTTGCCCCGAGTTAAATCACGGGAGCCGGCTAGACCCGGCCCCCATGACAAATTTCTTCACAAGTTTCTGGAAAAATACATGAGCAAACGAACAAATAGACACGATGATTATGTGAATACTGCTGTAAATAAATGTTTCTTTACAGTCTAAAACTGTTTTATTACTCAAGTATATTAATGTCAACCCTGTAAATTCCCTTTAATTTAAAATGACTTTAAGATGAATAATGTTAACTGCAAGATGGAGCAAATGTTTTTACCTGTGTTAAATTGACAGAAAAAATTGAAAATCTAAAAAGCCACCTAAATGAACTGGTTTAATTTCAAAATCCATGAATAATTGAGGTTACATTAAAATGTAGAAAGAGCTAGGAGTATCACTATTAGCAACAACAAAGTTAGCCTGATTAGCTGTGCATTTTCATGGTCCACAAATGTCCTACGAACTGTTTGCTAACATGGTCTTCTACACATTTCATAGACAAATATTGCAATTTAAGATGGTTAAATTAATACTTTACCTTTCATGAATAAACTTTGTCCTGTTGACTCCAGTAGCACTGCGTCAATGAGAAATCCGTTGTATTTTTTGAATCACTTTGATATTGTCACGGCTGTGGCGGTTGTCACGTCACCGGGCTTTACCCTAATGATCATACGCAGGCAGGCAGGCATCCATAACTGTGTTTTCTTTATTTAACCAAAACATAAAGCAACATAAACCTGACTCGAAGGCCGATACATGAATCAACTGAAATGTGATGCTACATGGGACGCTAAATGAGGCCATGGACCGACGCAGAGGTCCACATGAACTGAACTTAAATACAGGACCGACACAGACAGAAACCAATCACTAAACATAATCACTCAGACTAAACACAAGACACCTGAACCTGGGACACAAGACACAAAATTCAAAATAAAAGCCCCCAAAACAAAACCAAAACAGTGGCCCCTACCGGCCACTGGCCAAGACAGATATGTCTCGAGCTGCTGTTGCCCCAGCAACAGGTGTACCCAGCGCACATTCAATAACCCAGTAAGAAGGATGATGGAAAAGGCTATTTTTTTAGTTGATAAAAAAAATCATAGCCACCCAATCAGATCCTATTATATGAAGCTTGAGGATTTAAAGCACCACACAAGCATGCAGTTAGAATAAACTAGATCATCCACATGTGTAGATGTTAATATATTTATCTTTATCATTATTGTGCCAATGGTAACAGTTACAAAATATTAAAAAGCACTTTCAAAAAGTTTGTATGCCTGTAACTAAATAACTAAAGAAGCATGATATATATATAACAGACAGTGGTGAAAAATCTTGTTTCAAACTATCAAAGCAAATCAGCACAGCTAAACTGGTCCACCAGCGCACCCAGTCTCTACCAGCTCGGCCAAGCTACCATCTTAAGCTCGTATTAGCTGGATTTTCCAGTAGGGCGGTACATTGAACTTATCCTATAACTAATTTTTACATTTTTAAATAATAAAAGAAGACTTTATTTCTGTTGATTTTAACGGTAAAGAGAACATGCATCAATACACACCTGAATAAAATAAAGAATAACTCGTTAAATATAAACAAATAACTTAAAAAATACTATACATCAGGGACGTGCCATTCATACAAATGGCCAGTTAGTTCAATCTTAAATTCAGAACCATTCAAAGTCCCATCTCAGTTTGACAAAAGACCTCTGATCATATGTATAAACTTATAAATATTTATAAACGTTTAACTATTTTCAGTGAAGCATGTTGTCTCTGTAAAGACTCTTCTCTCTCTGAGTGTGTGCGCTGTTTATTTTAATGTAATTACTGTAAATAAAAAACTACAGTACAGATACGGGTATATGGCCACATTTTCTTTAAGGGTAATGCATTAAAACTGAGTTTAAAATTAAATTAAAGTGTTTTGGGAGCATTTTGGGGGGCATAATTAGGGTTTTTACTATAAAAAGTAGGCATTTTTAGACATTTTTTTAAAACCACATCACAACATTGTGGTTTTTCACTATACATGGGTGCTGGGGTTTACTGTACGGGGATTTTGCCTGAAAAGTTAATGGAGCAGCGTGTCGGTTCAGTAAGCAGCAGAATAGAGTGGCAAGCTTGTTTTTTTTATTTGGCATTTATCGCATTTTGGAAAGAGATCTTCAAATATTAAATCCCAGTGGCCCTTTATCAGTACAATGACAGAGAAACACCTCTATATGCAAGTATGTTTAATAAGTTGTAAACATGTTACTGTGTGCATATGGTACTATGCTGTATACTGTATTTTAATACATATAACATTACTCTTGTCCCACAGGTTTTTCATTTTCTGAGAGGCGGAAAAGTAGGACCCCACCTGCAGACAGTAAGTCACACTGAATCTTCACTATATGGACAAAAGTATTAGGACATACCTGTTTTTGAGGGTTGGGGCTAAGCCCATTAATTTCAGTGAATCTTAATGCTTCAGCATACCAAAGACATTCTGAACAGCACCACGCTTCCAACTCTGTGTCCCAGAGCACAAAGCGAGCTCCATAAAGACAATGATTTAGGAGTTCAGTGTGGAACTCCTAAATCAGTGTGGAGTCCTGACCTCAACCCCATCCAGCACCTTTGGGATGAACTGGAACGGAGATTCTGATCCAGACCTTCTCCTCCAACATCAGTGTCTGACCTGACCTTATAAATGGTCTAAAAATTCCAACAGAAACTCCAAAATCTTGTGGAGAGCCTGTTACAGCTGTCACTTTGATGCAGTTCTCACATAAGGAACATTATTTTTGTCACTCTGAATGCAGTTCTCAAATCAGTTAATGCCTTATTCAAAACACAGTTTCAGCTAAGCTATATATGTAATGGGACGCCTGACCATTAAACCAACAGGGACTTTAATGACACTGTATTCACATACAGAGACTTTTATATGGAGTCGGTCCCCTTTACAGCTGCTATAACGCTCTGTACTCTGAGAGGAACTTGTTTTTTTTTTAAACTTGTGTTATTGCACTTTTGTTGATACAGCAGTACTTTAAAAATAAAAAATTGCAGTACACTACTTTTGATTTCCTTATTTAATTTCATGTATAACATGAGCCAAGATTCCATCCAGTGTTTTGCAACGTTTTGTTATCAACAAACAGAATATGCGTAAAAAAATGTGCGAAATTTGCTGTTTCCAGCCTGTTTCCATCCAACTGTTTTTTTATCGATAAAATGGTGTGCATGATGACGTCATCCCCCCGCAAAACGAACTGTCGCATAAGTTTTGGTGTATCTCAAAAAAAAATCTGCCCTTGAGCCGTTTCCATACATATTTTTGTGTTCGTCGCAAATTATCTACCTTTTGGTTTCCACGTGACACCCGCCTTTTTTTATTTGCTGGCTTACTGTTATTTCAGTTTCACAAATAATTAGAAATTAGACCGGTAGACCGGGACCACATGACCCACGGCCCAGTACCGGGGGTTGGGGCCACCGCGCTAGAGCTCGAAGAAAGTACCCCAGTGCGACAAACCCCACAGGTATGGGAGAGACCACGGAATTAGACCTTCTGGGAGGAGGTGGTGGAGAGACACTTCACAGAAAATCTCTAGCTGCAGCAGTTCAGAGCGACACGGCCGGCGTTTGGGATCTTGTGGATTCATCAGTCCTGGTGTTGAGCCCATCACAGGCTGCCACCGACCACCGGTTGTATCATGTGACATTTATTTGCATTAAAGCCCTTTTTTCCGACAAAAAGTGTTTCCAAAGTAGTTTTTACGACATCTGAAGTATCGATATACAATTTATGCACTAAAGTTAAACGGAAAAATATTATGTTGACATTTATCGATAATTAGCATTTCCATCAGCTATATCGAAAAAAAATTGAAGCGCTAAATATTTTTTCGCAAAAACTCCTTGGATGGAAACCTGGCTAATGTCACAGACTGAAAGGCTTAGTCCATGTATGCAATACCCCCCACAATATATACTTTATCCACTTAAGAATAAATGAACTATCTTGGCCAACACTGTGCTTATTATTTAGGTATTAAATACATGCTAGTGCTTTAAAACTTCACATAATGGAAAGTGAGATGGAGAACCAAGCTAAGCTAAATAGGTCGCATAAAGGTTCAATGGTGGTGAAAGTTTTTTAAAAAACTGCCAAAATAAAACGTTTGTGCAATAGTCTAATACACTTGGGATGGCGTGTAATAATGGATGGGTGGGTGAACAGGCTAGATGGATAAGCAGAGGTTCTCCACAGAGAAGACAACGGGAATGAAGTTGTCTTTTGTGTGTTCTTCTTCCTCTTGCCGTACCACGAATCCTCAAAAACCCTCATTCCTGTATAGAACACCTTCCTGCTCCATCTTCAACACCATGTACTGGGTGAAAGCTGGGCATCTTATGTTCTTGTGTGTATTTACTGTAGTGTTCTGACCTGCAGCTGTGATATAAGACAGAGAACGTTTCCACTTTTTTCAGCTGAAACACTGGAGAACATCTGTTTTCAACAGAAGTGCAAATTATGGCGACAATAAAGCTTTTATATACGATACATATCTGAAACAGTTTAAAGTTATTTGAGTAAAATACTAATGCAGTGCAGGAATAAGGAGAATGATGTTTCTGGTTCAATAACTGCATCAAATCAGCTGAGAAAAACTAACACAAACAGAAAGTGTGTGAATGCATGTCCCCCTTCACTGTTTTCCATTAATATTTTCTCTTTTAATCCAGTGTCTGAGATGAGGATTGTGCTGCTTGGAAAGAGCAGATCAGAGATCAGCAGAGTGGGAAACTTCATCCTGGACAGAGAGGCGTTTGATTCTGAAGCTCCTCCTCC
>JBBPDC010000007.1:5275659-5290253 GCA_037974485.1 Hemigrammopetersius urotaenia | reverse complement strand
AGATATCACTGAGCGCAGATACGCACTTTACAAATAGAAACAAGACTATGAATTGAAATGAAAAATAATAAGTCTAGATATCAGAGAGAGACAGAGAGAAAAAGTAAGGGAGAGCGAGAGAGAGAGTAAACGAGAGAGAGAGGGGGAGAGAGAGAGAGAGAGAGAGAGAGATACAGAGACAGAGAGAGAGTGAGAGAGACGATCCGCACGCTCCGGAAAAGTCACGTATGAGAGAGAGAGTAAGAGAGAGAGAGAGTAAAAGAGAGCGCGAGAAAGAGAGAGAGAGAGAGAGAGACGATCCACAAGCTCCAGAAAAGTCACGAACGAGAGAGAGTGAGAGAGAGAGAGAGAGAGCTAGAGAGAGAGCGATAGAGAGAGAAACAGAGAGAGCGAGACAGGTATAAAACGGGCGCGGTCCGGAAAAGTCACGAACGAGAGAGAGCCAGAGCAAGAAAGAGAGAGAGACAGACAGAGAGAGAGAAAGAGAGTAAATCCGCGCTAAAATATCAAGGTGAAAGTCATCGCTTGCTTAGTATAGACCCAGCTCCCAACCCAACTTTGTGAATAGATTAACGGCGATATTTTTTTTATCGCCGATAAGAGTCTCACGTTAACACAGCACGTTAACGCTGATAACGGCCCACCGCTAATATATATATATATTTAGCATTTTATTTACTAAACCTTCATAGTGAATCAAATTGAATTTGCACATTGGTCCATAATGGATAGCAAAACAACAAAAACAATAAAGATAACGATGAATAACTAATGAATACATAATAATAAAAGGACTGTGTTAATGTTTTAATTGTTAATAATAATTTAACAAAGCATATTTAAACCAACCAAAATTATTTGGTAAAGAGTCCTTGCATCGTTGGAGAGACCTGAGACTGAACAGTGTAAAAGCTATTGGCTTGAGCTCAGAGCAAAGTTTTGCAGAAGCGTCGAGAGCTCAGTGATTAACGAACTTCTCCTGGCCTCCTGAATGATTTTAATGCCTTCACCCCTCACTAAACCAGGCATTGTGAAGTTAGGGTGAAAAGAGGGGAGAAAATAGATTTTCCCGGATCCAGTGAGGATTCGAGGACAAAATTGCTTATTGATTTCTTTCACTTTGTCTATCAGAGGAAAGGCTTGCGTGTCGACATCAGTCACAGGGACATATTAGCCCATATCTCTCTGTAGATTGATCCCCCATGAGTTTTGATATGCCAGACTGGGCAGACAGTGGCTGGAGAAGGTTTCCAGAGGTCATTGATGGCTGGCAGTCAATACACATCATTTGCCAACAGGTTTGTAGTTTGATGGACTTCTATAAGATTCAGTTTAGTAAGAGTGCAGATGTACAGCTTCTGTCTCTCTTTCTCTCTCACACACACATTCCTTCTCTTCTCAATCACTCTCTCACTGCTTTTCTTAGTTCATACTGCTGAATTCCTTTTTTTGACGGTGTAAAATGCGACCATGAAGGTTGCCCATTTAGACTCTTCAAAGGCTCATTATGTAATCGATGCTGGCAGAGGGAAATAGGATGGCAGAAATGCTATTGAGGGAGAAAGAAAAGGCAGAGATTGTGTCGGAGTGCGACAGAGGCATGCACTGCACCCGCTGAGCTCTGCAAGGGGCCAGTCTCTTTCTGATTACACTCTCTGAAAGCCTCGCATTCACACAGCACAACTGCAGCTTCCATTTTCTTTGGAAAGCGATGGTGACAGAGAAGGTGATTCCAAACATGGTCAAGCACACAAACACTACAGTGATTTCATTTTTTTCTCTCAAGAGATGTCAATTTCCTGTCAAGCTGTGCGAGTCGGCCTGGTCAACACTTGCCTAATGTTCTTATCGGCGCTCGCAGAAAGCAAGTGTTATTAACCACCCAGGACTCGTCTTTCAGGAAGGTCCCACTGGATTTCACAAACAAGACACACATTACAGATGGACCAGTTTGGTTCAGTGATTTGAAATGATACGTATTAATTTCTCAGTTACAGGAGCATGAAATTGAATTTGGAATTGGGGGTATTCAGCATGCAGTTCCACCGCAATATTCAAACACATTAGATAGGAAAATATATGCATATTACTGAAGCATGTTTACTATGATTATATTGATTTATATACATGGCCTAATGCAAATGAATGGAGCCTAATCCAACCCAGAAAAATCTAAAAGGCAGGAGTTATGGCTCTAGTTTGGATATCGTCGCAAGTCCTTTTCACAGTCAATAATGGTGTCTTTCTTCCTGCTGGCTGACAGGCTGCTCCCTCAAGTAAAAGTAGAGCACTACACAGTCAAAAGGAAGTGTCAAGTTTAATCAACAGTTTATTCATCTTCCTTGGCTATTTCTTCAAAGATCTAGACTCCCCCCTCTGGAATGGGATCTCATCATTAGCCTCAATGGTGAGCGCAGATACTTCCATTGAAAAGAAAGAGGGAGAAAATATTCCTTGCTTGAGGGTTTAATCAATACCAAAATGGTTGAAAATGCACGAGGGTGCTTTACTGTGGATCTCACGAAGAATCCTCATTTTTATCTGTGCCCTGTGTCATATTTCTTAATGCCTTGGCCGTACTTAATGTACACCAGTCTTACATCATTATCTTCCTATTGCAGAGCAAATGTGTCTCTTCATTACATATAAGGGGTTTTATGTAAATTACAGCACAACTGGCCATCACACTGAACATGATATTTATAAAACAAGTCTAACAATAAAAGCCAAAGCATTGCTTGTACACAGCCTCAGGGACACCTTACACTTCAGAATGGTTTTAACAAAAACAAGTCTGTTTTCTTTATCAGGTTGCTGTGAAAACAACATTAAAGAGGTTTATTTTAAAGATAACAAACATTATCCATTTTATTTATATAAAAATAATTCAAGAATAGTTCATGTGCAAATATTCATGAAAATATTTGAGACAGTCCTACCTTGGGAATAATGACAAGTGTCACACATTGTTGTTCTTGTTGTGTGTTTAAAATGCCTTTGGGTAAAAAGAATTTCATTATGTACTTTTAACAATTGTTTGAAAACATTTTTAGGCAAAATGAATCTCTGCCTGTGGCTACAGAGGTACGTGGAACACCTGATTAACACTAAAATAGACTTTTTGAGAAATATGGGGCAGATAGTGGCTAATGTAAACATAAAATCACAGCCTCAAGTGTTTAAAAGCTATTTAAGAGTTTTGTTTAAAGTATTTAGTAGCAGGTAAACTAGAGATCCATACATGTTTGTTAATGGGCAAAAATTTTACACAGGTCTGTTCTTGTTGTAGGACAGTCACCTGCCCAATACATAAGAGAACCATTTCAATCAAACAGGTTCTAATGTAAGGTTTTTGGACATGTTGAGTGATGAAACCAACCAGACTTTCTGCTGACATCTGGATAGGCAAAGGCAAAACCTACTCTTCATAGCAAAGACGATGCATGAAGATGTAAAGTTAAGTATTGCAAAATCTAGTTAAATTATTCATACAAAAAAAGCTTTTTTTTTCTTTTCAAAATGGTTGTATGAATTGTGCCGTACTTAACTCCTTAGATAGTTACCAAAATGTTTGAGGTCTTATTGAATATGAGAAAAATGGACAACTGGACCCTCAACTGAAGGAGATAACATTTAAATGTGTACAATAAAATGTTAAATGTATACAATCTTCTTTAATTTACTGAAAGTGTGTTCATGTGAGTCTGCCACAGCTATCACTGATGAATTGAACCACGAAAAAGCCAAAAGGCTGAATTTGCTGCAGGCTAAAACATACATTTACTTTAGTATAAGCAGCGCTTCTATACAGAACCATAATCAATGAAAGAACTGTGTGTATGCATTAGGGTATTAACGATTACAGATATTTTCAAGTCGACTAATCCTTCAGCAAAGTCAAAGTCGAGTCGAACACTCGTTTGATGATGTCATCACACATCATCACACATTTGGGGCAGTTGTGGTTAAGGCATCCGCCCTGCGACCAGAAAGTCCAGGTTCGATCCCCAAGACCGCTAGGCACCGCTGAGGTACCCTGAGCAAGGTACCGTCCCCACACACTGCTCCCCGGGCGCTGTGTTCCTGGCTACCCCCTGCTTCACTTGGTGAATGGGTTAAATGCAGAGGAAGAACTTCATGCTGTTCACACTGTGTGCTGTTCATGTATGACAAATGATCACTTTCACACACGCAGCGGAGGAACAGGGGTGTCCAACATTGAGCAACTTTTATTAAAGTTCTCTGTGACATTAACAGTCAACATGAGTATTAACCAAAACAAAACTAAAGCTAATGCCTTGAATTTTCTGGTACATTTAAGTGTACCATTGAGAGTGGGAACAGTTTAAGCCGCAGCAGGACGACTCTAACACAGACTTGCAGGTTGTGTGGGTCTCCGTGCTGTTTGTGGGGTCTAGAGTGAAGTATCTCCACACATGTGATGTTTGTCTGTCTTCTCTGCTCTCATCTTGTTGTGGTCTTTTGTTTAGGTTCCCCTCGCGCCAACGTTACCGCCCTTTGTATGAAGGAGGACCGCGTGTCAGCGGAAGCCAATCAGAGGCAGAGATTACATTGCCTACACAAGCACTCACACAGAGAGGGGGGGAAACCACAGAAAACCAGAGGAAAACCAGAGGAAAACCATGCCTCTGAAGTCGACTAGTCGACTTTTCTGTTAATGCCCTTGTATACATAAATGGTTGCCTGGTTACATGGTTCTTCTGGATGTTGGAAAACCTGTTTTAAAATGATATTTAAAGAACCATTTTAACAACCGTTCATATAGGACCAACAAGGGTTCCACTACATTACCACTCAGTGAACCTTTCTTGTGTACCATACAAACCCCATTTTGACAAAATCAAAGAACATGTCCTGTGTACTTTCCAGATCACTTTTGATAGGAGCATGGGTGGTTGCCTTCATGATCAGAAACAAAACAAAACTCTCCAAGGTGAACCAATATTTTAACATTTCTCTTTTTAAGTTCCAACCCCAACACAACTGTTCAGAACTACTTGATTAAACAGTTAATTCCATCTCATGTGCATTAGCTGTGTGTCAGTGTGATGCAATAGAATAGTAAGACTCAGCAGTTATGTTACTAATTAAATGGATCTTTACTGTTGCAAATGAGCAAGTTGTTCCAAAGTATGTGACGTGACCATAATTATTTGCTTATGATTCTTATGAAAGGAAAATGCCTGGATATCTGACTAGCACATACATTAATGTAATTATAATAAAGTGAAAAATACGAGGAAACGGCGTTTGGGGCAGCTAGCGTCCTAGTGGGTAGGGAGTGCCATCAGAAGGTGTAGATTCAAATCTCCGCACTGCTAGTGTCACTAAGGTACCGTTAAGCAAAGTCCCTACACACTACCCCTCATTGGTGGCAGCCCCCTGCTTCACTTGGTGAATGTCTTAAATGCAGAGAAAGAATGCCACACTGTGTAGGCCTACTGTGCTGTGGTGTTCATGCATGACTATGAGGGACCACTTTGCCTTGGTTCATCTATGAACTGTGTATGAATACAAGTATGAATGCAAAAATATTGTTTGCTGCTGTCACACCTGCTACTAACAAGAGAACAGGCAACGAAAAGCAAGACTTTCTGAAGGTCATGTAAAGGCTGGCCTTTGTTAATAATTGCTTTAATTAAGGCACAGTCAATTTAGCTGTCTCGCTCTGAACAACAGCATCATCAGCCCCAGATTTATTTTTTATTTTTTTTGTTTTGCCCTTTTTCTTGTGGCTAGGCATTAGAGATGTGATTTAAGCAGACAGGTGTAATCAGCAGCTTGTCCATAATTATAAATGGCAGAGATCAGTGGGTTGTGACCTGCTGCATGCATTCAGGAGCTCATTTTTATTACAGCAGAATCCAGCTCAACCATTTCAAGGACTCAAATGATCACACGCATTTGTGATCTCCGAAAACTTTATTTTTTCTGCTGACATGTTGATGAACAATGTAATATTTCACTCTTCATGGAATTTTGCTGTGAATGTTCAGAGACTATGGAGGTGAAATTATTGCTACTATTGATTGCATTTTATTTTTAACCTGCAGGACTGTGAAGCTCCGTCGCTGCCCTCTAGAGAGGGTCTATGCTGCGGGTCATGGACCACCGCAACGCTGATATTGATTCAGTCTTTAGCCTGCGCTGTCTCTCAGGTGCACTATCAGGTCCAGACACATTCTGCTGAGGAGAGAAACAGTCGATACGCAGCCTGCTCCACCATCGGTGCCACATCTCACCCGTTTGCAGCACTTTGGGTGGGGGGGGGATGGGTTCAGACACAGCAACAATGAGTGTGTGCACAGAATTACAAACACTCGTTTTAAGTGCTCAAGCTTCTCTGCGATAACCTTGATTACAAGACCAGAAGACTGGATCTGAAGTATTGACAGCAAACAACGCCCAAGGATTTCTTTTAGAAGGCATATTTCCTTTGGAGAAAAACAATCTTTTTACGAGTGGATAACTAATCTAAACCTGGGGTTATGTTTTTCATTATTTATTTAGTGACATACATCATTAAGCAGTTTCCTTAAAGTACACATTCAGGTTTTCTCACCTGTGCTGTAAGTCAATAAAAAAATACAGCTCTCTCTAACAGAGAGGAGAGTTTCCATGAAGCTGCAAAAACAAATTCATGGTTTGACTGACAGGTACATCACTTGTGCAAAAACTGGCTTGTTGGAAATATACAACTAAACACTGTCTTATATTAAAGTCTAAGATTATTACTTGTGTCAGTCAGTGTTACTTGTGTGTCAGTATCAATCTGATATTTGCATGGTAAATGTTTATAAAAAAAATTTCTTCATTATGAGACTATTACAAAAATATGAGACCTGCAGACTGTTCCAACAAGCAGCTTTAGAATTTTTAATATCCTAGGTCAAGATAAATCAAAAAGGGTCATTAAAGCAGGTCTTTATAGTTCACACATAAAGCTCATTAAAACATGAAAGAGATGTTGCCTTTATTTGAAGCAAACTTAGTCTGCAGGTACAAAAACACAGAACCATTCTGAACAAAACGACATATATCATAATTAATGACACCCATAGTAATTTTTGTGAACAAGATTTGACTGACACTGATGTTCTGATTTATATTTCACTTTTAAGTCCTTCCTGGGTATAAATATAAGGTGACACAGTGATCGAGTTCCTCTAGTGGTTCATCAACACAGAGAAGATACACAAATAAATAAGAAAGCCAGAATGTCTGTCCTGGGCTCCTCCTAACAAGGGACAGCTGCAGTGAATTAGGGGAAAACTGAGGCTCTCCAGCCAGTTGAGAGAGGATTTTGTCTTGAGAGGACACTGGCTGGAAACGCTATAAAAAAGTGAGCTGTATCTTTTTCATAGATTTGTTTTAAAAAATGTGAAGGTTTCTGACAAAGTGCTTTGGGTATACTCTGGTCTGTGCCTCTTTTTTCATTTGCATCTCAGCTAGTGTGCATTGACATCTCCCCAAGTTTGTTTACCCTTACAAAAATTCACTATGGTTTCCTATGGTTTTAATGCAGTTTTTTGGGGTACCATAGTTTTACTATGGTTTATCCAAAGCACTTCATGGTAGCTGTGGTTCTACCATAGTTTTCATATACATATACCACTTCATAGTTACCCAAAAAACCACGAAAACCATGGTTATTTAATCATAGTAAACCATGGTTAATTTTTGTAAGGGTAAAAACACAGCATACCCAAAAATGTCCAAATCCACTGTGGAAATAATATGATGAATCTTCCTGGATGTTTGTTTAACCCCTCAAACAGTGAGGAAAGAGAGGATGTATGTTTCTTGAAACCATGCTGGAGTCCAAAACTACACAAATCTGCACACAAATTTTATTTGGCTTTTTGGTTTTTCATTTTACTGGATCAGAAACCCTCCTGTTCACTATAGGGTCCCAAAAGTTAAGTACAGTGACCATCTGTGATGGTTCTTCCAAAGAAACAAAAAAGGAAATAATCTGGAAATAATCTGACCGAATATGGCTAAAATTGGGAATTGACATGGGTATTCTAGTCCCCTTGCCTACACAAACTTTCATAGTGAAGGTTGTTAGTTCTAATCAGCTCTCGGGTGTTCACGTTTAGGGAAAAATGGTGAAAATTCCTTTTAATTAATCTGTATTTCCTGGCAGAAATTGAGTTTGTTTCAATTAACACAGGATGATGATGTAACATGCAACTCTAATTAATACATGAAAACTATTCTGACCATTCGCACAGAAAGATCAAATCTGTGTCACAAAACAATAGATTTGTGCCACTTCAGCCATTTGATGTGAATAATTTCCTAAAGAACAGAACTCCTTTTAACTCCTTATATATGTGTGTAGCACTCAAATTCATCAGTTTGTGTGCCAGATCTCATTTGACTTGCTCAGTCCTGTCATATATACTTTAAATTTGCCCTCCAGGACTTGTGAACTCCTTGCTGTCTGGAGACATTCAGGGAAGTTCTGAAAATGGGCATTAATGATGAGTGAATACCTTTAGGGCACTCAGGACCTGAGCAGCTGTTGTAAAATGTAGCTGGTGAGCTGTCATAAATAGAGTACGCAGAACACCAGGCCATTTAAACCAGCCATCTCCTTCCTTCTTAGTTCATTCCGTTCTGTCGTTGACAGCATCTGTACTACTTTGCAGTTGGTTGCATGAAGTCAGGTGCTTTAGCATATTCGTTTTAGACCAAAGGTGTGTGTGAGACACATAAATACACACAATATGTAAAGACTTCTAATACTGACAAGTATTGGATGGATTAAGACCTTTTTCTGGGGCTCTTTGGGAATAAGTTGATGTTACCTGAAACATAATCGTAACAGGAAAAAATAATAAAATGTCAGATTCATGACTACATCTAAATTTTACTTTGTTATTGAGTGAATGGAACTAGTTACCACATGCCCTTGGAAACACTGCACACACTTGAAGTGCTTTTTCTTGTTAAGATATCATTTTTTGCAGCTTGAGGAACTGGAAATTGAAATTTAGAGGTGTCAGATGCTATAAAGCAATCCAAGCATGAGGAGTGTGTGCTCTTGCATTGCACATGGTAAAGAGGGTGCAGCATGTGCCGGGTAGAAATGGGTACCAAACAAGCTGTCTCATCTTTGAGTTAGCTGGAGTGTGGTGTAAGTTTTCTGCAGTGTGAGGTAGTTTAAAGCCCATAACTGACAGCTGAAACACACCTGGGAGAGCAGATGCACTTGGTGAACAGGTTTGACAGGTGTTGAGAAAGTGCTTATGCGCTTGCTTTTTTAATGCTCTGCTGATGCACAGACACACACACTCTCTCTGCTCTCTCCCCATTCCTCCTGTGCAAACCATCTCTCATCTGTCTCATATACATGCTTTCTCTTTCTGCTTTATAAGAGAGTACGCAATATGGAGGAAGAACTCACTCTGTCTTGGATTTTGTTTGAGTGCAGCAACAGTGTGTTTTCTGCCTCCATTCAAGTGTGAAAACTTATTTCGTCTTGCGGAAGGCGACATTGCGTGAGGTTTGTTTCTTCTGCAGAATGAGAGAAGAAGCATTCCGCTTGTTGCCGTGTTTGGATGTGAGCCAGGTCCAGAGAGAGATGAGGGGGAAAAAATGAGACAAAATGGTAAAGGTAGAGAGAGGTTAAAAAAAGGGCGGGGAAGAGACCTATATTAAAATAAAACATATACGAATATGTCTGCAACAAATTAGCAAATTTAGATCAAACATCTTATTTATTTTTCAGTATAGTTGTCAGTGAAATTCCCAAAAAGGACTTCGATAAGGTTTAATAAAAGGAAGCTCACCACGAGACATAATGAAAGTATAAAAGAATGATTTAATAGTATCTTGCAAGCAAACGAACAAGTCTGAGAAAAGAGTTGTTCTGAAGCTTAAGCATGTGCTTTCCAGTTTACAGCAGTAAGAAATGTGTGTGCGTAACATAGTTGTTAGGTTAGCCAAAACAAAAGACTGTGTATCTTCTCCTCTCCCGGACAATTCCAGCTGGATCGCTCCATCCTTCTATCAGAGATAGAGAGAAGACAGTACTCACAGAGATAGATATAAGACAGAGGTTACAGGATTATAAAACTCAAAGGTTCCCTAATGATTTCATGTGTGCTTGAACTCATTAATATATATGAACTTTAATAAGAATAATGATTTAATATGAAAGAAAGGATAACATTTCTCCAACAATAGTTCATTCTGGTATTGGGGAGAGAGATCGATCTGCTGAGGGTTGGACTCCACAAGAACTGTGAAAATGTGCTGCGGTATCTGGCACCATGACGTTAGCAGAATATCCTTTAAGTACTCAAATTTGTGAAACAGAGCCACCTTGGAAGGGACTTGCTGTTCCAGATCAGATTGAGATCTGCAGATTCAACACCTTGTCAAGTATAATGTTCCTTGTCCCTTACCTGAAGAATTTCTGCAGTGTGGCCGGGTGTAGTATCCCATTGAAACAGTCTACCATCATCGGAAAATCCACTGCAATGAAGGTAATGGTCCACAACAATGCTGAGGTAGAGGTCACATTTGAATCAGGTGGACAGGGGCTAGCATTGGTGCTTTAATTGGTGGCCATGCAGCCCCGTACTCAAATGTGCCATGCACTGTGTTGACACATTCTACCACGTTAGCCTTTGTTTCATCAAACCAGATGAGATACCCTTAACTACTTGACTGCACTCAATAACTGGGGAAGGACAAACCATGAACTAATGACAAGGTGTTGGGTGTCTAAACCTAAGACAGTTACAACCTAGACCTTTTGTAAAATTTGTAAAACATTTGTGTAAAAAAAAAAAAAAAAAAAAAAAAAGAAACACTCTCCACTTTCTCTGTGAGTGGTCACAATGTTGCTCAGTTGTCTCAACAAACACATAACTTAATATATCCCCATAATATCATTTTAATAAATTCTAAAAACACTTATTTGTCTTTTAATTTAATTTGAGTGTTCTAGTATATTCCGTATGATGAAGCAGACACTAATCTGACTTGGCTGGCAAAATAAATCACCACCTTTTCAGAGAGATAACTTCACATTAGATATCTAGTTTAACCCCGTTTGCCTGGAGGACATGCTTTATTTTTAATAACGCTGCTTCAAGTGTGGAATTTTTTTTCCCCCCTAAAAACTCTGAAGGGCAAAACTAGTCAGTTGCAGCTGCAGTGAGTGGAAAATGAAGTGAGCGACAGAATCAGTCACCCAGAAACCCTGTGTCCTCTTCCAGCCAGGTTATACCTATGACCGCCAGATCTCATGCGTGTCCGTGTGTGTGCGCACGTGTGCAAAAAGGCAATTGCCAACAGATTGTGTGATGTGTCCCTCAGACAGCTCATCAAGTAAACTGCCCATAAGAGCAGAGCACAACCACAAACACAATGTGGGAATTGCTTTTGTTTGTGTAAGATTCATTGGTATATACGAGTAAGCTGTGCATCTATGCTTCAAAGCAAAACACAAATTTTGATTTGAGCAACTGTAGTTTTAGAGCAATTCAGCCAACAGCAGCAAAAGTAAAAATATTCCAGCTTACCCTAATGGTGATTTTGACTATGCTGTTTGAACCAAGTGAGCTTTCTGACCTAAACACAAACATCTGCATCAAAATATGATTAAAGAGGAGAAACTGACCATAAAGTTAGAGCAAAAATACGATTTCTGTTGAATGTTTTGATGAATGTGCACATATAAAGGTTAACAATAAACTGGTTTGAATTTATGGGGGAGCTTTACTTAGGGAGGCTTAATTGTAACATCACATTACATTGTAGCCCCCTTTGTGAGGGCTGCATTCACTCACTGCTTGTACTCACTGTTAGGTATGTATATACATCAAAATAGTGCCTCTGTTATTAGTGTATATACAACAAGCCATAAATTAAACCAATCTGCCTAATATTGTGTGGGTTTCCCACATGCCATTTCCCACTCACATTTACATGGCCATCGACTTGATGTAAAAGGAAATGTGATTCATCAGACAGACCAAGCCTCCAGTTCTGATGCGCACATGCCTATGATGAGAACAGGTCGGCATGGGCACTCTTGCAGGTTTGTGGCTACGTGGTCCCATAGGCAACAAATTTCCAATATATTGTGTGTACTGAAATTTTATCATAGCCAGCTGTACCTTTTTCTGCTACACCAGACCATATGTGACCAGCAATTTACATGCATCTGTGAGATTTAGGCACCTATTACTCATCGCTGGTTCGCCTGTTGTCCTTCTTTGGCCCATTTTTGAATGTATTAACCACTATATACTGCGACTACCACCTGCCATTTTAGGGGTTGACCCAGTCTTCCAGTCGTCAGTCACTCAGATCTTTATGCTTGCCTATTTTTCCTGCTTCCTGTCCCTTGACATGCCATTGTAACAAGATGTTATTTGCACTACCATGCTGTGGCTAATCAGTGTATAATTATGATTCTTTTTAACCTGTGAAAAAAAAACAGAGCAAATGAACAATTTACAGTGAGGGGAGAAAAAGCTACATTTTCAGTTCATCCACTTTCCTTGCTGCACCAGTGCCAGCAGTCTGATTGAGAACACATGGGCACCCACAGTCCTCCTGCATGAGTTGGATTCATATTCAGCTTGCCACCACATGTTTTCAGACTACTAGTCATGCAGCACCACTGAACACCTCAGGGCACCCAGAGCCAGCAGACACACTAGATTGGTTCATAAAGAGAGGACAGACAAAGAGTGAGAGAAAGAGAGACTGACGGGATGAAAGAACTTGCTTTTATCCCTATTAGAATCTGTTGAAGAAATACTCCACTATTTCTGAGCCTCGTCTCCACCTGCTGCCATAATTTCAACGTGTTTCCCTGTGCAGAGAAATGTTTGTGAAGCTTACTTACGACATAAGTCAATTGACTGAACTGTTGAAGGGCTGAAATAACTTCCTACTGGCTTGCATTGTAAGTACATTTCAGAGCTGACAGGTTTTCAGTTCTTCAGGTTTTCAGGGAAACGTACAGGAAGACGCAACTGAATGCAATATGCAGTGGATACCTGCAAGGCTGAAAGTGTATTCCTTTATGGTACTCAGAAATTGCAGAGTCTGAATGCACAGATGAATACTTCCACCTCTTCAGTGCAAATAGTCCCTCTGAACCAAAACAGGGCATGAATATGTTCCACTGAGGCCCATTTTCTGCATGTCTACATGCGGCATTCTAGAGGGAGACAGATGTTGTCTGGTCTTATACATAAGCAAACATTGCAATACATCAGTGCCTTTTATCATGATAAACCGAATCCAAACACTAAGACCTGACTACAGATAAGTTCGCTATACTGAGAGACTAGTGCTTCACCTGATTGCCATCTTGTGGTTGCTAGGTCACATTACTGCTCATTTGTGGCATTGACATTTATCCCTCCTACAGAGGTGTAGAAAAATGACAATTAAAATAATCTGAATACTATTAAGTCCTTTGAATAACTCTCACAGAACTACAGATAAATGAAATAAGTGGAGAAATGTGTAGATCTCTGAGCCAGGTTTACTGCTTGATGCCACCAAGCCTTTAATATTGCTCCATTTTCTGTATAGTAGAGAACCCTCAGGGTCTTTTAGGTTTTAGAGAAGGCCTGATGATTATTCGAAACTATAAATATTTAGTTAATTATTACTTCTATTTAAACAAACTGTCATAGTTACAAATTATGGTTGCATAAATATCAATCTTCGAAAATTATCCAATGGTTAGGCTTTCAGGAGCTTGGAAATGGAAATAAGTAGGATGGAGTCCACTAAACATGTTTTGATTTGTAAAAGTTGGGCACAGTTTAGGCTTTCTGAAATGATGGAGGTAGCTCAGTGGGTAGGATACTTGCCTCTGGACCAAAAGGTCATGGGTTCAAAACCTACCTTCAGCACCACCACTGGGTCCTTGAGCAAGACCCTTAACCCTACGTTGCTCCAGAGAGACTGTCCCCTGTAGTTAGGGTATGGAAGTTGCTTTGGATAAAAGCTTCTGATAAATGTAAATGAAAGTCCTTGATCCACCTTATGGACAAAAATATTGGGACGCCTGACCATATACTTTGCAGCTATATCCGCTTCCACTCTTTTTGTGAGGCTTTCCACAAGATGGGAGTTTGTGCCCATTCATTTTGTAAAGCATTTGAGGTTTAGACAGTGTGAGAAGGTCAAGGCTCTGTGCAGGTCAGTCAGGTTCTTCCACACCAAACTCCTCTAACCATCTTTTTATAGAGCTTACTTTGTGGGGCACAGTCATGCTGGAATAGAAAATGTTCTTCCCTAAACGGTGTCTAAAGCATGACGTTGTCCAAAATGCCTTGGTCTGCTGAAGCACTAAGGTTGCCCTAGTCTCAGCCTCAGACGTCACGCCCACAGACCGTTGGCTAAACGTTTGATGCATATGGTCCACTTAACTGGAAACACTTCAGGAATCTCGAAGTCGTCATCTAATTGGTTGAATTTTATCGGATTTCCGGTAGACGCGAGTGTCGCGTTTATTTTCGGTCCGCCGGGAAACAAAGCACAGACGTGTGATCACAGACGTGTGATCGCAGACGTGTGATCCT
>JBBPDC010000007.1:5257622-5275559 GCA_037974485.1 Hemigrammopetersius urotaenia | reverse complement strand
CGAAAACTGATCCGATCCGTGACTTAAAACCATGATCCGATCCGAACCGTGAATTTTTTGATCCGTTGCACCACTACTTCAAATGTATGAACAGTAGCATTGTTCATTGCTCAAAAGTACTGAGGATAAAAGAACATTTGATGATTCTTTTTCTGACCACCTGACCCCTCCACACTGATGGATCAATTGCTGCTGAGTGTTCCAAAACCTCACTGTTTACAGATTAAGCCCTGGTCACAAGATTTAAGAAAAAAAACTGCAAATAAATGTGAAAGAGCCAGACTCTGTGTGCAGTAAGGTCTTAGACTCTTACAGGATCCTCTTTTGTTCTTACAACACATCAAGAAGACTCAGAAGAGAGGGGCTTTTGTTTAATAGGTAGATTCAGACCTATCTAGTCCATCATCAAAACTCTGACAGTCCTAGAGTGGCTGAGGAACTGAGTAAATATTAATGGTGGTTTTACGAACTAACACAGTGGATTTCAAAAATAAACACAGCCTGCTAGTTAACCGGCTAGGATCACCACAAGGCAGGTGGGCTGGTGGCTAGGGAGTTGCCCCTGGAGTCAGAAGGGTGTGGGTTTGATTCCTGGGACTGATCACTTCTATGGGCCATTTTACACACATTTTACCAATATTTTAAATTTCATTTGATTTAGTGGAATTATATGGCAGAAAAATGTCTGTTTCACTGGAACAGATCAAGAGGAAATCCGTGGATGCCACATTAAAAAAATACTCTCAGGAAATGTGAATATAAATTATTTAACACTGAATTAACATGCACTTAATCCCGTGAAACATCACTTATTATTATGCTTTATTTGAAAATGTCTTTGGGCTATTTCCACCCATGGACCTTTAGCACTAAAGTGGAACTGTGCTTTTTCTACTGGTCCAGTACCAAAGGGTGTGGTGGCTTATGGTTTGTGGTGCATACTTCTGTTCGGGGTTTGGTATGTTTTGAACACTGTAACTAAATTTGGTTTAATGTGATACTTTTCTATGTAGTTGAGAGAGAGCTCTGTGAATGGGTGTAGTACATCTGCTTTTAGTACAGTGAAATGGCTGTGGATGCATTTTTTTCAGGTTTGATGTATCTTTATGATGTGATAGTGTTACATTTATAAGCTTAAATAAAAAATGAAACATTTACAGGAAGGTCTTAAGGAATCTGTTGAGCTTTTCTCTATTTGTTCTTTCAGCTCATCGTGTTAAGAGTGAAGAGGAGTGTGTGACCATAATGGATGATGTGTTGAGAGTAAAAAGTGGTTCAACTCCAGTTGGATCTCTCTGATGGGTCTGAAATTTCTGTCATTGAGTGAGTATCCATCTATCTATCCATTTATTTATTTATTTATTCATTCATTCATTCTTCCCCAAAAGTGATTTCTATTTCATGTAACTACTGCTAGATTTGTTTTGAGAGTGTGAGAAAACACGCCCATGCAACACTTTCAATTTGCTTAGTGTCAGTAAACAGGCTGTATTTTAACACTGTGGTGCTCTATGCTGCTCTGGAATTCGTTCTAAATGAATGTTATTGTATTTTGTTGCCATTTCAGACGTTATCAGTTAACCATTTAAAGAAGTTTTGAGTCTAAGAGACTCGTGACTACACTCTGAGGTGCCGAAGACCCAAGTTGACTGAGGAACTTCAGCATCTACCGATACACGATACAAAACGCTTCCAACTGCTGTACCTTCTGAAATACCTTCAGAGATTTGTCACCTTTCTGCGAGCCGAGCCGAGTCTAATGAAAGACACATGTCTCAACCATTTCAGCTGTCATGCTTTCTAAAGCAATGAAAAAAAAACATGAGCCACCACCCTGGCACAGCGTCACTGAGACATTTTACCTAAGGAAGTGGGCTTTACTCTTTTACCTTCTTTGAAAGTTGGTATAAATCATATATAGCACTGAGGGAGAAGAACAAACTTCACACAATCTTACCACTTTTTAACCAGGATGAGCCCTACTGAGTGGAACATCTGGTTTGTGGATTATCCCAAGACCAAAGTCAGTAACAGCAGTTGGAGTCTCTACTAATACTGGATGTTTGGTAGACAAGCAGTCCGTTATCTATCATACTTTCTCAATGCTACTATATTATTCCCAGCCAGCCACCAGAAATATACAGAGCTTCTGTTGCCCTGACTGTTCATTTCACTGAAAGTAGATACCAGGAGTGAAGGACTGTATGCTATAATCAATTCACTTTATTGGAACCCCTTGGTAGGTTTAGTTTGCAGTGAGGTCCTCATCCAGACACGTTACATTCATCGCTTCATTCTTACAGCACAGACAACTTAGACAATAACTAAACACAATAAATACAGTAAAGTAGAATACTGTTTAACTATAACTTGTTCATGTGTGTGATGCCTGCTGGAATAAAACTGCTTTTGTGTTGTTTTCCTCTACACCACGGGACTATAAACCTGCCACCAGAAGGAATACGCGGAAACTATGTGCGCAAAGCTTGGGACTTATCCCTTAAAACTGAGCTAGTTATTCACTTTATTTGTCTAATGGATGTTTTTACTAATAATTTGCTGAGATTAACATTTTAGAAAATAATAAAGCATAAAATATAAAGCATAATTTTTGAACGGGCCATTTTTGTGTTCCAGTTCCTGGATTTGACTCCTAAAAGTGTCAAAGCAGTTGTAAAATGGTAAAGAGCATTAGCCAGCTCAGCATCAGTTAGGTCTAGGGCAGCCAAACTGATACTCTTTCGATTTTGGAGGCCTGATATCGTTGTCATGAAAGCCCAGAAGAAACCAAGGTCACTGGAGACCACCTTGTACTCCAGTTTACTTTTATGATCGTGCTTTGCCTTAAAGATTTGCCTCATTAGCACCATATTAGCTATTTGCAGAACAGAAATGTCTTCCTGTTTAAAAATGTATTTTTCTATATAGTGGTCTCTTGTCTTTTATGTCTCTTTCGTATATGGGTAATAAATAATAAATCATTATGATCTGCTCAACCAAATGTAAGTAGTGGCAATGATTTATAAGCAACTACGTTTTTTTTCCCAAAACTATTTAAGAAGCAAAGTGATTGGTGTGGCTATATTTACACATTGTCACCCAATAGTGCCATATTGTCTTAATTTCCTATCATTTCTGTCCTAATGCTAGTACTGTGTATACCTTAACTGTCATTTCTATATTACAAATAATAGCACATGATTTTTACTTGTCAAAATGACTCCAATTATAACAATGAAACATGGCATTGTTTCTGAACCTAATGATGCCTAAAATTCCCAAAAGCTCTTTCTTACACAAGTCTAATCAAACATTACACTAAAATGTGTTTTTTTTATGTCTTCACATCACTTCAACATGTGTGCTTTGCTCTTGTGCAGCTTTACCTTAACTGTACAACATTCAAAATCTGTGTCCCTCTGCAGGTTTTCTAAAAATAAATTCTAGAACTGAGTTATAGAACTGTCTTCCATTACCTTTAATAGTTCAGATTGTTAATGTGAAACGATGCATTCCAGTCTCGGAATACTCTCTAACTCAGATTTTCTGTACAGAGCTGGTTATGGGAACCAGGGGTCTCAATAAAGCACGTATTTACTACCCAAAGCAACCAATGAACCTGTCTAATAATCACCGTTTATGGTTTATCTGCGCGAGTATAAAGAGAGCCAGCCATAAATTCCTCAATAAAGCAGCCCTACACACTTTCCCAACGGTGTTGTGTCACCAGGCCCTGATTAAACCAAACGAATTAAAAGTGTTAAACTGGACTGCGGTTCTGATGGACACTATAGTTTAATATAGGCCTCAGGCACTGGGGTGAGGTGCTGTACCTTTCAGGTGGGGGAGGAAACAGCTGCGTTCTGACTTAATGACCCTGGAGACCCTGGAGGTCATGCTTCAACAAGCAACTTATTTCAGTTATGTGAGGACTCTGCAGTGCCAGATGACCCAGTATTTCTACCATCCTACAGGACCGAGCGAAAGTCAAAGAATATTCTTTCATTAACTTAATTAGAATAAATGTAAATGGTTTAATTATATAAAAGATATATATATATATAACACTACTGTCTAATAGCCATTATTTTCAGGTTATGTTCTCTATAATAAAAAAGCAGAATAGTTTATAGTCTGTTTGTCTCATTTAAATGTTCAATTTCAATTCAGTTTTTCTGCTGGAATGTTTTTTTGGTTTTTTTTGGTAAACACCACCAAAGGCCAGTCTTAGAAGCTGGTCTAATTTTCAGAGAAATATTTCTTGTAATGTTCTGTCAGATAAGGAGAAAATGAGCCTGAGTGGCTTACCTTTATAGCAACAAAATAAGTTAAAGGGCCTGATTCCTGGACAGGGATTAAGACTAGTCCTGGATTATGTAGAGCTGTGACTAGAGATTTTCCATTGAGGAGGGACGGGTAGTCCAAGACTAGGCTTAATTCCTGTCTTGGAAACCGAACCAAAATCCCTTAAGTCTTCGTTTAGCGACAATTTTGCTTTTAGCTGATTCCTTAATGAAGAGCCATGTATCTGTTACGTCATAAATTTAGTACTCCACGTTTACTGTCATGGTTTTGCTCCAGCGTTTGCAATGTAATTGCTAGCTTCTATTGCTTTTGTGATTGGAACTATTTATTTTTAAATAGTGATAAGCCTTTAACTCCATCAGGAAGAGTGTTTTAGAAGTCTGGTTCGAAAGTTATGCTCACCAAACCTCGTACTCGTACTGCTTCCCTGCCTTGTTTAGCTCCAACCCGCATCCAGCATGCTGCCTTCCCTCCACCCTTAATGCGCCAGCTAATCAGGGACTTCTGAAAAAGTTCATCAGTCAGAGTAGGTGTTGTAGACTGTGGCTGGAAATAGACTTCTCAGGAAGGGAGCTCTAGGGTCAGGGTTGGTGATCAGTGATCTTAAAAGTTAGCACAGATTTAATGCTGGAGGTTTAAAGATTCTAAAGGTGGATTCATGAATATTGACCTTTTATTTTGGTGGGCCACTTTGAGGCGGATCCCTTTTGAGTAACTTATGTTGGGTCACTGAAGTCCCAGTTTTAGAAAAAGCTTTGTAACCCTTTCCAGACAAACTCGTTTATTCTGAGATTTATTTTAGAACCTTACCATAAGGTACTGATTACTTTTAGCCCGATTCACTCTGCTGGGAAGGTTCTATTTAAGTGATGTTTTGATTCAACACTCAGGTCATCTTTGTCTTATATTAAATTTTATTTGAAGATTTAAAACAACAAATATGCAGGAACTGGAGAAAATTAGGCTTTATATATATGATGGCACTCTACTGGATGGTTCTGGTTTTTTTAAGAGACGGTTTGAAAACAGTAGAAATCATCCTTTGTCCTTAGAAAAACAGCTACTTTTCACCGTTCTTTGAAAATCACAAAAAACAAATATTTTACATTCTAATTATTAAAAAAAAAAAATACATATTAAAAAACAAAAAACTTTCAGTCTGTATATTTCACTTAACTGGTGGTGCTCCTTGTTTCAGTTACTTACTTTAGATTTGTGTTTCAGAAAATTTGATTTATATATTTTTTTTAAATTAAAAAATTTTACTTACATCTGTACTTATACTTACTGAAAATGTCCAGATTTTAATGTTTGCACAGTCAGAAAGGAGCGGTTCAGGATACATTTCACTGTGTGTTCAAGAATTCAAGAATCTTGAATATAGAATATATAGAAAATAGCCATTTTGTTTTGGATTGTATTTTTGCAAACATGGCAAGACTGTTAAAAAAAGCTTCGCCTACTCTTACTGTGGAAGTTTACACATAAAACAACACAAACAAATTCACACCAGAGAAAAGTCTTTTCAGTGCTCTGATTGTAACAGAAGTTTCAGGCAACAATTAATCCTTGTATATACGAAAACTCATACAGGGAAGAAGCCATTTGAGTGCTTTGTGTGTTCTAAAAAGTTTTATAGGTCAGAGGACCTGAAAACAGCCATTCTGGGTGAGGCCTCACAGCTGAACTTTATGCTCTAAAGGATTTGGGGAGGGCAGTGATTTAGGAAGGCACACACTCGAGGCGAAACAAGGCGGTGTCAGTCTGCTGAACACCATAAACTTTTGGTAAATCACAAAGACAAAAAAAAACCACACACATGCTCACAGAGTGGGAAGAGGCCCAAGCAATCTGCAATGTTTGAAATCCACCAGCGACTTCACACAGGACAGAAGCTTTGCCAGCGTATAGAGGGCGAAAGTTTGTGTCTTCAGAGTCATCAGACATTATTGCTCAGACTGTGACACATACTTTAGCTCTGGAACAAATTTTGGGAAACTAATTCTGCACTTGCTTTGGAAAAGGCCAGCTGGCTTTTAGAACAGCTTAAGGGGACATTCTACTCCTTTTTCAAAATCACTGACCCATAAAGTGGTTACATCTTAATCACATCTAAACAAAAAAGAGGTGTTAAGAATTAGAAATGTTCACTTTGGTGGTGATGGGAACCAGACATCAGTTCAAAGCCTCTAAAAGTTATATGACCGAATGTTATCATGCCGTAAGCTTTTATTCTAAATCAAAATTTTAAATCCGTTCATGGTGAAGGGCTACAGTGTAAGAAAATAATCTCCCAGAAACATTTATTTTCACATAATACTATTTTACCATTGCTAGCAGTGTACCACTTCACATCAACACATAAGTACTTAATTCATACCTCAACCACTAAATTATTCGGGAATTTGGAAAAAAAAAAATGAAGTGAAATTCCCCTTAACCTGGATTTTCAAAGAGTATCCAACAGTGCAGAACTTTTGTCTGTTAAAACCAACGACCCAAAGAAAAGAAAAAGAAGAATGTGATCACAAACCTTTCGGTAGAATTCTGACCTCATCCACATCAAACACCCCTGATTACACCGGTCAAGGCATCAAGTGTGGATGATTAGGATTACAACGGAGAGTGCATATCTCTTGGATGAGGGCTGGTGACCACTGCCGTGCTGTAAATGGAATGAAACAGGATGTGCAGTACATAACAAAAAGCTTTGGACTTTCGTCCAGCTGTTCAGATCATCTTCATGGGCAAGTTTAAGCCTTTGCTTTTTCTCAATGCATTCATTCTCTTGCTCTCCTGTTGACCTTGTTTTTCTTGGAAAAATTATCGTCGTTGTTGTTGCTCTTGTTTAGTTTGATCTTGGACATGACAACAGTGTTAATTAAGCAAACGCTTAAGATTACCGTTAATGTCATTTCTTCTCAGGGTGTTTTCCACCAGTGTTCACACAGAGAATCAGCATCATTGCGGAAACAGTTTTAGCCAACTGAAGGATCTGGTGGTCCATCACTGTGTTCACACTGGAGAGAAACCCTATAAATTTGTCTTAACTTGCAGTACATGAAGAAACACATGCATGTGATTCATGGAGGTACATTATAAACACTGTCAGACTTGTCTGGACCGCTTTGGATAGTTGTGGAACAGGCCGCTTTTTGGCTATTAACTAAAAAATGTTTATATATATATGATTGGATGCATGGTTGAAAGATTTCCAAATATATTTTATATTCCATTTATAAAACAAGTTATCTGATTAACCATCATTATAATCCACTTGTAGGTTTTCCAGCACTGCAGTGGCCATCAGTGGATGGTTCAGGATTACTCAACACTTCATCCTGAAGATCCTGAAGTCAGTGTGAGCAGTTACTTAGATTTTCTGTGGCACAAAGTAATGAGTAAAGCAGATCCAATAACATTCATGACTATGGGTTGGTTTCAGCACCATCTCTCAATTGTTAGGATAATTTTGTATCAGCCTCAACAGACAAAAAAAGAAATAATTTCACCATATTTTAATTTGACTTTATTGCTTTAATAGTTTTGATACAGAACAGCTTACATCTCTGATTCTGAAGCACTCATTCTGAAGAGCACGAGTAAGTGTACCAAAATACTCTTGATGATCTTGGTTCCATTTATGTCCAGTAGAATGTTTCTTTTTCTGTGTTTGCTTGTGTGTGTGTGTGTGTGTGTGTGTGTAGCAGCGACGCAAAGCTCCCTTTGATATCGGTTAGAACTTCGGACAGTGACAAAAAAAAAAACCTGCCGTTTTTTAGGCCAGCCTAGATATTTTCATCATGAGAAAGTGATGAAGGAACCAAGAGTGGGGAAAAAAAGACAGGAAAAACAGGAAAATAACGCAAGATGAAAGGAATGTGGGTTTGTGTGGATTTGGTAAATCCTCCCCACTCATATAATTCACAGTCAAGTGCTAAAAAGTAGTGATTGACAGTTCGACTTGTCCCAAAAGAAAAAGTAAATCAAGAATTTTTTGCAACTCAGGAAAAAAAAAAATTGAATAAGCATTTTGTAAAAACCCTGAGAGCAAGACAGTGGGGGGGGGGGGGGGGCAAAAAAACCACCCATACTTAACCATAAAAAGGTTAACATGCAAAACTACCCTAAAGATTCACCCATAGCAGAATATCAAATTTCACAGTTTTACATGCCTTATATAATCAAAGAAAACAACTCATATCTCTCAGCCAAACATATAATAGTGATAATAATGATAGCAAAAAAAAAAGAGAGATCACACAGTCTATAAAACACATACAAATGTCTACATAAAGCTTTTGGATCAATAGTGATTATTGCTAAGAAAAGACCCAGGTCTAAGCTGGGACACTATGTATTGAATCTGAATCATTTCTCTCTGCAGCATATTTGCGTTAATGGCTTCTCCACATTGTACTTCTTTACCCATACTGGGCTACAATAAATACATTTAAAACAGTCTGTGTGCATCCTTAAGAAGAACACCTACACCCATACACACAACCAAGCATGTGTATACACACGCGACACACACTCACACACGCCAACCCAGTAAAAGGCAATAGGAGAAGCAGAGTCCCAGAATTCAATATACAGATTGAGAAAGCAATTGCATTTTTTCATTCAAGTTCAATCAATACTAGCCTTGCGCCTGAGAAGCAGAGCTGGGGAAATACTAGTGTTTCACCACAAGAGGGCACAGTGCACCTTGTGGTAAGGAGATTTGACATCCATGTTGGTTTCCCCCATCACTTTTCTGAGAAACCCTTGCTTGTTAATACTCTGTTTCAAGCTGCACATAGCTCACGCGCCACAAATGTATATCATCCATTTTTGTTACACACCAGCTGTGACTTCGGTCAGTGGGAATCGTCCAGTCAGCCGATGACTGGTCCAGAAAACAGGAGACGTGTCCATCTTACCCAACAGCCCACTGCCTTTTCTGGTCTCCATGCCTTTTGAGGTTTGCTTTGTTTGAGTCTGAGGTTCACACAATTCAGAAGAAAGAAGAAAAAAAAACATATATAGATATATACACCCGACTCCAGAAATGCTAAATGTGATTGACTCGAGATCCTACCAGGAGAAGAGCTCAGGAGGATAATGGACCCGCAACTGGTGCCATATCCAAAAACAGGAGGCAGCAGGGTGACAGTTTTCAAGTACACGTCAATGGAAAAAGAAAATGCACACTAGTGTTTGACCACCAGGCTGAATGGAGGCGGCCTACCAAAGTACGGTCTATGAAGAAACACTAGTAAGGCTTAAAGTGGAGGGGTTTTGGAAGACATTAAACCTGGACACAGGCCCCGATCATCTTTTTATTTGGACAGATACATTAGATCTGCTCAAGTGGGCCTTATTTTTTTCGTATGAGACGCTGGTTTCAGAGGGAGAGCAATTCTTGAGCCCTTTAGATTAAAAACACTGCAGTTCCCTCAGTAAAACAAACTCCTGTCCTTCACTTTCTTCCAAAAACTGAAGGTTCAAACAGGGATGTCTGACATGGTCAGCGTAGCTGAGAAATTCATGATACTTCAGGCAAATATTGCCCATATATTTTATGAAGAAAGAATTGTTGCACACCACTCTGTGGACAACCCACAACGTCTGGTTGCAGCTTTGCCTTCCCTGATGAAGCCTCTGCAATGCCTGTGCCCTCCATTACATAATACAAAAACAGAAAACAGTTTATCACTGATTAAGAAACTCTGGAGGCCTTTCGATCATCGATAAAAACTACAGGGTGCAACTGAGTCCATGAAACAGCCCTTTGAAGTGTAGGCCGAGTTTGTTTAACGTATTCCAGTTATGCTCGCATGCACAAGCCTCGACATAGTAGTCTCAGTAGCCATATGCCAGCTTGTTTTCAGCCTCTGCTGGTACACCTCATAAACCTAGTTTTCATACAACCATTCTCTATTCAGTCACTTAATCATACAAATCAGTATACTAAATTGTTTATTTCTCAATGCAATTTCTCTCAAAACTCAAAAAAATCATCTTTATAAAATTCTCTAAAAATCAACTAGATCATCTGATAGAAGATAAAGATATAGCAAAAAGTAGCAAGGCACTTGGAAAAGTTCATCTTTGTTTCCTAAAAAAAACAAAACAAAAAAAAAAACCATTTGTATTTCAAATGTACTTTCATTGTATGGCACAGCCTCTGTGAACTGTGACGCACTACTGCCAGAGGGTACTGGAGGAAAGAGGGTCTTCACTCAACACCCAGCAGCGGGGGCTCACTGGTGGAAAGGATGCACTCAATGTTAGGCTTGGAGTGTATCTCCAGCAGGCCTTGGAGGAATCCCTCCGGCTGCTCCAATGCTGTGACGGTGGTGGTGGTGGGCGAGCCTATGGGCTGCTCTTCGGTCGGAGGTTCTTTGGGTTGGAGGTTCTCTCCTACTGGTTCAGGTTTAGCCTTCTCTGTCAGAGAAGCTTCTTCCCTTTCAAGTCCCTTCACTAGTGCTTCTGGCTCTCTAGCTGTAGATACAGACTCACCATCTTTCTCCTGTGAGCTTGGATCCTCCTTAACTGTCTCCATGCCTTCGCTTTCATTCTCAGATGGAGGGTTGGTGCTGGTAGGGGTGCATTCTTCCTCGCTTGCCGAGCGACCGCTGAATCCCTCCTCATCCCCTGCTCTGCCCATGACGCCATTTGTCGGTCCCTCCCCGTCTGCCCCTCGGGGCTTCTGGTGGACACGCTGGTGTCTGACCAAGCTGTGTTTCAGGGTGAACGTGCGCTCACAGGTTTGACACTTGTACGGCCGCTCGCCTAGTGAAAACAGGTGATTGAAGGCATCAGAATGTTGTCTGGTTTTCTATTCTAAACATAAAAAAATAAATTAAGCCACTTTCAAACACAGATTCAGCTTTATGGTTTCTAACACTGTGATCTACTCCTATTTACAAATGGGCAAAAGTATTTCCAAAAATTGATATTTTTGTCCATTTTTTATAGTTAACAGTATGTCATGGTGTCAAAACCCACATAAGCGTGTCTGTCTAAGCTTACTTAACTTCACACAGTTGAGGAAAATGTGTGACTATTCAGCCATTCAGTTTACAAGATGCTAAAGTAGCACTGTAGCTCCATTGCAAGACTAAGCAAACTTTGCTTCTTCGCCAACGAGTTTATCATCAGGAAAGGTTCTGCATTTCTCACCTGTGTGAGAGCGCATATGCCTTGTCAGGTCTTGAAGGCTCCAGAAGCGTTTGCTACACACACTGCATATTTTCTTCCTCTTATCAGTTTTGCCTCCGATTGATCGAATCTCGCCTTCACAACTCTTTGGTTCAGTTGCGCCTCCTTCTTCATCACTCTTCTCCTCCTCAGAGCCACTGTCCATTGCACTGCCTACTTCTTCACTCTCTGCAGCCCCCTTCTGCTCCTCTTTCTCCATTTCCTCATCAACTTCTTTCCTAACTTCACAAAACTCAGCTGCCTCGTCGGCTCTGGAGGCCCTGCTGGGAAAGTCAGTAATACTTTCCAACAGGTGAACTTTTTCATGTCTTGCAAGAGTGGCAGCATAGCGGAAGCTCTTGTTGCAGTTCTTGCAGGTCAGCTTGGACTCATCCTGGTGTGCTGCCTGCTCGTGTGAATCACTGTCCACAGCAGGAGAGGTCTGTGGCCGTTCACTGTCAGAGAATTTAAAGTCAATCAGCTTGCTGGCAAAGTTTAGGTCAAAGCTCTTGTCACTGTGGGAATCATCATAATCATTCTCTGTGCTTTTCCTCTCAATGTCAAGGTCTGGCTCCTCCTGGTGGTGAAGAGACTTTACTACAGCTGCCTCTGTTGGCTTGGCTGGCGAAGGTTTCTCAGCATCAGAGGCAGTTGCTCTTTCAGGTTCTGAATTTGTAAGATCCACTGCATCACCACAGGGGAACTCTGACTCAGACATGCTCTCTATAAACACAATAAAAAAGCAATTAAATTAAATGAAAATTTAAACCCTGACAGTGCAACATGAATGGTTAAAAAAATAACACTATGCTTTGTCAGAATTACAGTAAGTATTGTACTGTCACCCCACTGCTGTTTCTAGAACTAAAGTCTACAGAGCATCTAGAAAATCAAATAAACATCAGCTCACAAAATGCAAAGTCGCTGCTTTTAATCAAGTTATTTTAACTAGATCTAATAATAAAAAGTAGAGTATATTATGGAATGTGGCATTGCTGCCCATTATTTACTTTGTTTAAAACAAACACTGAGATGCAGGTCTGAAAACTGGCCAAAGCTGGAATGGGGAGATGTTTGTTTCAGGTACAAGATCAACAATTGGGCACCTTATTAGACTGCAGCAGATCTGTCTGCTGATTTTAACACATAAATAAACCAAACTAGACAAGTGTACCCTCACTGTTTTTGAATTCTGATGATACATTATGTGCAAAATAGGAATCTCTTGCTTTTGAAGTCATTCACTATTTGTAATTATTGTGATTAACAAACTGAACAGCAAATTATTTTTATATTACATTTTTAAAAACCTTTAACCCACTTTAGGTTAAAGAAAGGGTTATTAAAATGTAAAATCATCCTTTTTTGGTGTAAAGAAACTGGAAATGGAATCTTCTGTAAAAATTCAGGATTAGTGCAGCCCTAATGAGCAGAGTTGATATGAGAAAAAAATAAATTTTATATATATATATTAGTGCTGGGCCGTTAACGCGAGACTCTTATCGCGCGATAAAAAAAATATCGCCGTTAATCTATTCACAAAGTTGGGTTGGGAGCTGGGTCTATACTACGCAAGCTATGATGACTTTCACCTTGATATTTTAGCGCGGATTTACTCTCTCTGTCTGTCAGTCTGTCTGTCTCTCTCTCTCTCTCTTTCTCTCTCTGGTTCGTGACTTTTCCGGATTGCGCCCGTTTTAAACCCGTCTCGCTCTCTCTGTCGCTCTCTCTGTGCCTCTCTCTCTCTCTCTCGTTTGTGACGTTTACATAAATTAACGAGTTGTTACCTGCACTTTCTGGCGAGCCCTCCTCTGACTCCTTAGCTTTGGATATGGTACCATTATGCCGGTGGATTCTATTGGTTACGCCGTGCTTGCGCAAAAGGTGGCGCTCACAGTTGGACTTGGTTGAAAAAAGGGCTTCACATTTGGGGCAGGGGTAAGGCTTCTGACCTGTACCATGAAATAGAACTTGTTTAATTTCCACATGGTTTTTACATTACACAGGCATAAGAAGTTTTGAGGACTTCTGAAAAAGCTAAACTTTATCTTACCTGTGTGTGTCAGCATATGACGCTGGAGAGAGCTAGCCCATGGAAAGACCCTGGGGCAATAAGGGCAAGTCATCTTTTGCACCGAGTTGGAGTATGCATTCTTTTTCCCTTTGGACTGCTGGGGCTGTGGAATCTGCTTGGCTGAATGTTGTTTTTCATAATTAGCTTCTCTGTTGTCACTCACACACGACTGTTCTTCTTTTCTCTCTACCTCTATTGTGTTGATTTGCAAGTATGTGCTAAACTTGTTGGCATTGCTGGTTGCCAGCATCTTTTCTACACTGGCAAATTCCCCACTGGACTCCAGGTCAATATTTGCGTCTGCCATTTTCACCATAGATTTCTCCTTCCCTGTGCTGACGGCTGCCCTTTTCTTGCATCCCTTCTTGGAACTCTCTAGGGGAAGTTCCTCTGCTGAGGAGTCTATAACCTCTTGCTTACAGGATGCATCAGAACTAGGTGGATAGCTGTTAGTGTTTTCCTGTTTCAGGAGGTCAGGGGCACCAGAAACAGAGGAGATGATCTGGGCAATGGAAGCCAAAGGTGGCAGCTCCTTCACATTGGCAGTGGTGGGTTTGGGTAGCAAGGGCTTCAGCCGCAAGCCTCGACTTGTTGCACTGGCTGCACTGAGGGTGGTCAAAGATATTGGGAGTTGGAAGCATCCAAGCGTCTGGGGCTTCTCTTCACTGGTTCTATCTACCTGGAGAATCTGGGGGAAAGTATGATCCACTATGTTCATGCATGTCTGCTCCTTCTTAATTTCTCTTTGTAACAGGACATCACAATCTACCTTCATCTTCTTCTCTGGATTCTTGGGAATGGAGAGATCAATGGGCTCCATGGAACCATCATAAGTGGTAGTCTCCATTTTGATCGCGGGAGAGCCACCTGAGCTTCCAGCGCTGCTACCTCCTCTGCTTTTATTTGAAAAGTCCAGGGGTTGCTCAGGATCTGTGTTGTAATAACTCAGGTCCTCTACCTTAATGGGACGCAGTGGAGCACTTTGTGACACTCCGTTGAGTGGAGAGGGGTTAGGTCTGGTCTGTGAAGGAGTAATGGCGATTTGATCCTCTATATCCTGCTCTTGGACCTCAGGGTGCTGTTTCAGAAGGTGGTGGATACAGTTCCGCTTAGCCAGGAAGGCCGCGCCACAGCGTTTGCACTCAAAGGGTTTCCGCTCAAAGCCATTGTGAGTTCGCAGGTGGATCTGTAGGGCAAAATCGGCAGGTAGTGTCACCTGAACCTGCCTGGTCCAATGCATCAGGTGTAGAAGTGGATGAAACATACTTTATATTCTTCTCTATTTCTTTACGCGTGTTCTTCATGTGCTTCTTGCGAAGGTGGCGCTCACAGTTAGCTTTAACGGTGAATGGGTAATGACAGACCCGACAAACGTAAGGCCGCTCACCGCTGTGAGTTCGTAGATGGCGGATTAGAGTGGCCTTGTCTGGAGCAACGTAATCACAGATATTGCACTGGTGGGGCAAAATGCCCAAGTGATATCGCATGTGTGCCTGCAATACACCAGAGTATGCGAATACCTGGTCACAAAGACGGCACGGGTAAGAGCCTTTACGAGCTGTTCCCTTCTTTAAAGGGGATGTCTCCTGTCCAGTCTTTTTGTCTTCCTGATTGATCTGTTGCTCATCCATGTCCATGGGTGTATGGGCATCACCCATGCACTCTGCCTCCATGTTTATTCTTTCCATTGAAACCTGGTTGCCGGTAGATGAGGAGGAGGATGATGGGAACAATTCCTTGCCAGTTTTCAGGGGATGGGCAGCAGGAGGTGGTAAGCTGGGGCTTATGCAACCTAGTGACGCCTGCTGGGTACTCACAAGGGGAGGAGGGGTGGAGGCTGCCATGTTGGTCCTGGGTGCTACCAGAGGCTTTGGTTTGAGAGGGGGCATCTGCTTATAGCCTGTCTGCATTGCACTGCATGGTGCCTTGGACAAGGGTGGGAGGCTGATCTGCTTTGGGGCAGCAGAAGCGACTTTGAGGATCTGCTGTATATCAGCCAGTTCCACTCCAGTCTCACCAGACACTGGCTTTACTACCATTCCGCCATCCGGCTGGACAAGAAAACCAGTCTGGAAGGGCTGTAAGGACAGTAGTTTGAGAGCCTCATGCTGAGGAAGACCCCGGAGAGAAGATGGGTCCACTAAAGACAAGCCAAGGCCACTAAGGAAGCCACCCTCCTGCTGAGCTGCTATAGAGTCAACTGGAATGACACGGATGCTTTCAAGCTCTGCTTGCCAGACATCCTCTTCTGATGGTACAGGTTTGACCTGAGAGATATGTCGCAAACCCAGGGCATCCATAAAATTGCTTTTTTCAGACACAGGAGGTTTGACATTGGAGGGCTGAGGAGAAACGGACTCTTGAATGCCTTCAGATGTCTCATGTGTGGATTTGTGCAAGTCTAGAGCCGAATGCGAAGGGAAACCTTTGTCACAGGTCTCACACACAAAGCGATGAAACTTGCTGGTGCAGCGACGTAGGTTGGTTTCACACCAAACCTATTGATTAAAGCAAAAGAGCAAATAATACATTAATAGAGTACACCATCACAGCACATATATCAAAATAACAAAACAAGTTATCATAATTGATCAGAATTCCTAAGACTAATTTATAAGCATTAAACTAAGTAGCGAGTTTTCATACATGAATAGACCTTACTGAAGACTTGGTCATCTTGCAGATACTCACCTGGGCAATGTGAGGGAACTTGCGGCAGGAAAAGTCAATGAAGGCCAGGTCATTAAAGCCAAGGGGGATGGAGGGGTTGTTCTGAATAAATGGTCGCCCACTGGGGTCTGTTGGCAGCTGCTTATGGATGGCCGCGTTGTGACGAAGTACACCTCGATGTGTCCGGAATGACATACAACAGAGCTCACACCTGGGGGTAACAACGCATTTTAGTGCACAATCCTCAACCAAACAAAAATGCTGAAGTGAAATAATTGAGGCTGAGCCAGTTAATGTTTATTTAAACAATAGGATGTTTCATATGAGTTCAGGAAAACTCAAAATTAAATTAAACACTTCATATCTAAGAAGGTATCATCACTTCAACTGTGAAATGGGGAGAAAAAGCACATTTAGGGGATTGTTCTTGAGCATTTATGAGTGCTGGTGGGTGGTAGATAACTAGCCAGGACTATGGCAGTTCTCCGTGTCTGTTTGTCATGTTTGTCAGGCGCTGAGAGAGACAGCTGGCTAGTGTCTGTAACGCTGCACACAGCCCTTATCAACAGCCCTGCCCCTCGCCACCGTGCCGAGGTGTCTGCAGTGACCATAAGCTGCTTTATCTCAGTGCACGCACGCGCACGCGCAAGCACACACGCACGCACACAAAAAAAAGCTCTGGTCAGTGTTTGTTTGTATAGCCTTATTTACTATGTGTGATGTACATTTTTGAAAACTACTTAATTGTCCTTGTGAACAAAAGTAGCATTTAAAATACAGGCCGGATGATGTGCGGATCCCCCACAGGAAGCATACTGGCTGACTTTTAGGAGTTTCTCCTGTGCATGGGGGAGGGTATGAAATAGTGCACAAATGGGTGTAACTCTGTATAAGTTTCTGTGGAAAAGATAACGTGTCTGCATCATGTGAGCATCCCTGTATCTGCAAAGCCTGTGTGCTGCACTCTGCTGCATTAAGAACTGGAACCCAATTCACAGCAGCCTAGATCCTCTTAACTAGCTCTCTTAGCTCTTGTGATTACACAGGATTAGGGCTAAATTTGCTGTACTTCAATACAACAGTAACAGTGCTGTGAAACTGAATAGGCCAAGCACCACTAGCTCAGTTCAGCAAAAACCAGCTCTGTGCAGCTACCCATTACCCATTAACTACAGTTGGAGAAGTCGGCCATTGCATGAGTGGTTTTAGGGCAGGAGACTGCAGACTGTGATGTCTCCAAGGATACGGCATCCCCACCCCCCAACAGAGAGGTCCAGCAGACTACCTCCTTCTGTGACTCATTAAATCCCCTCACCACACGCACACACACACACACACACACACACACACACACACACACACACAACCTCCCTGCTCTTTTCCTCCCCAGATTTCCTCACTCTCTTCTTCAAGCTACTCCTTAGTTTGGCGTCTGGGGGGCCAAATGGGGGGAAGGGATGAATCCGTTAAACCTCTCATGACTAAGAGTGCATTCAAACAGCAATATAAATCACCCAGGTATGACCGTTTGCCATCCAAATGTTGCTTGGGTAACAGGTAACAAACTGACCTAAAGAGGCCCTGGAGCTTCATTACGTATACTGCACCCCTTGCTTCAAGAGTTTTTTTTTCCAAAAAGTATTTAATTAGGAAAGTCCCTAAGAGGACATCATAAATTCCTGAAAAAGTAGTGTATATAT